>WAAE01011474.1:0-68234 GCA_013400495.1 Nicator chloris | reverse complement strand
CAAAAACAAACAAAACAACAGCAGCAACAAACCACAATCTCAGCAGCTTCCATCAAATCCCTTGGAATTTTCCAGCCCCTCAGGCCCTTCCAGCATTCCAGTCTCCAGCGGATTTGGGATCCCAAAGGATTTTATTGAGAACAAATCTGTTCCTCATTCCCTGATGGTGGGAACACCTCCTGAAGTCTCTGGGTGGAGGCTTGAGATCATTCCCAGGGAATCCTCATTCCCTCCCTCTCCTGGTCTTCTCCTCTCCCACAAAGTGGTTTTCCACCGCTGCTGGGGGTTGGATTTTTCCCTCTTCTGGGTTTCCTGGGAATATTTTCTGTTCCCGTAGCTCTGGGAGAAAGCTCAGTGGTGAAGGTGAGTGGGAAATTCATAGGTTTGGGATCTCCCTCTTTCCTCATTTTTCCCAGGTTTCCAAATGAAGGGATTCTGTTTAGGCTAGCTGGGAGAGCCAGGAATTTCGGAATTCTTGGGAATAGTTGGGTGGAAAAATCCACCTCACCAAGCACCTTCTGGACTAGGAAAGGTGGAGAGAAAAGCTCCCACCCCAAGGGAATGTAGAAGGTGTTCCCGTGTTCCCAGTGCCATGGAAGTGTTTGGATGAAGTTTGGCTGCCCCATCCCCACAACCCCCTGTGATTCCCAGGGAGCCAAGGGAGTTCCTGGACTGGGAGGGTTCAAAGGACAAACGGGATGGCCTGGGAAGCCTGGAGGGGCCGGAGCAGCTGGACCTCGAGGGCCACAGGGCGAGCCAGGCCCACAGGTGAGCAGCAGGTCCCGAATCCCACAGGAATCCCAACAGACCCTGAATCCCAACAGGTCCCGAATCCCACAGGAATCCCAGCAGACCCTGAATCCCAACAGCCCCCAAATCCCACAGGAATCCCAACAACCCCTGAATCCCAACAGGTCCTGAATCCCACAGGTCCTGAATCCCACAGGAATCCCAACAGACCCTGAATCTAGCAGGTCCCAAATCCCACAAATCCTGAATCCCACAGTTCCTGAATCCCACAGGAATCCCAACAACCCCTGAATCCCACAGGAATCCCAACAACCCCTGAATCCCACAGGTCCTGAATCCCACAGGAATCCCAACAGACCCTGAATCCCAACAGACCCTGAATCCTATCAGGTCCTGAATCCCACAGATCCCGAATCTTACAGGTCCTGAATCTCAGCAGGTCCTGAATCCCACAGATCCTGAATTCTACAGGCCCTGAATCTCAGCAGATCTGGAATCCCACAGGAATCCCACAGGTCCTGAATCCCAATAGACCCTGAATCCCACAGGTCCTGAATCCCACAGGTCCTGAATCCCACAGGAATCCCAGCAGGTCCTGAATCCCACAGGAATCCCAACAGACCCTGAATCCCACAGGTCCTGAATCCCAGAGATCCTGAATCCCACAGGAATCCCAACAGACCCTGAATCCCACAGGTCCTGAATCCCAGAGATCCTGAATCCCACAGGGATCCACACCCGGACACCCCAGTGTGACCGAAGGCCCCTGAAGTGTCCCCATGTCCCCATCTCCCACCTCCCCAGCTCCCCCACATTCCTTCTTTCTGTGGGATCTCGATCCACGAATTTCATCTCCCGCCTCGTTTCTCTCCGGAGATTTTCCATCCCCTTTCCTCCCCTCCTTTCCCACCTCTTCAGGGGAAGATTTGACCTCTCCATGGAGAGATAATTCCAAGTGATCAGGACAACGAGCCGTTAATTATCCCGGGATCAGGGTGCCAAGGCTTGGGAAGGAGCCGGTGGCTCTCAGCTCCCGTTTTTAATGAATATTTTTGCATTCCAGCCACGCTGGGCACCTTTNCCACCTCCCCAGCTCCCCCACATTCCTTCTTTCTGTGGGATCTCGATCCACGAATTTCATCTCCCGCCTCGTTTCTCTCCGGAGATTTTCCATCCCCTTTCCTCCCCTCCTTTCCCACCTCTTCAGGGGAAGATTTGACCTCTCCATGGAGAGATAATTCCAAGTGATCAGGACAACGAGCCGTTAATTATCCCGGGATCAGGGTGCCAAGGCTTGGGAAGGAGCCGGTGGCTCTCAGCTCCCGTTTTTAATGAATACTTTTGCATTCCAGCCACGCTGGGCACCTTTAGAAACGTAGGGGGAAAAAACATCCTGGGAAATGAGATGTTAATTCCATCGATGAGCAGGATCACCCTGCCCTGGAAGTTTTCTTGAGACGGCTTCGAGAAATAAAGAACTTTCCAAAGTGAAAAAAGGCTGGAAACGAAAATTCCCTCCGTGGTTTTGCTGGGAGAGTTTCGGGCTTGGATTAAAGAATGCAAAAATTACCTGGAAGATCCAAGAACAAAAGAAATGTTGGAATAACATAACCTGGAAAACCAAATTTTATTCATAAGCCCTGCTTGATTCCTGACAATGACGGCAATAATTTGGATTTTGGAGGATGGAAGTTGGGACAATTCCCAATTTTCGGGGAAAATCTGAATGAGTCTGGATCTCATCAGATCCACTTTCCTGGATCTCCAAGGTCTCCTTATCCTACAGATCCTTGCAGGAATTCTGACATGGATGGGTCACTAAAAAAAATCTCTATTCCACCTCATTCCAGCAGAATTTTCCTACTTTTTTCCCTCCCAGCCGATTTCCATTGAAAACTTTTCCACCACATCAGCTCCATCAGGATCAAATATTGGCGGGATCTGGGCAAATTCCACACAAAAAATAATGTTTGAATGATTGAGTCATTCAAAACTCCAAGATCAATATCTGGAACGGGAGGTGTTGATCAGAACACGAGGCTGCTCTTCAGAAAGACAAAAAATGTGTGATCCCGTGGAATTCCCAAAAAAAACCAAAAGGGGGAGGATTTAAGGCAAGAACAGAGGGATGCAGAGCAGAAAGGACGAACAAGGAATTCAATCCACATCCAGCAATTCCCAATAATTTTTGTTTTGTGGCACCAAATCTCCTTAATCAACTCCTTTATCACAAAATCCACTTTAAAACGACTCCCAAATATTTCCTTTTTTTCCCCAAAAAAAGACGTGGATTTTCTCCCTGATAAATTGCCTCATGGAAGCTGGATTTTACCTGAAAAATACCTCTGGAAATCGGCATCTTCCTTAAGAATAAGAGCTTGAAGTCCCTGAATAAAGATGCTGGAAGTGTGACAGGGATCTTTAAAAGGAATTTTGAAGGGTGGTTACAGGAAGGGGGTGGGAAAAGGTCCTTCCAGAACAATAAAATATGGATTAAATCCTGCTCCAGCCCATGGAAACAAAATTATTCTTCCTCCTCTTGCTCCCCAGGCTGCGCCTTGCCATGAAAAATAAATCAAAGGAATCACAGGAGGGAGGAGAGAGCCGAAAGTACAAGATTCCCTCATGGATATTTTAAAAGGCTGGAATTTTTGATGTTATTAGCCAGCCCAGAAAAGCCTGTCTGGGATAATAAATGGCTTTTTTTTTTTTTTGTCCTGGACAGTGATTAAAGAGAGGCTGTGAGGTGCCACTTTTCCCACCCACACTGCTCCTTGGCTTCTCCTGGAATTAAAGGAGAAGCTCCGGGAATGGCTTCGACTTGTGGGGTTGGGACAGAGGGAAAGAATTCCAGAGCGCTGATCCCATCCCATCTGGAGAGCTCCTGAGGGGCTCTGAGCGTCTTCTACTGATGCCCAGGTTGGGTTTTAGGGGGAAAATCCCGAAGAAATGTGGGATAGCTCTGGAAGTGCTGACTGAACTCTCCTTTTCCTCTCCAGGGTCGACCAGGGAAAAGAGGGAGATCCCAGCTCTGCCTCCAGGGGCCCCCGGGCATGGATGGGCCAAAAGGAGAAGTGGTCAGTATGGGAATGATCCAGTGGGGTTCCTCAGCCCTTCCCAAAATTCCAAACTGGGGTTGGATGAGCCTTGGATTTTCCAGGTTTCATTTCTCGGCTCTCCAAATTTTACGACAAGAGCAGAGACATTGGAATCCCAAATTGCAGGCCTTGGACACGGGCAGTGCTGCCCAAATTTCTGCCTGGAGGTGTGTCCAGCTGGGGGAAAGATTCCTTTGGGAAAACATCACACTTTGGATCAGCACATCCTCGAGGCGGAGCAGCAATGAACCGATAATCACTCCAGGGCAATTAACGTGCAATTAATGCTCAGCAGAGAATTCCAACAAGAGCTTCAGATCCCAATCCCAACCTGTTTGGAGTCAGCCCCTACACCCCACAAATCCCAACGTCCCAAGGGATTTTAGGATCAGGAGTGGCACTGCTCTAACTCCGTGTGCTGCTGGTGGATAATGTGATTTTTCCTGGCACTGGAAGTGAGCGTGGATTGAGAAAAATGACCCTCCCAGCTTTAATTGGGATCATCCTTCTTGTGCTCCTTGTCCTTTAATATTTTTAAGTACCCTTAATCCACAAATCCAGTTTCCAGCAGTCCTGAGTGGAAAATCTGTCAGGGTGTTTTTATCCCTTGTTGACAAAGCTCGGCATCTCCTGGTTTCTCCATCTTTCCAGTGCTGGAATTGCAGCTCTGGTTTCAAATCTGCTTGAGCTGATTCCCAAAGATTCCATGCAGGCCGGGCCCTCTCCATGTATCCACCTCTTCCAACTGGAAAATAAACCTGCCTTAAGGTGTTCAAACCCATCCTGTTGGGATGGAGCGGAGCTCCCAAGGAATCTGGGATGTGATGGACACACCGACGAGGCCGTTCCTGTCTGCCCACTGAGCTGCTCACAGATATCCCTAAAATTTATAGGAAAACACGTCAGGGTTTCACCCCTCTCCCTTCCCAGCTATCATCTCCGAGGAGCGCTTATTCCCGGAGATCTGGGGATGATCCAAGTGTTTTTTAACAGGGGGAGGATGGTCCCGCCGGGCAGAAAGGAGCCAAGGGAGAGCCGGGCCTTTCTGTGAGTGTTTTCTCCCAGGATCAATTCCCGTTTTGGGGGCAAACGGAGGAGATCGGCCCTAAGAGGCCGAGGGGAGGAGGGAAATGCTCAGAAAGGGAATTCGCTCCAGGAAGATCTGGGAAATGAGGCCGTCGGTGTCACCCAGGGACGGCAGGGCAGGGTGGGAGCAGAGCTGGGCTCTACAAAGCCAAGCCTAAAGCCCCAGGCAGATTTTTTTCCCTCCCCCACATCTTTCCCATGGCTCCCAACTCCCGCTTGTCCGACAGGATCGGTGCTCCAGGGCTGACCCAACCCAAGGGAAAAGCAGGAGAGGGGAATGTGCCCCATTTTCAAAGCCTTGAGGGAAAAGCTGCTGCGCTGGGCTTCTGAATCCTGAGGAATAAGGAGGGGTTGGGCCACATGGATCAGGACAAAATTCCTGTTGCAGCTCCCTCCACATCCCTTCATCCTGGATTTTGTGCCTCTTGACTGACACAAGGCAATATTTCCATTTTTCCAGTGTGTGGATTAATTTTCCAAGCAGGATCAATTTTAGCAGGGGATGGGTTGTGGGAAAGGATCTCCTAAATCTGGGCTGCTGAAAATTCGAGCTCCCTTACATTGGGAAAATGCCCCAAAAATTTGGACTCCCGGGAAAGATAAGAGGTGATGACCCCAGGAAGTCCAGCAGGACATCGAGCACCCCATAGAGATCTTGGGCTGTCCCAGGGATGAAGGATGGGCTCCAAATCCATGAGATTGGAGGTCTTATTCCATGGGGAACGGCGTTGGCTGGGAAAGAGGCAGGGAAAGCAGGAGGAGGTGCAGCTCCGCATCATCAGGTGTGGTTCCACTGCTCATTCCCAAGGGGCAATCCTGGAGGATAATTTGGATGTAGCTCCATGGCTTTTCAGAGCTCAGGGAAGTCTGGGAGATCGTGGCTTTGGGGACAATGCCAGGAGGGTGGGGACACTCCTCGGAAAGCCAGCCCAGGTGTGACATGGGTTGGGGTCCCATTGCTCGTGGCCAAAGGACACGGCTGCAGGAAAACCAGGAATTTCCAAAAGGAATGAGCCATAAATCCTGATTGGATCTCACCAATCACACCGAACCTCCGATCTCGCTGCACCCAAAATGAGGTGGCTCCACCTCGGTGGGACAGTGCCAGGAGGGTGGGGACACTCCTCATAAAGCCAGCCCAGGTGTGACATGGGTTGGGGTCCCATTGCTCGTGGCCAAAGGACCCAGCTGCAGGAAAACCAGGAATTTCCAGAGGGAATGAGGTGCAAATCTTGACGCGAGCTCCCCGCGACACCAAAATCTGCCCTCATTACACCCCGAACGAGGCGGCTCCACCGCGGTGGGACGAGCAGGGAGATGGTGCTGGGGCTGGGATTCATCCCTAAATTCCGTTCTCCCACTCTGGCACAGGAGGAAGAGGTGAAGGAAGTGCTCAGGAGCGAAATGAGAGGGATTTGCGGTGAGTTGGCCCCGCGGTGACCCTGCCGGCAGCTAAATTGGAGCCATCTCCGCGCCAGCACGCGCCCAAATGTCACCCGTTAGCAGCAGGTGGAGCCGGGGCCCCTCTCCAGGAGTGTGGAATTCTGCACATTCCCGACCTCCCGAAGTTCCTTGTTTTTATCCCTTAACCCCCACCCCTCTCTCTCTCTTCCCGTTTGGTTTTGTCAGCAAATCCTTCCCCCGTTTCCTCGCGGATTGGGAAGGCGCTGGGCCACCGAGGGAAGCTTGGAGCTCACGGAACATTTAATTCCCTTTTTTTTTTTTGTGCCATTCCTTGGAACACAGAATTCTCCCTTCCCACAGGGAATAACTGCCCCCAGCACCACTAAAAAAAACCCCCAAATTTGGGGATGGTTTTAACTCAGAATCCCAACATTGAAAGTTTTTGCTTTCCTTGCCCTGCAGAAATCCATTTATTTAAGATCCAGCAAATAAATGGATTTCCTTCCTGCCCCATTCCCTGGGTTTTCCCTATGGATAGGGAAGATTTTTAGATTCACCCCCACTGGAGTTGTTAGGAAGCATTTGGATCCTTGAAAAGGAGGGGAAAGGGATGAAAAATAATCCATAAAAATAATTATTTCCTTGAAAAATCTTATTTATGTTGGGAAAAAAAAAAAAAAAGTAACAAGCAAACTCTTCCCTGTCTCTTCCGCCTGCAGGTTGTGGAGGTGAGTTGGGAAGGATGTCCTTGGAAAAGGGAAAGGCTGGGAATTCACACAGGAAAGGATCTTCTCCTTGCCCCAAAGCAGCCTGAAACTGCAAGTGAAAAGTTGTTTTGGGGAGTAAATGCTCTTTCTTTCTGTGGGATTCAGAAAACGTTGGATCACCAAGAGCTTTTGGATCCTGGTTTGAGGGGGATGGGTCTTCCTGAGAGGAATCTCAGGGATCAGAGGGACACCTGGAAGTCTCCTGTTTTCACCCTCTCCTCCAGGACATGCTCAAATCCCTTCCTGACCCCCAGTTTTTAGAGCTGAACCCACAGAAATCCCAACCCCTGCCCACAAAATTCCGGGATCGCTCCGCCATCCCAAACCATCCCCGGGATGAGCTCCAGGACTCATGGAATCCTCAAATCCAATGGTCCACAGAGCCTGGAGAGCTGCTCTGCCGACCCCAAGGCATCGAGTTCATCCTCAGTGGCCCTCAATCCGCAGGTCTGGAGGCGGCTGAAGTCCACAGGCGGCTCCAAGGGTATTCCCAGCCTCGGGAATACACCACAAACGGCGGAAATTGGGAAGAAAATCTTGGCACAACTCGCAGCAACACCACGTTGGAGACTCTGGTGAAGCCCTTCGTGGAGCCACCTCCGCTCGTTGCAGGTGAGCTCAGCTGCCTCCTCCCCGTCTTTGCAGCCATGGAATCCTCTGGAGCATTCCATGAACCTCGTGATAAATCCTCTGCCCTGGAATTGGGCAGTAATGAGGCAGGGGCGGGATTCCCAGTGAGGGGTCCCACGCTCTCGGAGACGACACGAGCTGAGGAAAGGTGAGGAAAACCTAAATATTCGTGGGGTGAGTGGTGATCCCAACCTTCCAAAGGGTTCCTTTTAAAAGGCTGGGAGGAGGCAGCCGTTTCCAGGCTGATTTTGTCCCGTTTTTCCCACCACATCCTTGGCAAGTTGCAGTAAAACTTCCAACCAGGTAGAAATGGCATCTCTGACACCAAACACTCACCCCAGACCATTTCTGTCCAGGGCCTCGTGAACATTTTAGCAAAGGGTAAAACCACAGCTTAAAACTCATGGGAAAAACAACTGGATCTGTTCCTGCTTGTGTTTTCCAAGAGTGAAGAGCCCTGAGAGGCCCAGATCTGCTCCTAGAGCAGGGCAAGAGCCACCCATGGGCCTCCAGACCTCCTCATCGGGGCTTGGATTTCCATCTGGATTCGCGGGAGAGAGGGAAAACAGGACAGGGGGAAATGGAGGGATTCTGGAGTGATTTGTGGCAGGATTCCTCCACTTGGAGCTCAAAATCCAAACTTCAGGACAGGATTAAAAAGGAGGGAGTGTTCGGGATCACTTCTTGTAACTCGGCAAATGGAGATGCTCAGTTTTGTTGGCAGGAGGAGGAGGAGGGTTGGATGCAATGGATGACACAGCCAGGGAAATAATTCAAAATAAATTAAAAATCGTGTTGGACCGAGCAAGACACCCCAATGTTGTTCACCTTCACACCCCAAAATCAGTTGTAGTGTTGCCCTACACTTTACAGGTGTGAGGGTTTATTATGGGATGCAAGTGTGATGTTCTTTGGGAATTTCTTCCAAATTAGGGGGATGGAGCGGTGGAACGGTTTTGCAGGATTGAGTTTTGGGGGTTAATTAAACTTGATCAAACACTGTCATTAAATCCTCTTTGTCACCCCAAAAATATCCTGTAGGGGAGGTCTCAATGCTCCAAATTCCAGTCTGAGAGGGAGCTGGACTCCATGACCCTTCCAACACCTTCCAGCTTGGGACATGGAATGGTTTGGGATGGAAGGGACCTTAAAAATCATCCAGTTCCAAGGCAGGGAATTCAACAGGGATTTGGATCCCAGGGTTTTTACAGATCCTTCCAATTTGGGACATGGAATGGTTTAGGACCTTAAAAATCATCCAATTCCAGGACAAGGAGTCCAACAGAGATTTGGATTCCAGGGTTTTTAAAGGCCTCTCTCCAATTCGGGACATGGAATGGTTTGGGATGGAAGGGACCTTAAAAATCATCCAATTCCAGGCCAAGGACTACAACAGAAATTTGGATTCCTGGAGAGCTTTGGGAAGAGCTTTAAGAGCTTTGGCAAGGATTTTAAGTCAAACCCATCGACGATGGCCCCACGTAAGAAACGAACACATCCCAAAAAATCCAGCCAAGCCTGGAACCAAAGCCCAACAATCCCCACTCCCCTCCCGCCCCACTCCGGGCACTCTCCCGACGTCTGTGCCGGACGTCAGAGTCTCCCATCTGGATCTAAACTCGATTTATACCACGGCAGCACTCGGGCTCAGATGGATGGGGACATTCCAGGTGTTATCGAATCACGGCAGCAGCCAACAATCCCATTAAGAGCCGGGGCTGAGGCAGGAGGGCCCATAAATCCCCATCAATCCCTCCACTAAGCGACGAGCGCGGAGCGGCTCCAAATGTTAACAGGATTCTGCCGCCGGAGCGTTATTGCCGCCAGATTCCAATCGCTCCCGGCTTTTCCGAGGCCCCCAAACTCCAGCCTGACATTTATCTCCGGCAAACAACCGCAAACGCTTCCATTTTCTCCTGACGAACGCCCAACCTTTCCCACGGAGTTGTTTAACACCATTAAGGGGTTTTTATTGCCGCCGGTTCCTCGCTCCCCGCGGCCGGTTGCTCCGTGACATTTATGAGGGGAGCTCGTCAGCCACGGAAGGCTCCAGGGATCTTTATTTAAATGAGGGATAATTTGTTTGCACGCCCTCATTCCGTGTGATTTCCTTGGGTTTTTTTCCCCCCCTACCAGCCCGGGCACAGCAGACAACGGGAAGCTCTCGGGGAGAAGCCGACAGCCAATTACCAGGTGAAAAGCGGGGAATGAAGTGGCATTTAGGGAAGTCACTTCCCAGGTGGGAAGGGCTGCTCGGCCTTGGGATCGAGTGATGTGGCACTGGGAGAGTTCTACGAGGTTAAAACTCAGTTTAGGCTTGGCTTAAAGCTGCTGGGTTTGCCCCGGGGGTGTTGAGCTGGTGGTGAAGGAACTGGAGGGGGTTTTGATCCAGAAAAACAGACTGAGAGGATCCTCTGGGAATTCCCAGAACGCAAACATTCCTGTGAAAATATCCCGCCTGGAATCTAGGGTTTAACCATCCCTTTGGAAAGGTCAGGGGCCACCATGGTGGGAATCACAGGGATGGATGATGGAACAACATGGAGCTCATCCCACATGGGGAATTCCCTGCTGGATGTCCCCCGTTGTCCCCTCTGGGAATGCTGAGCTGGATTCCCTCTTTTGTCCAATACGGGAATCCACTCCTGGATATCCCCATTTTTTCACTCTGGGAATCCACTCGGATTCCCTCCTTTGCCCACTCTGGGATCCAACCCATGGGTGGGTGTGGGGTGTTTTCCCACCTGGATCCAACCCCTGGATGGTTGTTGGGGTGTTTTCCTACTGGGATCCAATCCATGGGGAACTTGGGGTGTTTTCCCACTGGAATCCAACCCGTGGGGAACGTGGGGTGTTTTCCCATTGGGATCCAATGCATGGGGAATGTGGGGGTGTTTTCCAACCCAGGATCCAATCCATGGGGAACGTGGGGGGTGTTTTCCCACTGGAATCCAATCCGTGGGGAACGTGGGGGTGTTTTCCTGCAGCCCTGTGCCTGCAGCCCATGGATGAGGGCTCCTGCCAGCACCATTCCCTGCTCTGGTACTTCCACGGCCCCACAAATTCCTGCCGACCCTTCCTGTTCGGGGGCTGCCAAGGGAACAGCAACCGCTTCCCATCCCGGCGGGAATGCGAGCGGCGCTGCCGGAGCTCCGCAGGTAAGGCTGGGCCCTCCACATTCCCTCTCCCTGCAGCCAGAGCAGGAAAGCCCATCCAGGATTTTCCCACTCCCGTTTCCTTAAGGCGCCCCACTGGGAAGTGCCAGGAAGTCGCGGGGTTTTCTTCCCGTTCCCATTCCCAGGTCGTTCCCAGGAGCTCCAGGACATCTCCCTTGGGGCAGTTCCATGGGGGGGGATGGGCATGGATGTGGGCATGGATCCATCTGGACACCACGTCCTGATATTCTGGATGTGTTTTGTGCTTTCCGAGGACTGAAATTGGCAGGAATTTGGGGATCTGTGCCCTCAAAACCCTGGGATGTTCCATCCAAGCACGCTCTGGCATCTCCGGCCTCCAGGCAGAACCTGGAGTTTAATCCAGACCAGTTTAGGTCTGGATTAACACCCCAGGACTGGGGTCTCACCTCATTGAGGGTTTCAACGGGAAAAACTCCTGGAAGCACAGTGTGGCTTCCGTTGGCCAGATCCAGAGGGTTTGGGATCAGTTTGTGCGGATTTTCCCTCATCTCTGGGTCATCCCAGGGAAAATGGGTCCTGGAAGGAATGCAAACCCTGCTCCAAGCAGGGCAGGAGCTGTGACTGATCCCAGCCTTCCAAGGAAAATATTCCTCTCTCAGAATTCCTTCTGCCAGGAAACCTCTGAGAAAAAACAAATCCATGAATTCTCCACAATCCATTAAAAAAAATCTCTGGTGAGGTTTGTCTGCTCGGGGTTTGAGGGAAGCTTTAAAAAGAGAGAGGAATTAAAGGCTCAGATCCATCATTTTGGGAATCACTCCAAGGGCTTGGAATCCAGGCCCAGCAGCACCAGGAAATGAGTGGAGCTCTTCCTGCCCAATTTTTTTCCAGGGAATTTGCTTTAGGAGCCACTGGGAACTTCACAAAGCAGCTGAAGGTCCGTCCAGCACTGTTGGCGGGAAGAAACAACCACTGGGAATGGGATCAATCCCAATCGAAGACAAATTCCTGAGTCCTCCATGTGCCCATTTTTCCTGGCTGTTCCTAAACAGAGCCAGGCTTCAGCCAGGATTGGGATATTTGCTTTTCATGGATGTGGGATGGGACAACCCCGTGGTGTCAGGGACCTCCCGAGGTTGGGAATTCCAAGAGGGAGCCCAAACTGCAGCCAACTTCTGACATTCCCATTGTTTCCTCTTCCCTCTTTTTCCCAAAGCAGGCAGAGGGAGATGAGGGGCTCCGAGTGCTTCATTTAAATCCAGTGGGATTGGGAGGAGCGGATCCGACACCTCCGGGATGGAAAATAAAAACAAAAACATGAGGACGTCGGGAAAAGAAAGATATCGGAAAACTGGAATTATGGACATTGTGGGCTGGGGAGAGGGAAACCTCTGGATGCTGAGGAAAAGGAGGATGGGAAGGGCAGAATTCTCAAGCCAAACCAGGTGGCACAAATTCCCGAGTTTTATTTTTGTAAAATAAAAGTGTCTCAATGCCGTGGAATTCTGGGTCGATCGCCTGGAAGAAGGAAACCTTGGGAATGGCAGAGAAGGGTGGGAATGTCTGTTTTTCCAAATGGATCAGGTGGGAAGGTGGAGCCCCATCTCTTTTGGCCTGGCCCTAAATTCCCTGGGGCCTTCAGGAATTCCCACCTTCTCCACTTGGGAATTCCCTGTGGCCCTTAGGAATTCCCACCTTCTCCTCCACTTGGGAATTCCCTGGGCAGGTTAAAAGGAGCCGTCCCAAAATCTCCATGGAAAAAATAGGGATCCAAGCCAGGCTTCTCCCTAAAAAATGCCACTTCCAGTTCCTCGAGGAACTTGGAGCTGCAGCTTGTGGAATTCCAATAGGAGGTGTGGAAATCCAGTCAGAGGGATTCTAAATCCCAGGATTTTGGTGCCATGGGGACACAGACACAGCTGAGAGGGATCCAATCCAATGGAATCTGCTCCATGGGACAATTCCTGGGAAAGGTTGCAGGACTTCCAACGGGAAAATGGGGATTTATTTCAAGTTTTCCATGTAATTTGATAAAACTGAGCTCGGATTTCCCGGGTTTCAGAGTTCCCAGATTTCGGATTTCCCAGGATTCAGGGTTGGCTCTTTGCTCCTGGTAGCACAGGTAGGAAAAGGATTCTCCTCACTCACAAAATCCCAGGATTCTTCTCACCCACAACATCCCAGGCACTGAGGAGGGAGGAGCAGAGATTTGGGGACTTTTCTTCCTTTTTCTCCCAAAAACAAAACCAAAAAAAACCACACACACACACAAAAAAATGGAATTTTGTAAACCTTGGCAAGGAGACATTTCCAGACTGAAAATTCCAGCCTCTCCTCCTGAAATCCTGGTCTGTCCTGAGACCTCCTTGGGCAGGAAAAACATTCCAGAAAAATATTCCCTGGGAGAAGAAATAAAATGTTCCCAGTGGGAAAAGCGACGTCACGCGGAAGGGAGGGATTGGGCTTTTCCACAGGGCTTGGGAACAAGTGGAATTCTGAGAAACATTCCCACATTTTTCTGTTCTCCTGGTTTCCTGGTGAGAATTTACCCAGGAATGCTGAAGGATGCTGATCCTGGGATGCTGCAGCCTCTGGAATTCAACATCCCAGGAAATACAGAAGGAGTGGAATTCCAGCCTCAGGGAGTTGAGACCATCCAGGGAAATAAAGGGTTTGAAATAACCAGGGGAAAAATGTAATTCCCAAATTAAGTGGGCAAAAATAATCAGGGAAACTGAGACTTGGAGGAGCCACAGGTTCCTTGGTTGGAAAATAAAATCATGGAATGGTTTGGATTGAAGGGAATTTAAGGATTATCCAATTCCACCCCAGCCATGGGCAGGGAATCTTCCACTGTCCCAGGCTGCTCCCAGCCCCAGCGTCCAGCCTGGCCTTGGACATTGCAGGGACCCAGGGGCAGCCACATTGAGCTGGGAATCCACANAGCCATTCCCTGTGTCCTGTTGCTCCACATCCTTATTAAAAATCCTCTTCCTTTCACTCCATTAAGGATAACAACCTCTTCGATAATTAGGTGCTCATTAAGAACTCAGAGTGGAATTTTTTCCCAAATCCCAGAGGAAAAATCCCTCATCCCCCCTGTGGATCCCTTGGGGGGTGTGGGAAGTTGTCACCGAGGCTGAGGAGACCCCAAGCAGCAGAAATTCCAAGAAAATCATTTTTTGAGCTGGGAATCCACGGGGCCGGAGGCAGCAGGAGGGGAGGAATGGACCCGTGGGATCTGGGAACCTGAGGAAATTCCTTCCCTGTGTTGTTATTCCCAGAAATTTTTGGACAATCCCTTCATTTTCCCTTTCCAGTCCAGTGCCATCCCTAAAAATCAGACCTCGCCTCCCTGGCTTTGGAATTCCTTGGCAGCTTTTGGCTCCAAATCCCAAATCCAAGGCTGGAGAAGGATTTGGCCTCCTGGTCCGGGAGCATCCAAAGGAGTTGGGAAGAGCCTCCCAAGGGAATGATTTGGCTCAAAATCCTCATTCCTGAGGGATCCAAGATTTAATCCAGGTTTGGAAGAGCCAGGAAGTGAAAGCCACTATTTAAGCAGGCCTAAGGTCGAGCTCAGTGGATTAAACCCAGCTCAAATTCCCATCAGAGCTTGGGGAAATTCAGAATTGGAATTATTTTTAATCCACCCCCCCTGGATTAATCAAATGTTCCCTATGGATTTGCCATCCAGGCTTTGGCAGGGCCAAAACATTCCGGGAACGGAGCCCTGGCGTTTCCCTGGAAATGTCAGCTCAGCCTAATCGAGTTCCTTGGAATTATTTCATTGCACGAGTGGAGGGAGAGGTTTTAGGGCTGGTGCCTTTCCAGGCTCCCAACAAGAAAATTCCTGAACATCCTTTGGAGAAAGGCCTTGGAAAAAAGCAAAGCTGAGCAGTGGAAATGTGGGATTTAAAGCCCACCAGGCCAGCCCCACACATCCCCACGGAATTTGGGAATAAAGAGGGATTTTGGATCGCGTCCCGTCGGGATTTGTGGCTCCAGCGCTGAGCCCAGGGATGCGAATCCATGGATTTCGGAGCACTCCCAGCCCCTTCCCAGGAGGGGATTCCTGGTGCATCCAGCCAGGGAATCTTGAAACTCTGCGATGTCCACGGCAGTTCCTAAGCAACCCCGACAAGGGAAAAGGCATGGAGAGAGAGGAGAGGCTGGATCGGGATAATTTGGTAATTGGATAACGAGCCAGCCCTGAAACGGCCACGGCTGAGCCTCACCCAGCACCCCCCGGATGTGCCGGAGATTGGATCAGATGCCTCTGGAAGGAGCTGACAAAATCCTGTCCGACGGAAAAGCAGCCTGGAAAATCCCTGGTGCTGTTCCCAGCTGGAATTGGGCTCAGCCAGGGTCAGTAATTGTGGGGTTTGACAGTGGGAGGAATGAAAGATGCCTGGGATCCATAAACACATTCAATCCTGGAATCCATAAACGGATTCAATCCTGGAATCCATAAATGGATTCAATCCTGGAATCCATAAACCGATTCAATCCTGGAATCCATAAATGGATTTAATCCTGGAATCCATAAATGGATTCAATCCTGGAATCATGGAATGGTTTGGCTGGGAAGGATCTTAAAGCTCCTCCATAGGCAGGGACACCTCCCTCTATCCCAGGTGGTTCCAAGCCTCATCCAACCTGGCCGAAATCCTGGAAAAGGCTCCGTGACTCCCTCCATCCTCTCTGGGACGTTTTCCTGCCATCCACAGACCTTTTGGGGTGAAATCCCTGTCCCTGTTCCCAAATCCCTGTCCCCAAATCCCCATCCCCATTCCCAAACCCCTGTCCCCGCTCCCAAATCCCCATCCCTGTTCCTAAATCCCCATCCCTGTTCCCAAATCCCCGTCCCTGTTCCCAAATCCCTGTCCCTGTTCCCAAATCCCCATTCCCAAATCCCCGTCCCCATTCCCAAATCCCCATCCCCGTTCCCAAATCCCCATCCCCGTTTGGAGCAGGAACAGCCACTCTATCCCTGTATCCATAGGGAATTCCCATCCCCATTCTAAGGCTGGAATTGCATCCCAATATCCCCGGGAAGGCAAAAAGTCCTTGGAAAAGCCTGGAAAACCTTCAATGCCAGGCAGCTCTGCCTGGAAAACACAAATTGAATCCTAAAAATTGGGGAAAAAAGGAACAAAGACAAGCACATCCATGTCCAACTCCTCCACGGAATTCTGGAGCTCCTGGGCTGGGCAAAACTCGTGGGATTTGGGATTTGTTTTTCTGGTTTTCCAAGTTCCTGGGGCGAAATGTCCCCAAATCCCTGATTTTCTGCAACTTGTGGAGATGAAACTTTGATGAGCTCCAGGCAATGATTCACTCCCAGAGATTCAGCTCCCGGGAAAGGTGAGCACAGGTGGGAAGGGCTCCCGAGCCTCCGGAATCCGAGGGATGTGTGGGAATGCTCCTCACATCCCACGTTTTTCATAAGTTTGGGACTTTCCAGGGAAACTTTGGGGAAGTTTGAACCTTCCAGGTCCTGTGGGTGCCCCTGGATGTTCCTGGCTCAGCTCCGTCCTTCCCTAGGGATATTTTTCTGGAATTTTCCCTCGGGAATACAATTTTCCTGCAGCAAATTCTCCTCTCTGCTCCTGTCAGGGCAGGGAATTCCAAACCGGGGCAGCCAAAAGGGTCGGATTTGCTTTTCAAGGGATGAACCAGGAAATTCCTTCTTTTTTCTGCCTCCTCTTCCCTGTTTTTCCTTAAAAAAAACCACCACGAAAATTCCACACCTGAAACATAGAAAATTCCACATCTGGAGCATGGATTCACCTCCCACAAGGAACATTTTCACTTCCCGACACAGCTTTTTGTGGGAAAAGAAAATTGTGGTGGAATAAAACTCAGGAAAGCACCCCAGGATCGGATCCAGAGGTGGAAAAGCCTCTCAGTCCCGTGCCCTGATCTTTTCCTCGGGAAAACCTTGGGAAAATGGATTTTCCCACGCAGCTCCTTGTGCTGAAGTCGCCTGGGAGTTTTCTTTCCCAGAAATAGCTCCAAAATTCCAAACATTTGGAGAAAAAAAATTCCCTCCCAGGCCTCAGGGAAGGAAGGAAACCAAAACCTCATTCCAGGAGCTGGAAGTTCCAAATTGAGGTGGGAAAGGAAGGAATTGCTGGAGAGGTGGATCCTGACTGGGCAGAATTCCCAAGGTTTGGAGCCAAAGGGAAGCTCCCACCAATCCCAGCTCAGATGCTGGATCCCTATCCAGGAATTCCCACAAATTTGGCTCCTTCTCTGCAGGCCAGGAGTGGGAAGATCTCCTCACCCTAAATCGGAGCCCATCCCAGGTCTCCGCTGGCTCCAGGGGTTTCTCCATGGATTTTTCCCCACTTTTAGAAGGATTTGGCCCATTCCCAGGGATAACTGCTCCCCTCCAGCTCAGCAATGGCTTTTCCAAGGAAGTTTCAGGAAGGAACTTTGAAACATTTGGTCCTGGAGCCTCCAGGAGAATCCGGCCCGGCCACAAATCCGTGGTGGGACCCTTTGGAGGGACCAGCAGAGACCTGAGATCTTTCTTGGATCATATGGAAAAATCCCTGTTCCTAAATCTCCATCTCTATCCCCATTCCCAAACCTCCATCCTCATTCCCAAACCTCCATCCCCGTTCCCAAATCTCCATCCCCATTCCCAAATCTCCATCCCCATTCCCAAATCTCCATCCCCATCCTCTTCTGCTCCCAAACCTTGGGGGATTCCAGGAGTTTCCAGACTGGTGCTGGGAGCCCAAACCGGGAATTTTCCCCACCTGGCTGCTGTTTTGGGCTGATCCAAGTGAATCCTGCCGGAGTTTGAGGGAATTGGAGCTTTTATCCTCATCCCACACCTCGTCCTTCCCACCCTCCTCCAAATCCCCACCTGGGATCGCGCTAACAAATCCTGGAAGAATTTCCCCAAAATTCCCATTTTCCAGGGCTTTCCCTGCATGAACGGGAAGAGAAAATTCCCGAGGAATGGGGCAAACAGGGAAAACCCTTCCAGATCCCCACTCTGGGAATAAACCCACGTTCGTTGGGATAACATCAACCCACGCTGGAACCCCAACAGGCACCCTTGGAGCAGGGGGGGGAAAACCTTTGGAATGAAAACCTCCCTGCCCCCAAAAACCCCGGGGACAAAGATGTGCGTGATCCCACCAAATCCCGGCACTGACGCCAGCCCCGCTTTGGGGTGACTCTTCCCAGTTTTGGGATCCGACGTCTTTCCCCCCCCGCTTTTCCCGGTTTTTTCCCTGCGGACCGGGAGAGGCTCCGTGACGTCGCCGGCTCGCTCTGATCTCATTTTAATGAAATCATTCCCAAGCCAAGGCTCCACGTCTGGAATTACGACTCCGACCCCGTGATCCCTCGGTTTTTTATAAATACACCAGGGAGGGGGGAAAGGTTTCCAGAGAGAGGAAAAAAATATCCCGGTCCTTGGGAAAAAAAAATAAAATAAAATAAAATAATCAGGGAACAGCCAGGGAGGAGAAGTTGGGGAAAGGCTCCTGATGCCTCTTTCCTGGGAGTGATTCCGCGGCAAATCCCTCCCATCCCAAGCATCCAGGAGAAGCAGGTGAGTGCCTGGATTTCATTTCTTCCCCAATGTGCAGAAACTTTCGAAATTTCGGTGTTTTCCTTGGGAAATCAGATTCCAGGGGTCTTTTAGGGGGGAAAAAAATAAAGTAGGCAGGGTAGGAAAAAGCAATCCAAGGTGTTTTCATATCAAGGGATTCAAAATTCCCCTGGCTCTCCCTCCTGAGAAAAATCGGGAGTTTTGGATTATTCCAGCAATTTTGGGGAGGCAGATCGGAAAAGGCAGCGCGGGAAGGATTGGGAAATCTCGGGAAAAGGAAAATGAGGGAGATAAATCCCCGCTGTCACTGCAGGGATGGGGAGGAGAGCAAGGCACAGCCACCCCACCCCCCAGCCCGCCAGGATTTTGGGAATAAACACCGGGAAAAGCTCCTCGGGGAAGCGGAGGCAGCGCCAGGCAGAGTTGGAGAAGTCTCCAGGTCCCACGCACAGTTTTATCCCAGACTTACTTTGGAGCGGGGAGAATTCCGCTCCATCCCGCTCCTCCGGCGCCGAGGGGATGCAGCAAATCCCGGATCCCGCTTTTCCAGAGCTGCAGCGAGGGAATGGGGCGTTCTTCTCCTTCCGAGCCGAGCGGGAGGTTCTTTCAGGAGACACAAACCGGGTGGGCAGCATCCCGATAAAATTCCTGGGGAACGCTGCCGGGTATCCCAGCAATTCCCGGCAGGTCCCCTCCGGCAGCGCGGATTTCATTCCCGTTTCCTCAGATCCATCGCGGGTGGGTTTTTTCCTTTTCCTGCTTTTTTTTTTTCAGCAAGGAGGAAACCCCAATTCCAGCTTTTTTCCTGCTCCATAAAAACTTCCTGGAGCGTTGGGGCACAACCCCAACCCCGATCCCCGGCAAAAATAAACCCAATCCCAAAAAAATCAGCTTTTCCTTGATTTTTTTTTCCTTGATTTCTGTTCCTTTTGCCAGGATATCCTTCCCGGCCAGGAGCGGGAATGGGTGTGGAGGCTTCAGCCGCGTTTTCCCCTTGTTCTGCCTTTCCCTTTGCTCAGCTGAGATTCCCAGAGTTTTGTTAAGCGGGAAAAGCTGGAAAAATCCCAGGAAAAGGCGCTGGATTCAGGCAGTGGTGAAGGAGCAGCGCGGGAGATGCTGCTCCGAGATTCCAGGCGGGGCAGGAACATCCCGGGGATCTTCCAGCAGCTTTGCCAGCTCTGGAAGAGCTTTTGGCAACATTCCCATTCCCGATCCAGGATTTGGGAATCCCGCAGAGTCCCCCAGGGGTGGGAAAATCCCCAATCCCTAAATTCCCACCCCGGGCATCCCATCCCGCAGGAGCTCCGGGGATTTGCTGAGGGTGGAGCGAGGTGAAACACGGCTGGGAAAAAAAAAGGGGGATTTTGGGATAGGAGAAATCTTCATCCTGAGTCCTTCAGGAGTCTCAGCCTTGGATCACACGGAAAAATCCCTGTTCTCACATCTCCATCCCCTTTTCCGAGAAAAATTCAATCCTGGGATGTCCTCACGTTTAAATGGCCAAATTTGGGGCTGGAGGAAAGGAGATTCTGGGGTCCTGAATGATCCCACGTGGAGGTTGAGAGCCTGGGAAGGGATTTCCCTCCTTGATCCTGCAGGAACAGCTTTCCCTGGATCATCCCATGGCTGCTCCTCTTCCTCTCCCACCCGGATCCGGGGAAGGGGTGAGGGGATGGAATTTTGGGGTTTGGGGAAGGGGTGAAATGGGAGGCAAAGGAGTGGAAATGGAGCGGCTCCTCCAAATCCTGAGGGACGACTGGCCCCAAATCTCCCCTTGGGAAGGTGGGAAAGGGAAGAGTTAAGGGAATGAACCTCTGAAATCTCTCCCCTTTTCCATGGAAAGCAAAGAGCAGAGTTAAAGGGATAAACCTGCCCAAAATTCCCACTCGGAGGAACAGCAAAAGGCAAATTCAAGGGGAAGGATCTTCCCAAAATTCCCACTCCAAGGGATGGCAAAGGGCAGAATTTAGAGGATGAAACTTCCCAAAATTTCCCCTCCAAGGACCAGCAAAGGGCAGAGTTCAGGGAATAAACCTGTCCAAAATTCCCACTCCAAGGAATGGCAAAAGGCAGAATTAAGGGAATAAAACTTCCCAAAATTCCTCCTCCATGAACAATAAAGGGCAGAGTTAAGAGAATCAATCAGCCCAAAATTCCCACTCCGAGGAACGGCAAAGGGCAGAATTTAGGGGCCAAAACTTCCCAAATTTCCCCTTTCACGGCCAGGGAAGGGCAGTTGCAGGGCCCGTGGCTCGGCAGGTGGCAGATCCCGGCCCGTGGATGGAGTTTGGATGGGTCCGAGGCACATCCCAAATTCCCAGGGTATTCCCGAGATCTCCTGCTGCTCCCCAAATCCCCACGGGAATGAACCGGCAGCTCCCGAGCCCAAAATCACGGATGGAATTCCAGCCCCCGCCACCCCTGGCGACCGTCCCCAGCCGGGAATTGCCGTGCTGGCCACAAGATGGGGCCAGAGGATTGGGAATGTCAGCAGGATGCCAGGTTTTTGGGAATGTCAGCAGAATTCCAGGTTTTGGGGAATGCCAGCAGAATTCCAGGTTTTTGGGAAAGCCGGCAGGATGTCAGGTTTTTGGGAATGTCAGATTTTTGGGAATGCCAGATTTTTGGGAATGCCAGCAGGATTCCAGGTTTTGGGGAATGCCAGCAGGATGCCAGGTTTTGGGAATGTCAGGTTTTTGGGAATGCCAGCAGGATTCCAGGATTCCGCGTGGCCTCAGGGCTGGCTGGGAACATTTTTCCATCCTGGGAATGGGCAAAAAGCCCCAGGGGAGATCCTCGGCGGCTTTTTGGAGAGGTCAGGTGGATAAAGGGAGGTGGGGAGGGTTTGTGGAGCAGGAGAGTTATCCAGGGATTCACAGCGTCCAGAAATGGGCCAAAAGGAGCTAAAAATGGGTCAAAAGGAGTTAAAAATGGGCCAAAAGAGGCAAAAAGAGCCAAAAAAGAGACAAAAAAGAGCAAAAAATGACCGTATTTCAAGTAGGAGGATCCTGGGCTTGGAGCAACCCTGGAGCACCCCAGGCCAGGGCTGGAGAGGGGACACAGGGATGTCCCACGGGGGTGTCCCACGGGGGTGTCCCACGGGGGTGGCACACGGGGCCACCATTCCCACATCCTTTTGGGACTGAGTGAGGTGGGATGGGCTGTGGGTACATCTCTGGTGACTTCAGGGTGAGCAGGGGACAGGGAATGGCACCTCTGCAGCAACGGGGGCACCCACGGGCAATCTGAGGAGGTGGAGAGGGATCCATGGGGACCATCCATGGAAGTTCCATGGAAGTTCCATGAAGGAAAGGCCAAATCCTCTCATCCATGCAAGTTCCGTGGAAGTTCCATGAAGGAAAGGCCAAATCGTCTTCTCCATGGAAGCTCCATGAAGGAAAGGCCAAGTCCTCCTCTCCATGGAAGTTCCATGGAAGTTGCATGGAAGTTGCATGGAAGTTCCATGAAGGAAAGGTCAAATCCTCTCGTCCATGGACGTTCCATGAAAGTTCCATAAAGGAAAGGCTGAGTCCTCCTCTCCATGGACGTTCCATGGAAGTTCCATAAAGGAAAGGCTGAGTCCACCTCTCCATGTAAATTCCATGGAAGTTCCATGAAGGAAAGGCCAAGCCCTCCTCTCCATGGAAGATCCATGGAAGCTCCATGGAAGCAACGGCCAAATCCTCTCGTCCACGGACGTTCCATGGAAGTTCCATGAAGGAAAGGCCAAGTCCTCCTCTCCATGTAAATTCCATGGAAGTTCCATGAAGGAAAGGCCAAGCTCTCCTCTCCATGGAAGATCCATGGAAGCTCCATGGAAGCAAAGCTCCCTGGACATCCCACCTCCCACCAGCACCCCAAAACCAAGGGCTGGGGGTTGCATCCCAAGGAAGCTCATTCCCACCTGCCCCAACCTTTAGGTGGGACCTGGGAGGTGACTCCAAGAGCGCAGGGAGGGGAACTCAGGGGTCGGGAAGGGACGAGGAGAGGCCGGATCTCCCCAGGTGCCGCGGGAAGCTCACGTCCCTCTCCGCCCTCCCCTCGGTGTCTCCACGGCCAGGCCGGCGCCATGTCCCACCCCAGGCTGCTGCTCCTCCTGATCCTGCTGGGAGCTGCCGGCACCGGCCGGGCCCTGAGCCTCTCCAACGCCGCCTCCATCTTCAGCTGCCTCAACGCCGCCCTGTTGGAAGCGCAGAAGATCCATCCCGAGGAAAACGCTGTCCTGGACAAGCGCGGCTCCGAGCCGCCCTCCCTGGAGGAGGCGTCCGAGGAGGACGCGGCGGAGGAAGATCTGGGCAAAAGGACATTCCCGGGGGACGGCCACTACAAATACGTGTCCCAGGCGCAGGTGAAGGGCAAGACCTCCCAGAACCAGGCCAAGAGCGATCGGCGCACCAAGGTCACGCTGTCCCTCGACGTCCCCACCAACATCATGAACATCCTCTTCAACATCGCCAAGGCCAAGAACTTGCGGGCCAAGGCGGCGGCCAACGCGCACCTCATGGCCCAGATCGGGCGGAGGAAGTGACTGGGCCACCCCCAGAGGGGACTGATGGCCGGGTGTGACATCAGCACTGTCCAGTTTTGACCCATCGAGCGAGCTCACATCCACGTTCCTTCTCCTCCCCTTCTCTCCTCCCCACTCTGCTCCGTCATTCCTTCCGGACATTTCCATGCGCAGGGAAGAGGTTCCTGTCCCCAGCGGGGCACGGGGGGACGCGTCACCCGGGAAGGTTCCTGATTAAAGCTGCCATCTCTGGAGTTTCTGATGCGTTGTTGTCCCATCTCCTGCCCCGGCCGCTGCGTTGGGGCCACAGGGATTCCAAAATCTCCCCCAGCTCGGCCTCGGGGCCCTGTCCCCACCACGGCCCTCCCAAATCCCGCCACGAGCCATCCCTGCCACGGCCACCAATCCACCAGGAAGGGACAATACTGGGACAACCTCAGGAGGGGGTTCCCAGTTCCTCCTCTCGGGTTTGTCACCAGCACCTTCAGCATCCACCTCCCCACTCACATGGCCCCAGTGTCCCCATATGGGTCCTGGCCAGTGTGACCCCATGGCTTCAGTGTCCCCAGATGAGTCCTGACAAGGGCCATCCCATGGCCCTGGTGTCCCCAGATGGGTCCTGGCCAGGGTGACCCATGGCCTCAGTGTCCCCAGATGGGCCCTGGCCAGGGTGACCCACATGGCCCCGGTGTCCCCAGATGGGCCCTGGCCAGTGTCACCCCATGGCCTCAGTGTCCCCAGGTGGGTCCTGGCCAGGGTCTCTCATGGCCTCAGGTGGGTTTGGATCCCAGGAGTCACAGGTGGCTCCGTAGCTGCTCCAACCCCACCCTGTGTCCCACCACAAATTCCCACCTGTCCCTTCCCACTTTCCCCACTGCTCCACCTCAGTTTTCCAGCTGGTCCAGCTCCAGCTCTTCACCCACAGACCACCCTGCTCTTTCCCAGCCCCACACCCGGCCTTCACCTTGGAATATTTATCCCTTCCTCTAAAGCTTTCTCTCCACCTCCCAGCCCCACTGAAATTCCAGCTCTTCCCCCATCCCTGCGCGTAGTGAGTTTGGGAGGTGGAGAGAAATTTGGGAGAGGAATTTGGCTCTCCTTCCCCAGGAGATGTTCACCACAAGGAGGAAATGAGATCCCACCAGCCCCATGCAGGGTGTGGCCACGGGGACATTCCAGGTGGGCCAAGGGACAAGCCAGAGGGTTGGGAATGTCCTGGAGAGTCACCAGAGGGACAAGGACCTCCTGCCTCAGCTCCAAGGCTGCACGGGGGGTTCTTTTCCCGTTGCAATCCGCTGGAATCTCGCATGATGTGGATTTTGAGAGCCCAGCAAATTCCCAGTGTTCTCATCCAGCAGGACATGGCCACCGTGCCCATTTCCCATCCAGGGAAACTGAGGCACGGGAAGAACAAGGTCACAGCTGCTCCGTGTCCAGTTGGACACTCATCTCTTTGTGGCTTGTCCAGGTGTCCCCAGGTTTTCCAGGGATGTGCAGAGGATCCCTGGAAGGAGGGACAGAGGGAGAAATCCCTGCTTTGAGCAGGAAGTTGGGAGAGATTTTTCCACTGGGATCCCAGGTTGGGAACAGCTTTCCCTCACCACCAGCCCTGCTTGGGATCCTTCCCCAGCTCCTGGCTGGAAGAGAACATCCCAGCCCTGTGGGAGAGGCTGGGAATCAAAACCTCACCACTGGATCTTCCCTCTCCTCCCCTTGAAGGAAGGGAATTCCCAGGAAGCGGGAAGGGATGAGCCCAGGGATTTGCTGGCTCCAGGCTGAGCCCAGGCAGGGACAGCTCTTATCAGCTGATAAGAATCCGTGGGGAAGGCAGGATCCTCCCTTCCCAGCTGCATCCCAGTGGGAGAGTCCCACCCACAGCTGGCACCTGGACAAACCCTTCCCAAGTGGATCCTTCCCAAATTAACCCTTTCCAAATGGATCCTTCTCAAATGAATCCTTCTCAGACTGACCCTTCCCAAAAGAATCCTTCCCAAATTGACCCTCCCCAAATGGACCCTTCCCAAACGGATCCTTTCCTAAATTAATCCTTCCCAAATGGACCCTCCCCAAATGGATCCTTTCCTAAATTAATCCTTCCCAAATTAACCCATCCCTAATGGATCCTTCCTAAATTGACCCTTCCCAAATGGATCCTTCCCAAATTAGCCTCCTTCCCAAATGGATCCTTCCCACCAGCCAGTAGCTCCTCATGGATCCCCTCAGCACCCGGACAGGAGATGGAAAATCCCAAGCAGGGTGAGACCCTTGCCCAAATCCCAGCCCCAGCTCCGTTGGCTGCTGGATGGGATCTGCTCCACGTCATTCCCACGTGCTTTTCCTTTGATTCTTCATCCATTCCCCTCCTGAGCAGTTTGTAAGGATCTTTCCCAGGAACAGCCTCATTTCCTGCTTTCCTCAGATGATCCCAACCCTCCACTCAACCCAAGCAAGGTTTGGGACAGACCAGGAATGTCCAAGGGGACCAAACCATGAGGTTTAATCATTCTCACGGAGCTCTTCCCACATCCTAAATCTGGATAAAGCTTTAAAATTCCTTTTTCCAGCCTCTGGGACACCTTGTGTCCATGAATTCCTTGATTTTGAACGTTTTGCATGGAAAATAAAACCATTGTCCACCTGCAATGGGATTGGTCTCACTGGTGACTTCAGTCCTGGCTTTGTCCCCTCTCCCACAGCTTCTCCAGGCTTACCAGGACATCCCTAATCCCACATCTCTGATGGATTTTTATCCCTGTTTCAGGGAAGGGACCCTGAGGGATGGAAAAGTCCCATCCCCACCGGCGTGCCCGGTCCCTCATTCCCTCTGGAAGCGGGATCCAGCTCCATGGGGAAGGCTTTGGCTTTTCATTAGCCATGGTTTGGCATCAGGCAGGAAGAGGATCCAACATTCAGGATTATTTGGGTTCCAGGAGCTGGGACGATCCAAACTTCCACGGATCCAATGCTGGAAGAACCATCCCAGTGCCACGATCCCAAGCCAGGAGCCCCATCCAGCAAGTCCCGTCCACCCCCAGGAATTCCAGCCTTTGGAAAACAAGGGTGGAAAGCAGAAATCCCAATCCCAGCAGTGGAGGCTGCAGGGGAAGTTTGGGAAATGAGCTTTATCCTTTAAAGAAATTAATTTTGAAAATGGGTTTTCCTCCCCCTCAAAAAACCCAATGAAAATAATTTTCCTCAGTTCCTGGGAAGTGCTGATGGACATTCCAGGGAAACCAGGGTTGAGTGAGGATTTAAAAGCCAGGAAAACTCCAAATTCCACAGATTTGCAGCTGCAAATCCTTCAAAGCACCTCCATTTCCCACTTGGCATTCCCAGAACTCCCAGAGCCTTTGCCAGCAGGAGGGGAATTTTTGTGTCCTGGTGCCCCCAGTCCCCCACGGGACCCTCTCTGCCACCAACAAACAATTCCAGGAGAGCATCATTCCCACAGTTCCTGCATGATCCAGAAGGATATTTTGGGGATCTTCTGGACCTGTTCAGGTGTGGCATTCCCACTTCCAGCCAGGTGAAGTGCACAAAGGACAAGGGCAGATTTGGAGGAGTCACAAGAATATTCCATGGGTGTCATCATCCCAAATCCACGACATCCACAGCTCCCGATGATCCAGCTCCCAGGAGAGGAAGGCAGAGCTGGAATTGTCCCTTCCCAAAGTTCCTGGAGCATCACTTTTAATTGAAGAGGCTTTTCCCAGCTCCTGAAGCTGCTGGGGCCAGGAGGCTGGAAGGAGGCATGGAAAAGCCTCATTGCTGCTCCTGGGAATGCTCCAAGGAAAAGGGCAGCTGGAGGTGAGGCAGCTCCCGGGGTTTCCCACCTCGGTGAGCTCCCAGCTCCAGGAGTGGGGAATGGCACAGGGAAATTGGGATTTAACTCCAGCACCATCCCTCAGGTCGCTTAAACATTCCTGAGCCAGCCCTTCAATTCCAGCCTGCTCCAGCTTTTTTTTTTTTCCCTTGGATTTTTTTCCTTGTTTTTTTCCTCCCCTTGGATTCCTTTTTTTCCTTTCTTTTTTTTTTCCTGCCCAGCTGCTTTTCTTGGATCTCTCACGGCACAGGGAGTCCCCAGAGGAGGAGGAATAACCCTGCTGCAATCCAGGGAGAGGCAGAGGTCAGGCTCAATCCCCTTTTCCAGCTCCTTTGCAGCTTCCAGGGATTCTTGCATCACGTCTGGGACCAGCAGGAGAGCGCAGGAATTTTTTTCAGAGAGACAGGGAGCTTGGACACGGTTTTATAGGAGGCTGACGGAGCCAGAGCGCTGGAATTCCCATCACAATTCCAGTTAAATTTCCAGCCCTGGCAGCAGGACGGGGATTGCTTTAGCAGGAACGAGTGGTTTAAGGATTCCTTAAGGAATCCTTGGGGAATTCAGGCAAAGGAATGGAAAAAGTGGATTTAATTGAAAAGCAAAAGCGTGACAAAGCTCCTTGGCAAAGCTCAGCCTGCAGCTTTCACTGGATGGCTAAAGCTCAGAGGAAAAGTGAAATAAAACCTGAATTGGAGCAATCTGAAATCAAAAATAAACACAAATGAGCTGTGAGGAGGTTGGGAATGGATTAAAGGAATAAGGGAGATCTTCCCGTGGAATCCCGAGGTTCGGAGGGATGAATCAAACTGAGCCCCTTCAGCAACAGTTTCAAGGTTTTAACCTTTAAGGTAAAAAACTAAGTTCCAATTAAAGCACTTCGTTAATGGCCTAATGAAAACAATTTAACAAAAGGTTCTGCAGAATTCACTGGCAGCACAAAGTAACTCCCTCAATGTCTTAATTATGAATGAAGCTGAATGGGCTGGGACAGGGATGGGAACATTCCCGCAGGCTGGAATTTTGTAGGAGCAAGGGAAATAAAGCTGGAATCACTCCATGAGGATTCACCTCTTGTGGAGAGAACTGGAGGTTCCAGCTCCCCCACAACTCGGGGATTTTCCCCAAAATCCCTCTCCTCTCCACGGTGACTCCGTTCACGGGACACAGCAGCCTTCCTCCTCCTTGTCCCAATTCCTGGCTGCACCTGGAAACTTCTCAGGGGACAATCAGGGACAGAAGTTTTGGGGTGGCTCAAGGGACCTGGATCTTCCATGGGGCCACCTCCAACCTGGTCCTGCTTTTTAGGGCCACCAAAGTTTTTGGGATCCTTCCACCTCTGTCCCAAGTACCAGACACAGCTCCCCTCCCTCTCCCCGTCCCCATTCCTGGCCGGATTTCTTTGTTTTGGGAATATTTCCCAAATCCTGAGCACTCCCCCAACCACCAGGATTGGCTCAGGTAACACCTGAGCTTCCAAAAGGGGTGAAGGGGCCAAACCTCACCAAAAAACGTTCCCCACTCCTCAAAAGCAATTCCCTGATCTCAGATGTGGAATTCCCTGAGCAGCATCCAGCTCCAGACAGAAATTCCCACAGGATACAGGACACTCCCACCCTAATTAGGGTTGATGACTCTCCCAGCACAGCCTGATCAGCGTTTGCCCCTCTCCTCAGGACACCCGCGAGCAGGAACCTCCCCACAAAACCACGCGGGGTGAATCCGAGGAATTCCGAGCCAACCAAAGGACCCCTCTTTATTCATATCCAAAAAAGCCATTTGCATAGAAGTTTACAGGTGCATTTCTAATTCCAAAAGTGCTTTTACAAGAAAAAGCCAGAGCGAGAGTTTGCCAAAGCAGGCAGCTTGCAACATTCCCTGGATTAGGAACCGGGATCTCCTGGCTAGGCGGGATGTCAGGCCTAAGTCAGGCCTGACTCAGCGTCACTCATCAACAAACAGCAGTGGGATAAAGCTCAAGACACCCAGGCTGGAGAGGAGCTCTGCCAGCCCAAACTATGCAAGCAGGGGAGGTTTAATACATCAAACATCGAGGTCCAGGCCGCTCCTTCGGCACCTCCAGGCCCTCAGGAATCGGGGGACGGAAGCTTGGATTCCAGCTGAGGTCAAGACCGGCCCGCAGTTCGTCAATACTCATCCTCATCACCCTCCTCCTCCTCTCCATCCGCCGAGTCCCTTCCAACCTCCTCGTAATCCTTCTCCAGAGCCGCCAGGTCCTCCCTGGCCTCGGAGAACTCGCCCTCCTCCATGCCCTCCCCCACGTACCAGTGCACGAAGGCGCGCTTGGCGTACATCAGGTCAAACTTGTGGTCCAGGCGGGCCCAGGCCTCGGCGATGGCCGTGGTGTTGCTCAGCATGCAGACGGCGCGCTGCACCTTGGCCAGGTCGCCCCCGGGCACCACGGTGGGCGGCTGGTAGTTGATGCCCACCTTGAAGCCGGTGGGGCACCAGTCCACGAACTGGATGGAGCGGCGCGTCTTGATGGCGGCGATGGCGGCGTTGACGTCCTTGGGCACGACGTCGCCGCGGTAGAGCAGGCAGCACGCCATGTACTTGCCGCGGCGAGGGTCGCACTTGACCATCTGGTTGGAGAACTCGAAGCAGGCGTTGGTGATCTCCGGCACGGAGAGCTGCTCGTGGTAGGCCTTCTCGGCCGAGACGATGGGCGCGTAGGTGGTGAGCGGGAAGTGGATGCGCGGGTAGGGCACCAGGTTGGTCTGGAACTCGATGAGGTCCACGTTGAGGGCGCCGTTGAAGCGCAGCGAGGCCGTGACGGAGGACACGATCTGCCCGATCAGGCGGTTCAGGTTGGTGTAGGTGGGGCGCTCGATGTCCAGGTTGCGGTGGCAGATGTCGTAGATGGCCTCGTTGTCCACCATGAAGGAGCAGTCCGAGTGCTCCAGAGTGGTGTGCGTGGTCAGGATGGAGTTGTAGGGCTCCACCACGGCCGTGGACACCTGCGGGGCTGGGTACACCGAGAATTCCAGCTTGGATTTCTTGCTGTACTCCACGGAGAGGCGTTCCATGAGGAGCGAGGTGAAGCCAGAGCCGGTGCCTCCTCCGAAGCTGTGGAAGACCAGGAAGCCTTGGAGCCCACTGCACTGGTCAGCCTGCAGCAGAACATTGGATAATTATCCCTAGGACTGGAAAACTGTCCCAAGAAAACTGGATATTTATCCCTGTAAGGACTGGGATAACCATCCCAAGAACACTGGGATAACTATCCCAAGAGAAGGGATATTTTTCCATTTAAGGACCGGGATAACTATCGTCAAGAAAATGGATATTTATCCCTGTAAGGACTGGAATAATTATCCCAAGAACACTGAGTCTTTTCCCTGTAAGGACTGGGATAACTATCCCCAAAAAAACAGGTATTTATCCCGTTAAGAACTGGGATAACTATGCCAAGAAAAGAGATATTTATCCATGTAAGCGCTGGGATAACTATCCCCAAAAAAATGGATATTTATCCATTTAAGGACTGGGATAACTATCCCAAGTAATACAGCACAAAATTCTGCTTAGAGCATACACCAAGCATCTTAAACCCAGTTTCAACAATAATTCTCTGCTTTTAGGACCAACACACAAATCCAGGAGCTTCCCCGGGCCCCAAACCAAATCCCAACAGCAGCAACAACCCTTGGACCTCACCTAAAGAGAATTTTAAATGTAAGTCCTTTTCATTTGAAGACTCCTACCCCGAACTCCAAAACCTTGTCCCAAGGGGGCTATTTGAACCCGAGAGGCGGCCTTTTCCCCTCACCATTTTGCGGATCCTGCTGAGCACGGTGTCGATGATCTCCTTGCCGATGGTGTAGTGGCCACGGGCGTAGTTGTTGGCAGCGTCCTCCTTGCCACTGATGAGCTGCTCCGGGTGGAAGAGCCCGTGGTAGGTCCCGGTCCTGATCTCATCTGCACCAGGAGGAGAAATCAGGGTGAGCAGAAGGCAAAGGAAGGTTCTGGAGCAAAATCCACGGAATGCCCCGTGGGTCTCATTTTGTTTTTTTCCTAGAGGCTGCAGCTGATTTTCTCAGCTGCAGTGGAGCTTTAAAGGGGTAATTTTTCTCAAAACAACCTGAAAAAAGAATTTAAACAAATCTGCACAGCTGGTGTTTGTTATCTTGTTTACATGTAGAGAAGCGTTGATTTTAATTAGCCAATCATAGTGATGGTGTGTTAATCAAGGACCAATTAGGTCCAGCTCTATCGTATCACTCTATAAAAGAGACTTCACTTGTTTTTATAATTTATTATTCAGCCTTCTACACCTTAGAGTTTGAGTCAGTCTTTTCGTGTCCAACAGCGACAATGCCCAGCAGGAGGTTGTGGTTAGGGAAGGGTTGGAATGATGGAAGGGGAGGAATAAACTCACAGAGGTAAGGTCCTACCAGAATTCCATCTCTGACCTAAACCTACCCTGAAATCCTAAATAAATCCGGTTTAATGAGTTAGAACATCACAGTCCCAGAGTTTTTGTGGGATTGGTTGCCAGAGGCAGCTTGGAGGAGAAGTCTGGAAGCTCCACCTCTGTCCTCTGCTCTCCAGCACGGAAGGGACACAGACAAAGCCCCTCCAGTGTTGACATTTCCACCTGACTCAGCTCCAGAGGGATTTTAAATCCACTCCATCCCAACACTGGACACATTCCATAGTCTCCTCGCTCCCTCATTAAGTTCTCCATGTAATACCTTAATGAGGTGTCTAAAAATTAAGCAGGACCCAAACAAAATCTGCAATCCTTTAATTAGAGCCAATGAGTCACATCCCAGATGGAAAGATAGGAGGAGAAGCCTGGAAGGCAGGAGCAGGTGATTGGATATGGAGTCATTTCCAAAGAAACAAAAAGTAATTATTATTTTCTAGGAAGACACCTCAAATTGAGGTGCCACATGAACAAACACCCCGAGATCCCCGAGGGAGCTGGAAGGGGAAGCAGGAATCTTTTGGAATCCATCAGGTTGGAAAAGATCTCCAAGATCAAGGTGGCCAAACGGGAGAGCCAGGTGCCACAAACCCATGGAACGTGTGGCACCCCACCTCGTGGGTGGCAGCAGAAGCAGATGTGCCACATTTGGCCAGGAATGGTGGAATTCAGGACCACCAAGGCTGGCAAATCCAGGTCACTTTCCACCTGCTGAAGGTGCCAAAAGGAGGGAACAAAGACAACTCAGTGACAACCACGGGTTTGTCACTGCTGGTCCCTTTGGAAGTGTAAATTCTGTCTGCTTCCAACAGCTGGGGACATCTAACCAAAACAAAAGAGCAACAGGATCCCATGGGAAAAGGGTTGGGAATTACAGATAAAGACGGATGGTGGCAAAATCCCAGTTTTACCAATGACAGTGGGCTCCAGGTCTATGAACACTGCCCGGGGCACGTGTTTGCCAGATGCTGTCTCACAGAAGAAGGTCTCGAAGGAGGAATCCACTTGCTCGGAGTTGGGATCCATGGATTTCACCTGCTTGGAGCCGGGAATGGTCCCGTCGGCCTGGATGCCGTGCTCCAGGCAGTAGAGCTCCCAGCAGGCATTGCCCATCTGCACTCCGGCCTGCCCGATGTGGATGGAAATGCACTCCCTCTGGAAAAAGGGGTGGGAATTTCCAAGGTTAAAGGGTCTCTAGAAAGTGTAAAGAAGGTCTTAGAAGGTAGACAGAGAGCTGAGAAAAGGCTGAGAACTTTAAAACTTTCCTAGGGAAAGTCAGGAAATTAGGAGACAAGTAAATACATTTATATTTATCATAAGGTATAAGAACAAGGACTGACTGATAGTTCAGAATGTGGTATGTTCTAGATATATGCTTTGTAAAGATAGAAGAAGTTTCAATCTTAAATAAAGAATTATTGTGTATTGTTTCTTAAGTTTATAGAGGCCTTTTGTTCTTAGTTAGCCTGTGTGAGATTTTTTCTGACTTGCTAGGGTAATATGAGGTTAAACTCTCTCTTGTAAACCATTAGTTGAGAAGATATCTATAAAATGTTCTGTTTCAGTTGTTACTTTGTCTCTAATCTAGCTTTACACATCCTGGGGAGCAGGATGGGGAGTTCCAGCCCCCACAGCTCTCCTTGGAGCCATGCTGGGGACGATGAGGGAAACAGGCGGCGTCCGCCCACCGCCAGAGCCAGGCTCAAACCGGGATCTGCCGGGCAGCTGGACACAGCATTCCTGGGAAAGGCTCTCCCAGCCCAGGCAAGGAGGAAGGAAGGAGCTGCTGGCTCCATGCTGGGGCAGGAAGCAGATCCAGCTCCAATCCCCCACATCCTGATGGGACACCAGCAACAGCAGCTCCAGGCTCTTGACCCTGGAAAAAAAGCTCAGGGAGAAGCCAAGCTTGGAAAAGCCAAGCTTGGAAAAGCTGAGCCAAGCTGGAGTCACAGCAGGAAAGAGGCTGGAGAAAACAGGGATTGCCTCGGGGCAGAGCAAGGCCGGGCTGACTCCCGGGAGCGGCTCCGAGTCCGGATTTATCCAGGTCATCTCCAGCAGGCTGTGACTGCAGGGAAGCTCCGCAGGGACCGGCGTCTCCTGGAGGCTCCCCGGGCACTTCCCTGGGTAATTGGCATCTGCTGCTTCTACCACGCCAAGATCAAAGCCAGGGCAGAGCCTCCTGTCCCAGATGCCAAGCCCAGAATCCCAATTACTGCGGTGCCTGGCAGGAGGCAGTGCTGCTTCCCAAGGGACCACTGGGAAAGGGAGCTGATCCCAGCTGGAAAGGACAAGCAGGGCAGCTGATCCCGTTATTTGTGGCACCCATGGAAAGCTTGGCTCAGGTCTCATCTCACTGAGCTGGGGTCTGCACAGGTAAGCCCGGCTTAGAGAGGAGGGTGGGAACACCTTGGGGTGGTGGGAACAGCAGATCCCAAATCTCCAGGGAAGAGCACAAGCACCCAAAGCGCCCAGGAATCTCCAGAAGATTCCAGCTGGACATCCCAGGGCACCAATCGCTCGTGGCAGGGAAATGATCTAATGAAACTTCTCCATCTCCTTCCCCGAGCATGGATGTGCCAAGATTTTCCCGTCCCTCAGGCAACTCCAGAGGCTGCCAGACAGGCAGGATAGAGCAAGACAGGACTGGATCATTGCTGGGACATGGGGACACCAAGCCAGAGCTGCCTAAACACCCCCAAATCCCAGTGTGGGGCCAGCCCCCCGGTTCTGCGGGGTGTGGAGGCTGCTGGGATCGGGGATTGTCGGGATCAGGAGCTGCTGGGATCAGGGATTGCAAAAATCAAGGATTGTTGAGATCGAGAGCTGCTGGGATCAGGGATTATTGGGATCAGAGGCTGCTGGGATCAAGGAGCTGCCAGGATCCCATTTGTGCTGGGATCAGGGATTGTTGGGATCAGGGATTGCTGGGATCCCATTCCTGCCGGGACCCAGGAGCGTTGCGATCCCATTCCTGCCAGGATCAGGCGCTGCTGGGATCTCATTCCTGCTGGGATCAGGGATTGTCAGGATCCCATTCCTGCCGGGACCCAGGAGCGTTGCGATCCCATTCCTGCCAGGATCAGGCGCTGCTGGGATCTCATTCCTGCTGGGATCAGGGATTGTCAGGATCCCATTCCTGCCGGGACCCCAGTGCTGCTGTCCCAGCTGCCATCTGCACTATGTGGGAAATGCTGGCTGCCCCGACCCAGCCCTCCCTGCAGCATGGTTGCAATAGTTCCCCATCCCAGTTCTCCGTGCTCAGCTTCCCAGCACTTCCCTGGGACAGCTGCTCCGCTCCCAAACCCCCATTCCCAGCACCTGCTGCACTGGGAGCACTGGAATTTGCAGCCCAGAGCTCAGGGAATGAGAACAAAGGAAAGGAAAAATGAAATCTAAAAAGCGGGAGCTGCTGTAAGGAAAATAAGTGCAGCGGTTTATTGGAGGTTTTCCCCTCCTCTCAAATGTTCCAGAGGGGGGTTTTTTGGGATCTTCCCAACATTTGCATCCAGCTGAACTGCCTTTTACAGACTCTGGCTATAGGCAGCCTATTGTTGTCCAGCTGATTTTCCCACTGGGAACACCATGTAAATATTTAACACTTTTACAGCCAGGCCAGACCAGAAACTCACAGATTAAAGGAAAAGTTCAAAGCCAAATCCCTGGGAGTCACTTTGAAGTTTTCTCCTATTTGCAACTAGATTTTTTCCAACAAGTTGCTTCTTTGCATCCAAAAAAAAAAAAAAAAAAAAAAAGTAACAGTTGGGATCCTCTTTCCCAAAAAGTTTCAGCTGGATCAGGCAGAAATAATCAGGATTGCAGATTATTTATTTTAGTCCCCAGCTCAATCCACTGCAGTTTCCCAGCTGCAAACGTTTTGGAGCAGGGATTCCATGAAAAAACTACATGGAAAAGGGGGATTTTTATCCATTTAATATCTAATCCCAAGGGTTTAGAGCAGACAAAGGCAACATGGCAGCTCATTCCTAAGGAAAAAAACCAAAACCCTAAAGGTTGTGCTTGTTGCAGCACATTGGGAGTGTTAAAATTTGGGGGAAAAGAGGGCAGCAGGATGAAAAATTTTAATTTTAATCCATCATTTAGTTGAGGGAAAATATGCTGGTCCTACACACACACACAAAAAAAAAATAAATTTAAAAATTCCAACTTTTCAAAAACTTTCCAAATCTCCAGACCCCACCTCAGGAGCTGCAAACTCCACAGGGAAAAGCACCAAGAGGCCACTCCAACAATTCCAAGCACATCCCTCATTTTTCCCTTATAAGGAGCAAACCCTGAATCAATAACCCAGAAGGTAACGAGCAAATCCAACAAAGCTGCTGGAAATTCAAACCCCCAGGAGAAAAAGAGAAGGAAAAGAGGGAATTTTGAGCTCAGAAGCCTTGGGGGAGAAAACTTGGGGAAATATTGGAAATGTAACGCTCTTACCATGGTGAGGCTGGGTAAGCTCTGAGCAAAGCAGCTGCTGCCTCTGCCTCTCCCTGCAACTTTATAGCCCAGGAAATCCTGACTCCACCTGAATTTAAAGAAGTTTCTCCAAGCTTAAAGGAGCAGAGCTCCTTTTCCTTCCATCCCCCAAAAAAATTCGGGATCAAATCCCACCTATCTTGCAGGATTTCTCTGATTGAGGGCGGTGTAATGTGAGTTTTTTGCTTTTTTTTTTTTAAGGGTTTTATTTGAAGTGGAACAAGAGTTGATTTTTAAGTGTGGGGTTGGTTAAAAAAAGAAGGAAAGGCTGGAAAAGTTTGGTGTGTTCCCACACAATTCAGTTTATCCAGCAGGAACAATCTGCCTTTACCACTGTTCACAGCACTGCCAGTGATATCCTTTAATTTTGTCAATTTTTAGACAAAATCCTGCAATTTTTGGTCTTTTTTTCCCCATGTTATCCATGATTTCATGGGAATCTGCTGGGATTTGCACCTCTGGGATATTCAGGTAGAGGCTCAGCCCCTCTGGATTCCTTAAGGATTAGTTTTTCCCTGCTGCCAAGGATTGGGAATCACTTTTGGCCCCATTCCTGCGGGATTTTCTGGATCCCAGCAGTGCCTGTGTGGTTGTGGTGACTTTTTTTCCCAATTCCCCTATTTACCTCTTCATCTCCCATTAAAAATTCCCAATTTTCCTTTGATTCATCCACAATTCCAACAGGTTGACAGCTCTGGGATTGGGGGAGATGAGGAGGTCCCAAATGGGATCAGGAGCAGGAATTTTTCCCTTTGTTCAGCATTTTTGGGATCTTCTTTTCTTACTGGGTCCAGTTTGGGCTTCCCAGTACAAAACCCACATGGGTAAACTGGAGCAAATCCATGGATTTGGTTGGATTTGGAGCAGGGAATGTGGGAGGATGGGATTTGATCCTTGAGAAGAGGAAGAGCTTTCAACTCACCAGGAATTTGGGGAGAGTTTGGAGCAGGAATGTGAAGATTTGGGGAATTTTTATCCTTGGATGTATCCCAAACTTTTCCTGATTTTAGTGGCTTATTCACCAAATCGCCCTTTGGGCAATGCCAAATCCAAAATTTTGGGAGTTTTTTGGGGGAAATGGGAAGGAAAAGAGGGAATTTCTGGAGCTGGTGGTGGCAGAGAGAAACTTCCTGGGATTTCAGCTTCTCTGGAGAAAAGAGAAAATGAGGAATTTCAGTGCTTTCTTCACTAAATTATGGCTTTTGGGGCAACCCCAAGTCCAAAATTTGGGGGTTTTTTTTGGTGGGGAAATGGGAAGAAAAAGAGGAAATTTCTAGAACTGCTGGTGGCAGAGAGAAACTTCCTGAGATTTCAGCTTTTCTGGAGGAAAATGAGGAATTTCAGTGCTTTCTTCACTAAATGATGGCTTTTTAGGCAACCTCAAGTCCAAAATTTTGGGGTTTTTTTGTAGGGAAATGGGAAGGAAAAGAGGGAATTGCTGGAGCTCGTGGTGGCAGAGAGAAACTTCCTGGGATTTCAGCTCCAGGCCGGATTTAGAACGGAATCAAGCAGGGACCACCCCCCCCAGAAGACTTTTTATAGCCAGAGCTCACAGCTGCTGCCTTCTTCCCACTCCCACATCCCAAATATCCCAAATCCCTCCTGCCTCTTCCCACTGCTGTCACCTCCAGCTGCTGTTTTCTTCCCTGGGGTCAAATCCTGATCCCACAGGATGTCCCAAAACATTCGGGATCAGTGTCTGGAGGTGAATTTTGGGCAGGTCAGGACTCACCAGGAACTGAGGAACTCAGAAGGTGTTGCTTGGACACTTTAATTTTCTTCAAAATCAAAAGATTTTGGGCCTGGGGAAAGAAAATGTTAAATTTAATGTTTATTTTTTGGATTGTTTTTTGGTAGGAAACAGTTGGATGGGGGAAAAAATTCCATTTGCTTCAGGGATTTTTCCCTGTATTGGCTGAGTTGAAAAAATTGAGATTCAGGCACTTCCAAACTGCAATTCCAGTAATTTGCTCCCAGATGTAATTGTTCACCTGCTGAAATCTGCTCCATTTCACGGCTGAATTTCCCTAAAATCACCTTCCAGCCTCTCATTATTCCTTGGGGTTTTTTTGTGGGAAGGAAATCTGCCAATTTTCCACACCCTCTTCCCCCCAAAGGCATTTGTTGTCTTTTCAAGTGAATTCTGTGCTGGAAAAACAATCCCAGGGATCTTCAACCTTGACTTCAGCCTGATCCCATTTTTCCATCTCCACTTCCCAAGGGAAGCCCAATTTTTGATCCAACCAATCCTTTGGGCATCCACTTACTTTGCTGATTTTTTGCAGATTTTTTGCTCGTTTTTGCTGATTTTTTGCAGATTTTTTGCCAATATTTTGCTGGGTTTTGCTGATTTTTGCACTGCTTTTTTTCCTGATTTTTTGGCTGATTTTTTGCTGGGTTTTGATGATTTGCTGATTTTTGCTGATCTTTGTGCTTTTTTTTTTGCCAGTATTTTGCTGGGGTTTGCTGATTTTTTTTTTTGCCAATATTTTGCTGGGGTTTGCTGATTTTTTTTTTGCCAATATTTTGCTGATTTTTGTGCTAATTTTTTGCCAATATTTTGCTGATTTTTGCCAATTTTTTGCCGACATTTTGCTGATTTTTGCCGATTTTTTGGCGCTATTTTGCTCATTTTTGCTGATTTTTTGCCAATATTTTGCTGGGTTTTGCTGATTTTTGCCAAGATTTTTGCCGATTTTTTGCTGATTTTTGTGCTAATTTTTTTTGCCAATTTTTTTTTTATTTTTGCGCCGACTTTTTGCTGATTTTTCCTGATTTTTTCCCGATCTTTTCCCGATTTTTGCACATTTTCCTTCAGTCAAACTTCACCTGCAAAAACATCCAGCAGTGGGGTGATGCGGTTCCACTCCCAAAACAAAAACATTTAACCCTGCCCCCCCAAAAAAGAATTAATATTATTGATGTAAAAATAAATATTCATTAATTAAAATCTATTTCAAAATAAAGCATTTGACATCAGCTGGAATTCTGGTGTTCTTTATTGTCCAAAAAATGAAAATCTCTATCAGGGTGGAATGTTTGGACAATCCAATTTCTCCCTCATTTTTCTTCCCAAATAAAAATGGGCACCAGCTGTAGCAACAGCGAGGGCATGAGGATTTATTTTTATTTATTCCTAATTTCTGCTCTCCTCCCTTTAATTTAAGAGAGAAATGTTTTAAGGAAAATGTTCATTTGAAAATAATTTGGAGAAAAATGGATTTGGATTCCTCAATGAGTTTTTCCTGCTGTGTATGGACCCTCGACAGAGTGAGACTTTTCCTTCCCCCCTGCACGGATATGGAAATATCCACGTGGGAATGGGATTGGGAATATCCACGTGAAAATGGGATTGGGAATATCCACGTGAGAATGGGATTGGAAATATCCATGTGAAAATGGGATTGGGAATATCCATGGAAAAATGGGATTAGGAATATCCAAGTAAAATGGGATTGGGAATATCCATGGAAAACTGGATTGTGAAATCTCAGGCCAAATTCTGCCCAGTTTAACTCAGCTTTAAGAACTCCAGAGAATGAAGCTGTGCCAGGGAAAGGTGAGGCTGGATTTTAGGAAAACTTCATCCCCCAGAAGGTGAAGGCTCCCAGGGATGCACAGGGTGGGATTTGGGGGTGTCTGTGCAGGAATTGGACTGGATGATCCTTGGGGGTCCATTCCAGCTCAGGATATTCCATGATTTTGTGATCCTTCCCTCCTTCAGCCTTCCCTTCAGCCTCTTCTCCTCCCTGAACACAAGTCCAGCACCCCACAGCTCTTGGAGGGGAGCAACAGCCTCACCTCGTCCAAAAGAGGCAAAAAATGAGGAAAATTTTGGTGGAGGAACAGCTCCTTCCTAAAAAAAAAAACAGATCCAGGGGAGCAACAGCCTCACCTCATCCAAAAGAGGCAAAAAATGAGGCAAATTTTGGAGGAGAAACAGCTGTCTTGGGCTGCAATGCAAGATGTGACCAGAGGTGTGTGTTCTGTCACCAGCTGTTCAAACCAGCTGCAGAAATGTTTCTTTATCTCTCCCAGGACCCATCCCTCAGAACTCCAGGGGATCTTCTGTCCATGGGCCATCGAGGCTCAGTGCAGGGCTGATAAAATTCCATCATCCCCCTGGGAGATGCTGCACCCAGGGGGAGCAGCCCAGCATTCCCACCTGGATCAAACCTGGCATTCACAGCTCCAGCACAGCCTGTTTGCATTCCCAGAGGAACCAGAGCCACCTCAGCACCACTGGAGCCTTCAGAGGAAAACTCCACCCTCCTGCAGGATCACTGCCCCACCAGAACCACAGCTGGCCCTGCAGGAGGGCTGGGCTGGGCTGGGCTGCTCCCAACACCCTGAGCAACAGGGCTCAGGCTGTGCTCTGACTCTGGCAGGGGCTTTGTACTGCTGCATTTTTATTTTAATTGTCCTAGTAAAGAACTGGAATTCCTATTCCCTTCTCTTTGCCTGAGAGCCCCTGAATTTCAGAATTACAGTAATTCAGAGGGAGGGGGGTTATATTTTCCATTCCAAGAGGCTCCTGTCTTCCTTAGCAGACACCTGTCTTTCCAAACCAAGACAACAGCTCATTCCTAAAAAAAGAGATCCAAGAGAAACAGCCCTGGAGATCCCATCCTCAGATCTGCTCTGCCCTCCTGACCTCCCAAATGATGATTTCAGCAGAGAAAGCCTCCCACAAGCACCTCCCACCATCTGTGCTGAGCTCTCCTGATGGAAAAGGCATTCCCAAATTCTATGGCTCCCTGCTCTGGGGGGATTCAGAGCTCAGGGGGGTGCAGCTCTGAATGCAAAGAACAGGAGGTCTGGAAACTTCTCCGGTTTCCAGGAGGACACAGCAATTTGGGAAGGGTTGATGCAGAAATCAGGATGCAGCCAAGGCAGGTCTCAGCTGTGGAGAAGGACTGGGAAGGAGGGGAGGAATTTGGAATTTTTATCTGCTGGAGATAAAATGGATGCATATCCATGAGTAGCTGCCAGCCAATACAAATGAAACGTTGAGTGGGGCAACACAACTCTGCTGAGGTGTTTAGGTTTGAACCCAAATGGAAACTTCACAGTTTGGTCATGTTAAGTCTGCACTGGAATAAAAAGAACAAAATTAATTCCCTTTTCTTTGGCATCATCTCCGTGCTGAGTCTGAGTCCTCTGACACACCTGGTGCCCCAGGAACGCCCCCTCTCCCATCCCAATGGACACTTTTTTCCCCAAAAAAAGCACAAATTCCTTCTGAAACCTTTAAATCCTCACTCTCACATCTGGTTATGTGCAGCTTTTTGGCAGCTTAAGGAGGGGGCATCTCATCTGAATCAAGGTCCCGCTTCAACAGCTGAACTTGTGGGTTTTGCATCTCTGAAGAATCCATTTGGGAGTTTTTTATTTAAATACAGCCAAGAAAGTGAAATGCTTTGTGCACATGTGTTTTTTTTTAATGGGTTTCAAAAAGACTTTAATGGGTTTCAAAAAATTTCATCCACTTTTTGCCCAGAAGTTGAGCTTAACCTGATGAACCTGATGGAGTGTAAAAGGCTGTTCCAGCACTGGGGTGTCAGAGCTGTTAAATGGAGTTTGTTGGGTTTTTTTTGCCAAATCTGTCTGGTCCAAAGGCAGATTTTCACTCCAGAGGAGATATTCTCAATTTATAAGCAGGGAAAAGCCACCCCCTACTATAGGGATGGTTGGGGATGTCACCCCACGAGGGGACAGACCCCATTCCCTGCTCACCCCTGCCACTTTTCAGAGGGAAAAGGCTGAAATGGAGGAACATCCAAATCTCAGCCAAGTGGGACAGATTTCCAGATGATCCCCTCACCTGAGAGTATCCAAATCTTCATCCAGAGTCTTGCTGGAAGTACCACTTGACCCTGATGTGGGATGGGAGGAACAGCAGGGGCTCCTGAAGGCTTTTCAAGGCAGGGTTTGGGGATTTGCTGCTCTGTCTGGCCAAAGCAGCTCCTTTTTCCCAGCTCTATCAGATTCAAAAACCTCACCACAAATGGTTTAGGCAATGGTTTGGTGCCACGACACGGCTCAGGATTTAAATCCCTGCATGTGTTTTGAGTGAGGTGACTGAGGCAAATTTTTGGGATTTGGGCTGATTTCTGAGGTGTGATTTCTCCTTTATTTTTTTTTTAGGAAGGAGCTGGTTCTCCTCCAAAACTGTGCTGATTTTTTTGCCTCTTTCTGACGGGGTGAGGCTGTAGCTCCCCTTCCCAGGAAGAACCTTTTCCTAAAATCCAGCCTAACCCCACCTGACACAGCTCCAGCCCTTCCCTCCCAGTGATCACGGATGGAGGTGGGAATGGATGGAGTTTCCACAAGACCAAGGGCCAGCTTCTACTCTTTGACCACAACAACCTCACGGAAAGCTCCAGGCTGGGGCAGAGGGGCTGGAAAGCTGGGAAAGGCGCTGGGGTGCTGGTGACATCCCCAGGTGTGCCCAGGTGGGAAGGAGGCTGCTGGCACCTGGATGTTACCAGGAATAGAGCAGCCAGCAGGATTAGGGAAGTGACTGTCCCCTGTGCTGGCCCTGCTGAGGGACCCCCTGGAATCTTGGGGTCAGTTCTGAGCTGCTCAATTCGGGAAGGACCTTGAGGGGCTGGAGCAGGTCCAGGGAAGGGAGCTGGGGAAGGGTTTGGAGAACCAGGAAAAGCTGAGGGAGCTGGGAAAGGGGCTGAGCCTGGAGAAAAGGAGGCTCAGGGGGGACCTTGTGGCTCTGCACAAGTCCCTGCCAGGAGGGGACAGCCGGGGGGTGGGGGGGGGTCGGGCTGTGCTCCCAGGGAACAGGGACAGGAGGAGAGGGAACGGCCTCAGGCTGGGCAGGGGAGAGTCTGGGTGGATATCGGGAACATTCCTTCATGGAAATGGTGATTAAACACTGGAAGGGGCTGCTCAGGACTCACCATCCCTGGAGGTGTTTAAGGAACGACTGGACGTGGCACTCAGTGCTCAGGTCTGGTTGACAAGGTGGCACTCGGCCACACGTTGGACTCGATGCTCTCCGAGGTCTCTTCCAGCCTCAATAACGCTGCGACTCCCTGGAATATCAGGATGCGGAGGCCGATGCCCTGCCCGTGCCTCAGTTTCCCCACGGCCGGGGGGGCTCCCACAGCGCGCTCCGCCAGGGGGCGCTGCGCCCGCCGCCTCCCTCACAGCCCGCACCGCCCTCTGGCCACGCCCCCCTCGGCTTCTGATTGGCCACCGCCGCCACCGCCGCCATTTTCAAACCGCCGCCGCCACCGCCGCCATTTCTCCCTGGTCTGAGGCGCCGCCGCCACCGTCGCTGTCAGCTTCGCTGCCGGTCCCCATCCCCATGGATTCAGAGCCCCTGGGCCAGAAACCCCCTGGGCGGAGACGGGGAAGGGCCAGCACCTCGCCCCTGGCGGGCGGCACCCCCGGTGTGGCCGCCTCCTGCAGCCGGTAGGAGTCGCGATCTCTCTGCGTCCCCCCGTGAGGGGCTGAGGGTGACCCGCGGGCCGTGTGTGCTCTCAGAGGAGAAGCCGCCGGTCTCCTGTGGAAGGAGGGTCCCTTTAGCTTCCTTACTGCCTTGTGAAGGGAAGCCCCGGCCGTCTGTGAGGGGATTTTCCAGAGAAATTCCCTGCCTTCCCATCTCCTAAGGGGAATTCCTCTCCTGCGGGCTGTGGGAGAATCCTTTGCCTTTCTGCCTCATGACACGGACGGTTCTTTCCTCAGGCTATAACAGCTTTCCCTGCCTGTCCCCTAAGGAGGAGGGGGTTTGTAGCTGCTCCTATCACGGAATTTTAAAGGGTTGGAATGATCCTTAAGGATAATCCAGTGCCACCCCCTGCCACGGGCAGTGACACCTCGCACTATCCCAGGCTGGCCTTGGACACTTCCAGGGATCCCAGGAGCAGCCACAGCTTCTCTGGGCACCCTGTGCCAGGGCACTGGGTCATCTCCCTCTCCCGGGCATAAAATCCACCTTAGCACCAGCTCTGCCTTTATTCTGACTTTTAAATCCCTGTGTGAGATGTCTGTTACTGTTACTCGGAGATACGGAACTTGGGAGATTTTCCCAAGGTCACACCCTGAAAAAAACTTACGAAATCATTTACCCTGAAGTTCAGTTCATCTTGTTTGCGTTGACCCCAAAACGTTACCTGGGTGTGTTCAGAATTTAAACAGATTTGACAGACCCAGATCAGCAGAGGTTTGGGGTTTCTGTCGCCCTCAAGGTTAGGAAATGACTTCTCCAAGCTTGCAGGTGATGTGGAAACCTCTTACATTTGACATAAGTGGCTTTAGTTACCTCAGCACAGAGAGTTTCTGCCTCCAAATGCTGTGTTTGCACAGAAATTTATTCCTGGGTGTGATCAGGGATCAACCTTTGCATCCCAGCTTGGCTTGGAGGGGTGAGAGATGCTCCTGCTTTTGCTCCAGCCTCATTTTTTTCCATGGAAGTGAGAGTGAGGGAGGTGAGTGGAGCAGTCCCTTGCTTTGAAACCGCGAAAAATTCCTCAGGGTCTGGAGTGGATGTTGTTAATTAGGCGATAAAAGCGAAGTAAGCATTGATGAGCTTGGGTTTTGGAAGGATTGTGCAAGTTCTGGGTGGCAGAAGGGTTTAACGGGCTTTGAAAAAGAAATGTTTTCACAGAAATGCGTTCCTGAAAAATCAAACTGGAGCTCCCTAATTAGCACACTTGGAAAAGCAGAGCCTGATTGGAGGCTTTGATGATTTGGGACGGTCGAGCATTCCTGGGAGAGGCCAAGGAAATTGGGCTCAAACTAGAAAGGAACTACTGCAGATAAGAATTGCAGGTCTTAACCCTCCATCTGGACATTGAAGCTGTTGCCAGCTCAGCACCTCTGTGGTCTGGTGATGCAGAGCAACTCAAGATGCTGCTGCTTGACGCTTGTTCAGAATAATTTCATTTATTAAAATGAAAAGTTTTCATTTAAAAGGAATGATTCCTTTAGAAGGAATTTTCCTTTCATTAAAAGGAAAAGTTTCACTGGGAGATCTCCAGCCCAAGTTCAAATGTAGGTCAGCCTGGCATTGGCTGGGTGAGATCTAAAAACCTCCAAAGACAGGGATTTTCTTACCTCTCACAGCTTGATCACACTCACTGGGGGAAATTTTTCCTTGTGTTTACTGGAAATTTTCCATGCTGCAGCTTGTGCATGTGGAAGGGTCTGTTTCTGGTTTCATCTCCTTTTTAGATGGTGTAGACAGCATTTTTTTTTCCCCCCTTCCCTGGGTCCCATATCTTTTTTTCCCCTTCCCTGGGTCCCTTTTTTTTTTTTTTTCTCGCCTTCCCTGGGTCCCTTTTTTACCTTCCCTAAATCCATTTTTACCTCTCCCAGGCCGAGCCCCCTGCTCTCAGTCCCTTTATTAATCCTGGGCATCTTTTTGCTCCAGTTGCTGTTCCCTGTACTGGGAAGCCCCGAGCTGCTCCCAGTATCCAGATGGGATCTCCCAAATCCCAACTGGCATCATTTGAGCTGTTTGCTTCCCCAAAGCACCAATAACGGAATTTAAATTGTTTAATCCTTGCAGCTGTTGGGGAAGTGGCAAACCAGGACAGAGTGACAGCGGGTTGTGGGGTTGTTGTGTTTTTTAATTAAAAACAAATAGACCAAAATCTGGCAGCAGTTGGATTTTAAACTTTAGCCAAATGTGCAAAATCTGTGTTTTCTGTTCAAGGGTCTGACTGGGATTTAAGCAAAGGCCTCCACTCCCACTAAACCATAAATATATTCAATATATGCACAACAAGTGAGCTCAGTCGCTGCTCATTTGCCTCAGCCCTGAGTGTGTGCACACATCCATGAAGGAGCTTTTGTCCCCAGCCCTGTAACCTGAGCCTGGGCAGCCTGAGTTTGCTCCAGTCTCAGTGCAAGCACCAGCGGAGCTCTGGGAGCCTCTGGATTCCCTAAATCCACCCAGCAGTGTTGGAGGGCGAGGTAATTCCCTTTATTAGCCTTGAATTCCCAGAGCTACAACATTCCTGAGCAGTCTCCAATCTGCTGTTTCAGTGGGGTATTTTTAAAGCATCGAATTTCACTCCTGTGGTGCTGTTGGAGAATTCCTGATTGCTTCCAAAAGAGAGGGAGGTGGGAAGGGACAGAGCATTTGTAGCAGCCTCTTGTTTGTGGTGGCTAAAAAGGGAGGAGACGGTGCTGGAGACGGTGACTTCACCCAGTTCTGAACAGGGAATGTTTGAGCTGAGGATGCTTTTCACATCTTCTCATTTTCTATTTATCTTTTTTATTGATTTTTTTACCCCCCAGCTATGCACCTGCAGCTCTTGCATCAGCTTTCAGGTTCAAAAGTGAGAGGTAATTGCAGAGGAAGCTGCAGGGTGTGCCCAGAGAAGGAAAAAGAAAGAATGACTTTCCCAAGGAAACATTCCCTCTTTTTCCAGAATTTTTCTCAGCATCTAGCAGCACAACAAGGGGATGAGTGTTTTTCTCTCTACCTTCCCCCTCCATAACTCTAGCTGCAAGGAGATGACAAAAAAAATTGACAAAAACTTTTATCTGGGACAGATAAAACACCATTTATCTGGGGATTTGTTTGTTTGCTCTCTAATCTTGTCCCAACTTCCCAATTTCCCTAATCTGGAGGTGAATCCAGGTGAAGCTTTTGGAGGGAACCCATGGAAATAAAACTGAGGCCTCTCTTCTGCCCCAGATGTTTTCTCTTTTTCCTGGAGAATGGCTCTGGAGCAGCTCCTTCAGCTGGGAGAAGGAACCCTCCAACCCCAAGGAAGCCTGGAGCTCGGAAAGTTGATTTTTATCTTTCTCCAGAGCCAACTGTTCTCTTTGACACCTGGAAACATCAACTGCAATGAGATTAATCCCAATTAATTGGCTGATTTTGGATGAAAAGTGTTTTTATGAAAAGGGTGGAAGGCAGAGGAGATGCTGAGTGCTGAGAGAGCCAGGCCAGGCAGCTCCTTCTGGGATCAACCCCGAGGCTGCCAAAGGAGCAGGAGAAGAGCTCAGAGTTTTGGGAGGATTCTCAAAAAGAATTTTTTGAGAATTCTCCCAAATTCTCAACCTTGAGCTGCTGCTCAAGGTGGGGTCCCCAAACCCTTCAGCCCCACGGGGGTGTTGCTTTCCTTTTGAACCTGTTAAAAGAGTCAAGTTTTCCCCTTGCACCTTTCCCTGTGGCTGTGGGATTGCTGCATTAGGATCTTATCCATCCATTGCAGGAATAAAGAAGAGAGAAAGGTGGGATTTTTTGGTGGCAGTCTGCGAGGTTTAATGTGAAACAAAACCCTTCCCATCCGCGCAGGAATTCTGTCAGGGAGAGCTTCGTTTCTGGAGCAGCAGCCAGGAATTTGTTGTTCACTCATCACCAGGATTGGCTTTAACGAGGCATCGAGAGCGAGAGAGAGTCCTTCCTGAATTAGATATTTCAAAAAAGCTTTTTAAAATCTTCTGATCACCTGCACAAGCTGCAATAAATCCAATCGGCTTTGGTTTCTTCCCTTGCCACATTTATCCCATTAAAGGTTGTTGTTTGTTGGCCGCTGACCCAGCACTGCTGTGAGGGCCAAGTGCTTTTGATGCTGATGCTTTTCTTGCCTTTCTTCTCCTTAATTACGGCTTTTCTGCCAGCGATGTTTGTTTGCTCTTGATCTTGGCCGGGATTAAAGCTCTGTTCCAGCAGATTTTGTAGAGCTGCTGAGAGCTTCATGAAGAGCACAAACATCCACTTTTCCTTGCCATTATCACATCAAAGTTCACACAAACGGAAACTTTTCCTCCCCTGAAGAAGGTGGTGATTAAAATGCAGCGCTTGAGCATAATTGGAAGCTCCAAGCTTGCAGAAAATGTCCAAAGTCTGCAATTCCCAGTGTTTGGTTTGGATTTTATTTTCCAAAAGCAGCTTGTGTCTGGAGTGTGAGGAACCCACAACCACTGCAGGCAGTTGTCCTTCCAGAGGTTTCAAACAATTCCCAGGAAACCAGAGTATCCCAAATTATGAATCCCTATTTTGGCCTGAAATTACTGGAAAAGACTATTGATAATTTGAGAATCATTCCTTTAGGAAAAAAAAAAAAAAAGGCAATTAAGAGTTTTTAAGGGTTAAGACCCAACTTGTGTGTGTCCTTTGTTCCTTGGGCTTCTCCTCAGCTGTCCTTGGCACAAGAATTCCACAATCTTCCAGCAACTGGGAGAGGGCTGGGAAGAAATTGTCCCTAAAACTGAGTGGATTTGACTGTGATCTTGTGATGTGTTTTCTGCTCTAGAATAATCTTCAGTGAAACATTTTAAGGTCACTTTTCCCTCTCCCTACATTTTGAGTGCCAGGGTTTATTAAAATCCTGTGAAGTGGAATGAAATCCTGATTTTACTGGACACCTCTTCACAACTCTCGGTGCAGGAGAACTCTCTTGTACCTGGTGTTTTCCTCCAAGGGACAAAGAAGGTGTGAGCAGCTCTGGAAAAAATTCCTGGATTTTTTGTTAGGATGTGGGAAATGTGTTGGAACACAGGCAGAATTCATTAACCAAGCTGAAGGATAATTTCATGTCCTTTTGGTGGCCTCTGAACATGAAATGCCGTGGAATCTTCTATTCCCGGTGCAATTTGGTGTTTCTCTGTCCTTGGAAATGCTGGAAAAAAAAGAATTTTCTCATAGGAAAAATGAGATAAACATAGGAGAAAGAAAATACCTGTAAAGTCTTATTTTTAAACCATGCTGCAGCACCAGGCAGTGATTAAAACCCAGGAAAACCTTTCAGCACTCACCATCCCTCGGTGTAAATGTTGATTGTCTTAACACCAGGCTTTTAATTACTTTTATGCTGATGACAGACTGCTCATTATTGTCTTGTAAACCAGACGTCAAGCTACACTTAGCAAATAATTACCTTCCCTCACAAATCATTATCCTCAACATCCAGTTGTTTGTGCTGCTTTAATTAATATTTTCAGGCCAAGCTCATCGCAGGTGCTTTGCAGAATGGGAAACCTCAAATAGGGGATGAATTTAGGATGTCAAAAAAATGAGGAGAGCATCTGTCCTGTAAAAATGGTCCTTGGTGATAAGGATGAGCCCTTCAGTGCTTTTTTAGCCAGAGAAATAAAAACCCAGAGAAGATTCTTCCCTGTTTTCCTTGTGAGGACCTGCAGTAATTCTTAATAAAAAATGACTTAATTTGTAAATCAAAAGCACTTGCGGTAGAGCTGGGTATTGCTCTGCTGGTGTCTGGGGCAGATTGTTAAAACATTCCTTCTTAACCAACAAATGATGTAAAATAAGCACTTTTCCTGCTCAGACGGCACTGGAGCTTGGAGGTGTTCCCAAAACAGAGGCTACAAAAGGTTTTCCTCGTGCTCTCCCAGCCTAAACACATTCCCAGATTCCCTGAGCGAGTCTGACAGCTGCTGGTTCTGATCTCAAATCTCTTGGAATGTGCTGTGGAAAGAGAGAAAAAGTCTCATAAAAAGATTCCCACGTGTGCAAGGGCTTTAGGGACTGCTGCTTTTACCAGGAAAAGCACCTGATCCTCATAATCCAGGAGAACTGGCTGATTCCAAATGATGGGAATTGTTTTGCTGGAATCATTCAAGTGAGAGAATATCCAGGGATGCTCCAAAGTGGGCTGGAGGGTACAGAAAATATCTGTTAACAGGAATTATTTTATATATAGTTTGCCAAGAAAGTGTGCAGGAGTTTTCCTGACTTGAAATCGGGGATAAAGCAGAGAGACAAGCCTGGCTAAACCAAACACTTGAGCTGAGTTTAGCTGTAGGAAAGGCTCCACCCAAAGACCTGGTTTTATTTATTTAATCCTCTCTTCAACTCCAGAAACAACAGCCCTGCACTCATTCCCTACTGGATAAAAAAGAATGGTAAAAATTGAGTTTTAACCCTCTGGGAAGGTGGGGAGAGCACCTCAAATCATCAGGATCTCTGCTTCCCTGGCTTCACAAAAGCCTTGGAGCTGCTGGATTTGAAATATTCCATCAGTTCCTGTTGTTTGCCCTCTTTGAAGGGGTTTTAACTCCCCTGGATCAACACATAAAGAGGGAAAATAAATTCTGGTAAACAAAGCTGAGCAAATTTCTGAGGGGTTGAGAAGTGGCAGCCTCCAACCCCTCTGCTCCTGGAGATGATTTCCTGGAGCCCTGGGTTGGGCAGGATTGTCTTTAACCTTTGTTAACCTCTGGAATTGCCTGTCAAGGAGAGGTTGCAGGGGCTGCAATTGGGATCACGTTGGACACAGCAGTCACAGCCCTGTGGGATTGGTGACTCTATGAAGGGAAACTGGGGAGAAATAAAGGTGGGAAGAGAGGAGGAGGAGGAGGAATTCTGCACTTTGGTCGGGATGATGGGAAAAGGACAGGATTGTGCTGCTGTTTCATCAGTGGAAAACTTCAGCTTCCACCTGCATCAAGCTTCTCCCATGTCAGAGCTTTATACTTTCAATATTCCCATTATTCCTGTTCCTTTGGAATGTGTGCACAAGAGCTTTATGGAATGGGCCTTGCTGCTTTTCCAGGGAAAATCAACAAAAATCAACAAAAATCCTTAAAATCCTGGTGCTCTGGTCAGGGCAGAACTTTGAGGAATGCTCAGTTCCCACCCCACATCACCCCAAGGCTTTCACTTGGGCTTGGATTAGGAATTTTTCCTTAATTTCCTTAGGTCTTAATTTTCTTTGTTTCCCCCAAGTTATGCCAAGTCAAACCCCACCTACAGGATTTCAAAATGTTCCTTCTTCCTCTGGATTTAATTTTTGGGATCAGGATGGGAGCAAATGACCATTTGGTAGAAATCCAAAGTGAATTCCCAACTCTAAAATTCCCTGCAGCTCCTATGAAATAATAAACCTGCCACGCTTCTCTTCCACTTCCCAGGAGCAATTTCTTTACCACCAGGACAAGAGAAATGCAAAATTCCTCTTGATCTTCCTCGTATTTTCAAGAGGGTGATGCTGTTCTTTAATTTTGCTTTTTAATATCAGGGGGGTTGTTTCATGAATACATTTTTTTTAAATATTCAAGATAAGCTGTAGGGAAGTTTTTATTGCCTGAAAAGAAAGATTTCCTCAGTCTTTGCCTGGCTTAATTTTATAAATTAATTCCTCAATAAGGGCTCTTCTTTGCTGGAGACTTGGGGGTACTAATTTCAAATATTTATTTATTTCTAGATTGTGTCAGGTGCTAATGGTGGAAATGGGATCTCTTGGCAGTTCTAGTGGATAAAGGTGCTGTCTGTGGGAATAAATTTGGGAGCCAGGGACTGGAAATTCAGGAATGAGGGAGGAATCTTGGTAAAAAAACAGAGTTTAGACCTTAAAATTGTAAATCTGGAACCACCCAACTTTACAGACATTTTTTGTACTCAGAAGTCACTGTTTCATTTCCTGATTTGCATTTCTTTTCTTGGTGAGGTTTTCACAAAAAAAAAAATCTTTTAAAACAGAGCTAAGCTATAAAAGCAACTTCAGTGAAACTGATAGCAAAATTCCCTAATTTTACCGGAATATTCATGGTTTTTCCCTGAACTGCTTTGTACAATGGATTAACTTCAAGTGCCAGGCAGTTTGACTGCCATGGGATGTTCCCATTTTGGCTGATTTACGAGAATTTCCCCTCTGGATACTGGGAAAACTTCACCCTTATTTGACTTCCATCACTTTTTGCATTTTCTGGGGTATTTTTTCCCTTTTTCCTTCCTTTTCTTTACCTGTCAGTATTTTACACTTCCATTTCTGCCTCTCTGCTCTCACCTGAGGGAACAGCAGGAGATCTGGGGAGCATCAAACTACAAAAATTAAAGGAAATTTTCAAAATGCCCAAGAGAGGAAAGCAGAGATAAAGCAATAATATATGGAAATAAGTATTATTCCCAGAAATGATTGGAATAACAGGACTGGGAAGGAATAGTCAGTTATTATAAGGTCGTTAAGTTTAAGCTTTTCTACTCCCACATTTTTTATACAAATTTCCTGGAAAGCAGCTGCAGTTTAATGGAATATTTACATGTCTAAATCCATTCCTTGTTCTTTTAATTTCAATTTTGCAGCTTGGTTGGTTCAACTGGGGAACTTCAGCCCTTTGCTGTGAGAGATAAAAATAATTCCAGGGTTTCTCTACACCTGGAATGCCAGGAAATCTCTTGGATTGTGGTGGTCCCACAATTCCCACATCCTGGTGAGGAGGGAAACACCTCATTAAAGGTGCTGCCCTAATTGGAATTAATTATTAATTATTATTAATTATCTGCCCAAGCCTTCAGCTGCAGCTGTGACTGGACAGGAAGGCAAGGCTTGGTCACAGCAATTTTATTTCAGGTTCCTTTGAAGTGTGCCCAGAAATTAAAGTGAGGTGAGGCTCTCCCAGTAATTTTAAGAGTGAGGAAAAAACTCAAATTACTCCAGCCCTGACTCTCAGATGTTTGGATCGATCCCAGGTGGACAAGGGGATTTTTTTTTCTCCTTCAGCAGCACCCTGTGCTTGTCAAGGAGTTCTCAAAAACCCCAAGGATTTATGCTCTGAAAATATAAAACACATTTTACAAAATAAAACACATTTACGAGTCCTACAAGCACCACCCCTGCCCCATTTGGGTGGTTCTCTGCTCCCCTTTATTTTGGTGAAGCCAAAGAAAACCCAGACTAAACAACAACAAAAAAAGGTATCGAGCCAAAAATATCTTTGGAATTGCAAATCCAGGTGGACCCCACCTCGTGTGGAGGTGGAGGAACAACTCCAGCCCAAGTTTTCCTGCAGGTTTTAGCAGGCAATTCCAAGGATAAACAGCACCAGGCTGGATTCCTCTGGAGCTGGGATGGGCTTGGAGGCTCTGATGTCTCTGAGGTGGAACAGTTCCTTCGGAGAGGAAAAGAAAAGCTTAAAAACTCCCAAAAAGCCTCGTGGAGATCCATCCTGGAGTGTGGGGAATGGAGGGGAGGTTTCATAGGAAAGGTTTAAATGGGATTCCTTTTCCTGGGCATTATTCCAGAGGTTCCAAGCTCTGCATCCCACTGATACAACCAGGAGCTCCTGGGAAGGCAGAGACGTCCCAGGACCCTTGGGAAGAGGCTCAGGCTTCTCCCTTTTCTCTCTGTTTTTTCCTGGAGCATTTTTCTCCCTCCAGAGGATGAAATAAAGGACTCCAGAGCCACTTCTGGCTCAGGCAGAGCTTTACAAAAATTCCTGTTTCATTCCCTTCCTTTCCCTCTAGGTGTCACCACTGGATTGGGAATCAGAGCTTTCCTTTCAGTTCCAACCACAGTGTTGGAATTTCACTCCTGCTTTGAGTGAAACATTGAATATTTCCAATAATTGACCGGTTGGGATTGATTTCATTTTACCGAGTCAAACGCAGCAAGGCTGAGAGGAAACATTTCCTTAATACTTCACGGTGATTTTTTTTTTCCCTTTTCCTGCACTGAATTAATATTTATGAAATCACAGGAAGATTTGGGTTGGAAAATCCCAGAGGATTTATTTTAAGGACCTTAAAGCTCATCTCATTCCACCCCTTACTATGGGACACCTCCACAAGCCCAGCTTGCTCCAAGCCCTGTCCAACCTGGTTTTAAACATCCTTAAATATCTTTAAATATCCACAGTGGCTGCTGCCATGGCCCTTTCCTGAACCTTTGCAACTCCAAGGTCACCTGGAAAGGTAAAAAAAAAAAATAAGGAAGCAGGTGAAGGTGTCCAGGATGCTCGGGGCTCTGAGCATGTGGGTGGGCTGGGAGTGTTCCTCACCTGTGTGTTCACTTAAAAGCTCTTGAGCAAAAGTTGTCTGGGTGGTTTGTGAGAGCCCCGAATCTGTTGATCCCCAGCATCAGAGAGACCACAAAAGTTGATTGCATAAAGGTGCAATTAAACTGATTTCCCTCCCACACACCCAGAAAGGTCTTCAGACTTTGGAACTGCTCCGTGTCTGGCTCGGGGAGAAGGATCAGTTACAGAGCTTGGCTCAGTTTAAACTGAGTTTTAAAGAGGTTTTCCAGTCAATCCAGGTTTAAAGCTCTACACACCAGGTTTTCCAGTGAATCCAACTGATTTCATTCCCAGGGGTGATTTTTTTAATTCCAGTTGTGTTCATGAGTCCCTTAACCTCCTCCTGTGGCTGTCCCTGGATCCCTGGACTGTCCAAGGCCAGGCTGGACAGGGCTTGGAGCACCTGGGATAGAGGGAGGTGTCTCTCCCCATGGAATTGTAAGAATTTTTTAAGATCCCTTCCAACCCCAAACTGTTTTATTCTGAACTGGTTGAAAAATATTTCCCAGACCACTTGGAAGCATTAATTAATTAATTAATTATGGACCTGCACTCAGACTCCTTCACAAATGACCTTGCTGTTTGTTCCATGGGACTTTGCACAGTGATCCTGGCAGCAGCTGCCTTGGGTGTTGCTGGATTCCTTGGATCCTGCTGGATTCCTTGGATATTGGTGAATTCCTACAAACTCCTGCGGTTTTTAGATGATTCATTTTGATTTTTTTGCTGATGAGCTCCTTGCAGCGGGGCTGCTGCACTGTCACTCATGCTCGTCAGGGGGCAGCTCTGAGCTCGTTCTGCAGCCTAAACCCTTTTCCGTTGTGTGTTTGTGAATAATCTTTACAACAGGCAGATTAATTTTCCTACTCACTGTCCAGGAATGTTCTCCTGAACGTGAGCAACCACTGGCTGAGCTGAGGGAGATTTAATAATGGTTTTCCTGTGGCCATGTCTAGCAGACTTTCTCCTCTCTTTAAAAAAAAAAAAAAAAATCTGCTTTTTCCCCCTGCATTGGGAGATTTATTTTGTGTGTGGGTGGTTGGTTTGTTTGTTGTAAGAACTGGAAATTACTGTAAGGCTTTAATATCAAACTTCTTTATTACTCTCTGATCAAAACTTGCAAACAAACTTCAGGTGTATTTATGTTTGTCCCATGGAAAGAGATGAGAGGCTCTGAGCTCTTCTTTTCTCCTCCTGTTTTCTGCCTTGGCCCCTGAGCTGCTTTTCCCTGCCAGGCTCCATAAAATTCTCCCTGGAGGCAGCAGTTCCTCGTCTGCTGCAGTAACTGCATTTTCCTGCCTTTCTTAATCCTTCACTCTTGTTTTGTCTGAGTTTCAAGCTCTTTTTTTTTTTTGTCTCCTTGCAGGCCTTTTTTTTATTATTATTATTTTGTCCCTTCTCTGCTCCTACCTCCAAAACCTCCACGGGCAAATAACCAACAAAAATCCAAGATTTTCATCCCCACAAGGAGAATTTGGCTTCCAGCCTGAAGTCAAACCTGATCCCTGCCACCATCCATGTCTAGATTAGGAGAAAAGAAGGGATCTCAAGCTGAGAAAAGTCATCCAGGACTTGAACCAAATCATTGCAGAGCTGCTTTTCCTCTCTTGCTTTCCCATCAGGAAGGAGAGGAGGCTCTTTTTTTCCTCTTTGCAGCCCTTTCTTTTCTTTGTCCCTTCTGTGCTCCTGCCTCCTAAACCTCCACAGGCAGACAACCAAATAAAATCCAGGATTTTCATCCCCATGAGGAGATTTTGAGTCAAACCTGATCCCTGTCACCATCCTTGTGAAGATTGGCCAGATTAGGAGGAAAAAAGGGATCTCAAGCTGGAAAATTCATCCAGGACTTGAACCAAATCATTGCAGAGCTGCTTTTCCTCTCTTGCTTTCCCATCAGGAAGGTCACAGGAAAATCAGGAGGTATCCAAACATACACAGAGGGGCAGGGAAGGCTCAGAAAATTTTATTTTTGGTTTTCTTTTGGGGTTCTCTGACAGCAGAAGTTTAGCTCAGACACAGATCCCAACACCCTTCCCAAAGTCCAAAGCCGAAACGCTGCAGGGGAAGGGAATCCAGGAATCTCCAAACTGCTGGAGGAGGGAGGTGATTTGTAATGAACAGGGATTCAAGGTTAAAACAGCCTCAAGAAAGGGAACTGATCTTGCCTAAGCACAATGAAAATGCTTGAACTGAATGAAATCAACCCAAGCAAACCCTGCTGGAGCACAGCAGCTCCCCTGGGGTGGCTGCTGGCTGTGTCACCTGAGTCCAGGTCATGGTTGGCCTATCAGCCCTGAATGTGTTTGCTCTTTCTGCATTTAGCAAGGGCAGAATGAAAGGGACTGTGCCTCAGAAAGTAAAAGCATTAAACAAACTCTTTTGTTGGAGCAAAGTCCACCTTCAGCTCCTTGTAATGTTTAAATATTTAAAATATGAAGTCACCCGGTGCTGCTTCACCAGCCAGACACCCAGACCTGGTTGTCTTCCATTTTCCCCTTAAATTGTACAGACATTTCAATCCCCAGCTCCACCCTGCAGCCATTTCCTGCCTCCCTGCTCTTTTCTGATTATTCTTTTGCTCCTTTCAGCTCCATTCTCTCCTCCAGGATTCCCAGACTGTTCTCCTACCCAAATCTACCCCTGGCCCCATTTCTTTTTTTCTCCTGTGGGATGAATGCTAATCCCCCTCAGCAATGCAGGGCAGCTTTTTATAGCCCTGCTGAAGCCAGCGAGGTAAATTTCCCTAAGAACAAGGCTCCCTCTGCTCCAGGTGCTGCTCCCAACAATGATTTGGGTGCTAAATAGAACAAGGCTGACGTTTGTGAGGCTCCTTTTTCCTTCACTCCACCACTTTTGGAATTTTCAGCTTTATCTGACAAATTTATCGACTGTATCCCCTTTTCCAATCTTTGTCCAGTCTCATCCTGATCCCACCAGGATAACTTTTTGCAGCTCCAAGTTGTTCCTTTGGGGTGTTCCCACCACTGAAACTGGCAGGGAAAAAAAAAGGGATTTGACCTCCCTCACCTCAATCCCACTGAATTTGATGGCTTCTGCAGAACTGGAAAAATGCTGCCTTGGATCATTTTAAATCCGAGCTAAAAAAGGGGAAATTGTGTCTGTAGGCACTCAGTGTGTGTTTTCCTATGGGTTCTCTTGTGATAACTCCTGATATTTATTGGATCAAGCTCGGTTCCCACAAGAACTCAAAATAGTTGTCTGGATTTGAAGCAGCGTGGTCCTCCTTGGCTCCCAGGGCTTCTGGGCACTTGGAATTCCTCTGGCCAGACCCCTCTCCCCAGGGAATGCTGAAAATAGGGATCACAGGGGAAGGGGCTCACAGGGGGGACACTTAGGGATGTTTAAATCCCACTGATTCCAGCTGAACTGCCTGGAAATGGTCAAAAATTTCAACGTTCTCATGGAGCCCTCGAGAGGCTGATTTTGTGGGAATGAAGAAAAGTCAGGTACAGTTAATTTGGAAGTGTTGTGGTTCATTAAAGCATCCAGAGAGCTTCACTCTGGTCCATAAAAACTCAGTGAAATTTCATTATCTCCCAACCCAGTCTCTGTGGGACACTGCTTTCCTGGAGGGATTTCTATTTCCAACATTTGCTTCCTTTCTCCTTCCTCCTTGGAGACACTCCAGATTCCTCAACCTTCCTTCATGGAACAGCTAACAACTTTGCATCAACAAATCTGCTGTTACTTTGATTTTATTTTGATTTTATTTTGATTTTCTTCCTACCGCTGGCGGTGTTGCTAGACCACCGAACTCCCTCCTGACCTTGGGACTAAAATTGCTGAAGAACTATTTTCAGCAGTCTTTAGTCAGGCTTTATTCTAAGCCTTTCCAAGTACCTGCTATCAATGTCCAGCTAGGATGACACGAGCAAGTCAGGCAAAAATGGATTTATGAACGTTATGTCTGGAAATTTCAGGAGCTGGTGCCTCCTAAGCGAGATTCATTTCACCTAAAAGCCAATTGCTTAAATCTGAGCCTCACCCGAGGTTCCTTTATAGCCCCTGCAGCAAGAGAGGCGCCTCGGGGCAGCTCCAAATGCTTGGCTGGAGGTGTCACCGTCCCTGCAGGAGTGACAGGAGGGCCTGGACAGCTGCTCCCAGCCGGGGCTGACAGATGAGATCAGCCCCAGCCTGGAGAAGGGGAGCTGAGCTTTGGCATGTGCTGATGTCCCTGGGCTTTTATTTCTGCTCTGGGCTTTAATGAGCAGGATTAGCCTCAAGCTCCTCGTTCAGGCCTGATTGACAAGGGCCTGGTGCACCCAAATTTGTGCTGTGGGAGATTTGGGGATCCTGGGCTCTGCATCTCCTGGGCCAGGGCTGCTCCTGCAGCACCCAAATTTGTGCTGTGGGAGATTTGGGGATCCTGGGCTCTGCATCTCCTGGGCCAGGGCTGCTCCTGCAGCACCCAAATTTGTGCTGTAGGAGATTTGGGGGGATCCAGCTTTAGGAGCTTTTTAGATCCTGGGCTCTGCCTCTCGTGTGCCAGGGCTGCTCCTGCAGCGTCCAAATTTGTGCTGTGGGAGATTTTGGGATCCTGGGCTCTGCAGCACCCAAATTTTTTTTGCCTTTTGGGGCCCTGCATCTCCTGTGCCACAGCTGCTCCTGCAGCAGGGACAGAGCTTGCGTAGATACTGAAGAGCAAAATATTTTGGCAGCAGCTGCATCACTTCTTCCTTAGCCCTCCCCTCTCCTCCTCCTCCTCATCCCCCTCCTCGGTGTTTGCATCACAGCCCTGGAAAGGAGAGCACAAACAGCTCCTGGAGTGGGCAGATCCTCAGAATGTGCTTACTCACAGAGCAGATGATGCTCCTTCCGTCAGCAGCTTTCATTCTTCTCTCATTCAAGGAGAAAGTTTTCCTCTTTCCAGTGATGGATTATTGCCATAATCCTCTCTCACCTGCTTGGGGAATGGAGTTCTCTGCCTGTGTGGGGAGGAGACTTTATTCCTGCCATATTCCAAATTAAAAACCGTGGATGGAGGTGGATGTTTGGTGAGGGGAGAGCTGGGGATGCTCTGAGGCATCAGTGGCATCAGGAGGTTCATGGTTGTTGTGATGGGTACAAATTGAAGGGGAAATTGAGGTTAAATACCAGGAGGGAATTCTTTCCTGTGAGGGTGGTGAGACCCTGGAACTGAGATTGTGGCTACCCCTGGATCCCTGGAAGTGTCCAAGGAAAGTGGGAGAGGAGAAGGCTCCAGGGAAACCTTGGAGATGCTTCCAGAGCCTAAAGGGGCTCCAGGAGAGCTGCAGAGGGGCTGGGGACAAGGCCTGCAGGGACAGGACACAGGGAATGGCTTCCCACTGCCACAGGGCAGGGAGGGATGGGATCTTGGGCAGGAATTCCTGCCTGGGCTGGAATTGCCAGAGCAGCTGTGGCTGCCCCTGGATCCCTGCAATGTCCAAGGCCAGGCTGGACATTGAGGCTGGAGCAGCCTGGGACAGTGGGAGGCGTCCCTGCCATGGCAGGGGGGACACTGGGTGATCTTTAAGGTCCTTTCCAACATCTCCTGCCCTCTGATGCTCTGTCCTCCAGCTTGGCCATGGATTCATGGACTGCTCCAGGCTTCCAGGACTCCTGGCTTTTCTCAGGAGTCCAGATTCCTGGGATATTTCTGGGGCACAATGGCAGTTCCAGGTGGGCTGTGCAGCTGCAGACTTACCCCAGCTCCAAGTGGAAGCTCTGCTGCTGCCAATGTTTGTGGAGCTGGGACATAAATGAATTCCCTGGATTAATAATCCCACAAAGGACCTTTGTTACCTGGTTCATGTCACTGCTGAGCTGCTCTGTACTAACTCTGGAATAACCTGGACAGCTGGAAAGGGATTGGGATGGGGAAAAGAGGAGCCTTGAGTCTCCTGTTTCCCACTGTTGGGATGGGAAAAGAGGAGCCTTGAGTTTCCTGTTTCCCACTGTTGGGATGGGAAAAGAGGAGCCTTGAGTGTCCTCCTGAAAAGATCTTTTTCCCCTATGGAAAGCTCTGCCTGTCAACCCTAACAGGGAGCTTTGGATTTTCTTGGAGCAGAGCGGGGAGGGAAGTGTGAAGGCAGAGTGGGAGGAAAATGTTTGGCTCAGAAGGGAAGTGTGTGGTGGGAAGATATCCCTGAATCCTCAGCTGGAGCTGCTGCTGTGCTGGCAGTGGAGAGCCGTTAATGGGGAGGTCAGGAGGGTGATTATTCTGGGATATCAGTGCTTGTTTAATCTCCTCAGGGCTTATCTCGAGCTCAGGGATTGCTGCTGGGATATTCCAATAGCTGCCAGGAGCAAACCCTCCTGCCTGGAAAATGGCTCTTCCCGACCAGTCTGTGCTGAATCCCATAAAACTGACCACAAATCCGATGTTCTCTCTGTCATTCCAACCTGCCCAGAGCGTCTGAAAGCGCTTCCTTTGAGAGGCAGAGCTTGTGCCAAGAGAAAAGAACAAAATAATGGCAATTCCAGAAAAGTACAGGGAGTTCTCAGCTGCTCAATCCCATCCCTGTTAAACTCCTATTGGAAAGCTGAGCCTGCTGAAATTCCTAAATTGGAATTACCCTGCAAATTATTGCAGTTCTCAAGCCACATTTCCAGAGAGCCACCCAGCATTCCTGTTTAATCCTACTTGCTCCCTATTTGATTAGGGCTGGAAGGATCCCGCTTGAACTCCAGCCTGCATTCACCAACACCATTTTCCTAGTCAATAAAACAAAAATATTGAGTTCTTCTGTCTTTTAGCTATTTCAAACCTCTGCCAATGGAGTTTTCTTCAAGCAAAGCTTTTCCCCTGGAGCTTTGCAAGATAAGGAACCGTGACAAGCCCAGCCTAAGTGCCCTGAGTCAGGCTTTGTTTGCACACAGCTTGGGAGGCCTCTTCTAGCAGCCAAAGCCTCTGGATATTGTGGAAATATCAACTCTAACAAGTTAAAAATCCATTTTTTTCCCCCCTGTAGAAAAGCTTTAAATTAAAATTCAAAAATTGTTTGTCGAGCTTTCTTGTTCTTATTATTCCAAGCAGGAATCACTGATTGTTTGGGGGAAAAAAAACCCCTAATTTTAATCTATTCCTGTTCTGTTCACCATGTTAAAACTGGTTTATATTGAAGAACATCTTGCTCTGAAAACACCAAAAAAAAGAAGGGGGTTGGAAGTCAGAGGGGAAGGAAACACAGAATTGCTGCCCAGCCTGAAGAATTTATTTTGGAACTTCCAAAAAATTCAGAGTCCTACCAGATCAAAGCATTTCTGCAGTTTCCTGGAGAAGTCATCAAAAAGAAGGGAAAAAAGGGGGCAGGCTGTCGAATGATGCTGACTGGGCAGTGCTGATTTACAGGAAAAAGGGAGAAAATCGACATTAATGGGAATTTGCTCTGCTGTGCCTCACCCTCTGACTTATGGGAGCTCTTTGCACGCTCCTTGTGGCTTCTTCTACATTCTTGCTGTCCCCAGAACCTCATTTATGGCTTTTCCCCCCTCCTTTCCTAAAACCAAACAGCAAAAACCGACGTCCAAAAAACCCAACCTGCAAGGAAAACATTCCCAACAACGTAAGACTCAATAGAAAAATTGCCTCTTTTTTTGACAAATAGCTTTAAGATTTGGGGGTGTTTTTGCAGTGCTGTTGAACTTGTCTCTGAGGTAAATCATCGACCTGGCAGTGCAGTTGGCAGGACAAATTTGGCCAAGTGCTGAGTGCTTCCATAGGATCCTGGCAGGAGGATCCTGCTGTTTATCCAGGGAAGGTGGGGAACAATGAGCGTTTCCTCCTCGGCTCTCAAAGCGAGACAATCTTATCAATTCCTTATCTATTAATTACCCAAACTTCCTCCTGGGAGATTATTGGGGCCACATCTCCTCGTCTGCTATGTTGCCAAACGGGTTTTGCCTTCAGGGCTTTCTCTCTCAGCATCGGGAGCTGCTCTTCTAACTTGAAAATCCAACTGGAATTTTCTCTTTTAAGGTTAAAAATATTCCCGATGGATCATCAGCGTGGCAATGGCTGTTTGAACAGAAAGATTTTCTCTTGGCAGTGTCATCACTTGCTGGGAAAAAGCCTGGAACATTTCATTTCTTGAAGCAAACAGAGGGTACCAAAACAGAAATGTTTGTTCTTTTCTGTACAAGGTTGCCTTGAGTTTGGAGGGATTTGTTTTGCCTCGACGTTTGACATGACCAAACTTTATTTTTGTGCCTTCCCCAGTAATCAAATTCCCCTGAACTCGTTAATCACTCTGGGGTATGAATCAGCCTGCCCTAATTAACTCTTTCTGCTCCTGCTGAGGTAAGGAGAGAGTCTCTGGCTGCTCATCCTGCCTCAAACATGGAAATTCTGCTGCACAGAATCCCCAAGGATCTTTTCCAGGGAATTGACTGGACACAACCTGTTTGGGTGACAGGGACACAGCAGGGATGTCCCTCCTGGAGCAGCTTCCCAGTGAACAGAGCCTTTAACTCCAGCTGGCACCATCTGGACACTATATTTTGCTCTCTTCAGGTCCTAAAATATTCCACTCTGAGCTCAGTTCAATCCATCATGGAGTGTTTTGAGCACTGCTCTGCTCTGCTTCTCCTCACGTTGATTTGTGGAGGGAAAACTTCCAGGATGGTTCCAGGTCATTGTCCATGACCTTTAACTCACCTGGACTGGCTTCAGATCCGTGCCAGGGATGCCCCCTGAGCAATCCTGAGTCAGGCCCGAGCACGGAGTCCAGGAATCCACGTGGGCTCAGGCAGGTGACTCACCTGGGACTTGGAAGGGACAGAAAACCAAGCCAGGCCAGGTGCTGTGGGCCTGATATTTCTGGGTCTGAGAGATTTCACCCTGCTAGCAGCTGCTGAATTTCTCCCAAGGAGAAATTCCTCAAGAAAGCTTCTTCTTAAAACAATCTTGGCAAACAACTCTCCTTTCTCCAAACAGTCTTTCTCCAGGGGGTGTTTTGCTTTTCTAGTTCTCCAAACATTTGAGCTGTTTCTCTGGTTTAACCACTGGGATCAGAGAGGTGTCGTTCCTGTTCACCAATCATGTTAAGTCTGTATCGGAACACTTTATAAAAAGGTAGTAAGAATTAAAAAATAAAACCTTTTTTTCCTATACTCTTTGCCTTCTGAAATATTTAGAGTCTCTCATCCTTTTTTCGTGCCCTACAATGACATGGTGCCACTGCTCAGGGCTGGAGTGGGACCTCAGCAGCATCAGCATCATTTCTGCTTCACTCTCTTGTCATTTGACTCCTCTAATTAAACTACGGAAGAGGAAATCCTGGAATGGTTTGGGTGGGAAAAGACCTCAAAGCTCATCCAGTTCCCACCCCATGGTTCCACTGTCCCAGGGTGCTCCAGCCTGGCCTTGGACATTGCAGGGATCCAGGGGCAGCCACAGCTGCTCTGGCAATTCCAGCCCAGGCAGGAATTCCTGCCCAAGATCCCATCCCTCCCTGCCCTGTGGCAGTGGGAGCCATTCCCTGTGTCCTGTCCCTGCAGGCCTTGTCCCCAGTCCCTCTGCAGCTCTCCTGGAGCCCCTTCAGGCCTTGGAATGTGCTGGAAGCTCTCCCTGGATCTTTCTCCTCTCCAGGGGAACATTCCCAGCTCTCCCAGCCTGGCTCCAGGAGCAATTCCATGGGCTGGGGAAGCTCTGGAGAAAGGATTCTCCTGAATCCCCACCCCCTCCAGTGGGAGATCTTTGCTAAATCCCCTTTTTCTCCTCCTCTTTGCACCAACAGGGAATGAACCAATAATTCAGAGAGCCCAAGTGCTTTTCCTGCAGGGACCCACAAACACTTCCCATGGCACATTCCACATGGGAATCTGCACTTCCAGGCAGCTCAGAGTGAGGGGAGGATGAGCCCAGCTGGGGATTTACATCCCTGGATTTACAGGAAGCAGGGAATGGGAGAGAGCAGCAGGAAGAGCAAAGGCAGAGCCCAAATCCCAGCAGGAATGGAGGTGCTGTGCTTTTATCCTGGACACCCCAGGCTCAGGTGTCCTTGTCCCCAGTCCCTCTCAGCTCTCCTAAAGCCCTTCCAGGCCCTGCCAGGGGCTCTCAGCTCTCCCTGGAGCCTTCCCTTCTCCAGGGGAACATTCCCAATTTTCCAGCCTTCCCTCCCAGCAGAGCTGCTCCATCCCTCTGGGAGATGAGGAGAGGAAAGAGCAGCAGGTCTGGCCCGGGCTCTGGGGCAGCAGAAAATCGGCCTTTGGAGATCCAGGACTGAAGGGAACTTTTACATTCCAGTATCCCAATATTCCACACTTTTCTGGGAATTATTAACTGCATTCCCCCTTCAGCTGAGTGACCAAGGAACAAAGTTTGAGGTGGAGAAATTTCTCTCCAGCTCATGTGGACAACTGGAAAACCAAAGTTTCCTATGGGGATTTTTGAGCCTTAATCCCATCAGACACCTCCTCCCTCCAACTAAAAATGCTGGAATTCCCACATTAATTTGTCTCATAATCATTCCTCCTTTTTTTTCCATGGCTGCCTCATCCTGATATTGATGATTGGGAGTTTGTTTGAATGCTTTTCCAGCCTCCTGTGGCTTCCAGGCCACGATCTGGCTGCTGCTGGGGTTGGAAATGAAGATTCCTGGGATATTCTTCATCCCAAAATACAAATTCCTGCCTTCCTGGAGGCTCCATCCATTCTGCTTTCGGGCACAGTTTGCAGGCCAATAATTATCTTTAATTTTCAATCCCTAATCAAGGAAGGTTTAATCAAACTCTTCAATTTCCTCAGGTGAAATGTTGGGATTTTTCCTTTTCCTGAAAAATAAAACCAGATCTATTTGAAATTTCAAAGAAATCCCATTCCTAGATTTTCTTCCTGAGGGGAATGTACTCTTCTAAATCTCAGAGAATGTTCCCTTCCAGAGGTTTCTGTGGAATGCAGCTCTTGGAAATGCCACTTTCCTTCCTGGAGCAGTGTCCTGGACACAGGGATGGTGTCCAAAGGCTGATCCCGAACTACCTGGAGGTTGTGTGATCCAAGAAAAAGCTTCCTCTGAATTTAAATACATTGGAATTTGTGCTTATGGTACTTTTCTCCAGTTTTTTTCCATGGATCAGACACATTCCTTCCCCAGAATTTGGGAATGAAGGGAGCAGAGGTCTTTCCCAGACAAATGGGAATTCTTTTCCCACAGGGAGAAGCTGATNGGCAGCAGAGGTCTTTCCCAGACAAATGGGAATTCCCACAGGGAGAAGCTGACACTGAACACTTTGTGAGGTGAATTTTCAGCAAGGCCCGAGCAAATCCCTGAAAATGAAAGGATTTGCAGCCCTCTGATATTCCCAGGTTTTCCATAATCCTGTGGGATCTCAGGATGGAGGAGTGCAGGAGATGCCAACAGCAAACGGGGAAATCTCCCAATAAAAAGCCAGAAAAATTGTGTGGCCCATTTGGGACTAAAATCAACTAAAAACCCAACAGGAGACAGAAATCCCTCCACCCTCTGGCCAGGAGAAGCTGGGAAAACTTCTGGCTGGAAAAAATTCCTTCGATTCAGCAGAAGGTGAAAGTTGGGAGTGGAATTTGTTTGCTCAGGTGGGGCTGGTGCAATAAAGGGCTCAGCTTTGTTCAAAACCAGGATTACAAAGGGCCCTTTGTGTGGGCCTCCACTTCCCTGCATCAGGAATTGCTCCAGGAAATATTCCAGGCTGGAATTTGATGGGAAGCTCCAAGGCTGCCTTGTCAAAATGGGAAAATGAGGCTGCAAATTACGATTTTTTTTAAATTTTGCTGTTGTATCCTTCCTTTTTTCCTTGGAAATTGGGGATCAAAAAGAGCTTTTCCTGCAATTCCCAGTGGGAAGTTTTGCACAGAGCCCCTTTTTGTTGTAGAAAATCAGGATTTGGGATCCAAAATTCCAGATTTTGGTGGGGAATGCTGGCAATCCTTTGGCTTCCTCCTTCCCAAAAAACTCCACCATTCCTTGTCTTGGCTGTGCTGGGAGGTGCTGGGAAACAGACAGAATTTATCAATTCTGCAGCAGCCTAGGAAATTCATAAATAATGATATTAATGTTATTAATAATAATAATTGGTTTTCTGCTCACAGGTACCCTCTGAGACGAGGCAGCTCCTTCACATTCCTGACTCCAGGCCCACACTGGGATTTCACCCTGGTGAGTGGAACAGCTGGAAAAGCAGGAATCCAGAGGTGAAAACTCCTCTGGAAAAGAAGGAAAATCAACATTTTTCCTTTGAATAATTCCTGAGTTTTCCAGGCTCCTGAGCTCAGCTGCTTTTTGCAGTCAGAGATTCAGGGAGGCAGGAAATTCTGGACACTTTTCCTTGCTGAATTCCTGAATTTCTGATGTGTTTTAGCCCTGGCAAAGTGTAGAAATAAAATGAGGCAGGGGGGTTTATGCCTTAAATGCAAAAAAATCTGGATTTTATTGGTGTGGAGAGGCTCCTCAGAGGAGATTTTTGGGCTTATTGTGAACTCTCTTTTTTTCCATCCTTTATTTTCCAACCTCTGGAGCAGGTAGGGAAAGATTTCCCTTTGGAATTGGTGCTTTGGGATTTCCCTTTGGAATTTTCTGTCCTTCAGGCACTGAGGGTTTGAAGGAATTCCAGCTCCTGTCCCATCCTAAAGCTCTTTCCCATCCCTTGCTGCCCTTGGAAGTGATGATCCCATCCTCAAACCTGGAAAATCTCCCTTTCCAAACCCAACTCCTGGAATTTGGGGATGAGCTGCTCTAGCTGCTGGCACAACCAAAACCACAAATTCTCGTCAATTGGAATTCTGCTCAATTTTAGGCACTTCCAGCTCCATTCAACCCAGATTTTTCATTATTACAAACCCTTAAAAGTTATTCTTTTAAAGCTGAAAATTTTATGCTCTAAAAACACAAAAGGGTTTTTTTGGGTTTGGTTTTTTTTTGTCTGTTTTTTCCAAATATTCTTCTGCCAGTCCCAAAAATCCTCTTTTCATGGGATAACATGTGCAGCTGTTTGGCCAAAAGGCTGGAAAATGAACCTGGCTTGGGAAGAAATCAGACTAAGCCAGAATTTTCCATGTCTGCCCAAGTGGGATGGATTTTTAGGGAATGATCAGGGCTTGTTCTAGATATTTCTAAGAAAAAATTCAATCAGTTTAATTCAAAAATTAATCAGTTTATTTTTAAAAAATTTAATCAGTTTAATTTGCTTCCTCTGACTGGAAGCAAAATTCCTCATGGAACATTTTCCTTTATTCCCTCTCATTTTTGAGGATTGATCTCTGGGAAGTTTGTGGATTTAATGATCCTGAAACTTCATTCAGGTGGGCAAAAAGCACCAAAAAACCCATCCTGATCCTTCAAAATATCCTGGATGGAGGCAGAAAAGGAGAAGAATTTAATTGGAATTATTTAACAATTAAAACACAATCATTCCTTCCAAAGAATTCCTGGAGCTTCCCTCAGAATCCTTGAAATTCCATGATCAGCCCTGCTCATGAGGTGTTTCTGAAATAAAATCCAAAATATTTTAATTTTCCTTCCTCAGCAACATTTTTTTTTCATTTCTGCTCTACAAAGCCCCTAAATTGGGTCTGAGGGTTTAATAACTTTGGGAAAAGGAATTTTTTCCACACAATTTGGGGGCCATGAGAAGGAGAATTTCCCACTTTAATAACTCTGGGAAAAGGATTTTTTTCCACAGGATTTGGGGACTGGGAGAAGAGGAATTTTCTAGTTTAATAACTTTGGGAAAAGGAATTTTTTCCACCCAGTTTGAGGGCTGGGAGAAGGGGAATTTTCTACTTTAATAACTTGGAAAAAGGAATTTTTTGCACAGGATTTGCAGGCTGGGAGAAAGGGAATTTTGCCCTTTAAAACTTCGGGAAAAAGAATTTTTTTTCATACAATTTGGGGGCTGGGAGAAGGGGAATGAGTGGGATCATGCATGGTGGAAGACCCAAAAAATGGGAGGAAAAAAGCATTTTTCAGTTGCTTTTCCATCCTGTGCCTCCAAATCCTTGGATTTGAGCCGTTTTCCCTGGAATTTTTCTCTTGTGGCCCAGCCCAGCTGGCTCTGGAGTGCAATGTCTAAGGTTTTATCCAGAATTAAACTGGGCAGAGGAAATGGGGATGCAGCCAATGGAATCCTGAGTCTCGCCAGTTTAAAAACAACATTTTGGCCTCACTTTTGTGTCTGGGTTTGGGCTGGAGCTTTATGGGAGAAATTTAAATCCTCCACCCCATAAGGAACCAATAAATTCCCAAAAAAAAAACAGGGCTGGGAGGGGGGGTCTTTATTGCAGCTTTTTTCTCCTAAAGAAATCCTGAAATCCTGGGGTTTTTTGGGAAAAAATCACCTGGAAATGTGTGGCCAGAGCAGGATTGGAGAGAGAACTGAGATGGAATATTTCACTGATCCCAAGGCAAAATAAAAAGCTGGATTTGCATTTCCTCAAGGCTTTCAGGGCTCTGGAAAAGGATGGAGTGAGAAATATGGGGATTAAGGGTCTGGTGTGGGAATTTTCTCCTCTCTGCTTCAGGAAATCTGTCTGAGAAGGGATTCACATGAGACTTGGGATCTTGTCTTTGCAAGCTCCAGAAAAAAAACAGGAAAACTGAAATAAAATTGAGGAATTTTATCCTTGAATCCACTTCAAGCTGAGGAAAAAAAAAAAACACAAACCCAAATCGCAAAAAAACCCACGCCAAATATCAGGAATTAGTGACTGAACTGTTAAACATCACCATGAGCCGGGTATATTTAATATTAAATAATAGCATGGTGTGGACAGGCAAAAAAAATTAAAAATGGCTATAATATGTTAATAAAAATACTAAAAATTGTGGGTTTATGGCCT
>WAAE01011473.1:73482-87292 GCA_013400495.1 Nicator chloris | reverse complement strand
TACCTCCATCAAAATATGAAAAAATGTTTTATTTTAAACCCATCTGCTCTACAAGCATTTGGAGATTTTTTTTTTAACTAATCAAATATTTATTCACAACTCTGATATTTCTAAACATCCACCCATACCAAAGTAGTTGCAAAAAACCCACAAAGCATTTCTGAACAGTGCAAAGAGACTTTCAACTCAGTATTAAGAGCTGACTAAAAGGATAGTGAAGGAATAAACACCTTTTTCTTTTAAAATAAGACTATTTCTTCAAAAAAGTAGCAGCCCACAGAGCTGACAGAGTCCTGAACAATATTCAAAGCCTCTTCCTTTTTGTTTTTCACTTTTATGTGAGTGAATACCCATTTCCCAGGAAAAGTGATTTAATAAATGCATACGTGTATTAGCAAACTTGCACCATGAATCTTAGACTTGAAAGATAGAAAATTAAAATCTATGATTACTGGTAAGATCAGTCTTCAAAATAACAAATCTTACCAACAGCAAGTGCTTAATACTCATGTTTCTGGATGCTGCTATTGCTTTGTGGGCAAAAAGTTAGCAGTGAAGGGGTATAAAACATTAAAATAATTACTCTACTGTAAAGGACAGTGAAAAAGAAAGCACATGCCATTTGAAAACTTACCTCCATGTTCTGCAAACTTGGGATTGGAAAGGATCTGTTTACAGAACTTCAGCCCATTTCTATACTGCTTATGTTCGTAACACCTCTGTTGAAGAACAAAATAAGTTTATTCAAAAAACTTAGAGTGGAAGTATTTATGCATGCCTGAAATTAAGCATCAGTACAGCTACAGATTTTAGAAAATGTACTAATATTTTAATCAACCCTGTTTATTGAGCTCCCTGTGTTTAAGAATTCTTTCCATTGCCAGAAAAAAAAAAAAGTTAGCAACATCATGAGTTTAAATGTGTAAGGGAAGACATATTATCGTACACATTCCCAGGTAAGACACCACAGGAAGCTTAAATGCCTAAAGAGATTCAACTCTCCCTTAACATAAAAGCCAACCTTATGCTATAACATTGGTAAGCATTGAGCCCACTTTGGCCAATTATCCTGGATAGCAACCCCACGAGACAACCAACCACCACACAAGCTGGAAAGACATCTAAATTATTGCAACTTGGATTCAACTACCTCTGAAAGCAACCTCTGACAATCAGTTTGATCACAACATGTATCTCATACATCCAAACTTTCAAAACTATTATATAGTAACATTATCTTGCCACACTGGAAATTTAAACATTCCTCTACTGTTTTCTTAGTCCAACTCTTTTGTCTGAGTCTCATTCATTATGCAAGGTGACTGCAATGCACAACAGCACACAGCATGAACTTTTAAAATCAGTTTTAGTACTTATGTAAATATACCTCTTGCGCTCATATTTAAATATAAGCCCAAAGAAATAACATTATAAACACCAATTCATACATTTTAGGTCACTTCAGCAAATGCTTGGAACCTCTCACATTCAATTTTATCATAAAAAATAAATATTTATGAGGCCAGGAGTACAGGAGCACACATTGATTGAGCACCAACCCAAATCATATTAATCCTGTTATTAATTCCAAAGTCATTCATAACAGGACCTCACTGACTCTGGTTGATCCATTCTGGTGGCAGGCTGGCTGACAGGGCTGTAAAAATTGGGTACAGCTGAGAGCTTTCAAGTCCTTCTAAATAAGTTGTTGCTCAGGATTCCATCTTTCCTCATGCTGCTCCAAAGTAATTATCCGAGAGCATTCATAAGCACATATGGACACCATGTGTCCTCAAAGCACTCTCAACAAAAATATTTAGGAAGGGCAGACCCAAGAGGTCTTCCCTTCAAGCAGAAGGTTCTAAAAATAAAACTTTTAAAAGTCACATGAATGTTAGGGGAAATGCTTAAAAAAGAAAATGGCATATTTACAACTTCAGTGTTTTATGCTGTTCTTCATAATGAAAGATGCTGTTTAGTGTCTGATTTTCTCTTGAAAATACCAACAATAAGCTTCAAAGGTGTAAAAAAATGGTAAAACACTAAGTGCATGTATTATTTCCTGATATTAAAGTCACACAGCTGAAATAATATGACTGAAGACCAAGATGCATCACAAACCATCTATCTTGCTCCCCCTACACTGTCACCACCCTTAGGAGAAAGGGAATTGCTCACGTGGAAAAGGAGGGGGAAGGAAGATGCCCAGAGAGAGCAAGCAAGATGTACTTAAAGAGGAACAGATCAACAAAAGAATTAGATTGGTTCCAACTTGAACAGACCTTCCAAGACCATCTAGCTCCACCCACTCCACCCCCATGGACAGAAACAGCTCTCACTATACCACATTGTTCAAAGCCCCATCCAACCCTGACTCTGAACACTTCCAAAAGACCACTCCATCTGTTCACCAAGGACAGGAAAAGTCAGCAGTGCAATCACATAGCAAAAGAACATTTTAAGAGTTAGGTAAGAGGAAATCTGTACAGTCAACTTCTTTTTTTTTCTATTAAACTTGACTGGGTATTACTTACACCTTCCAGTCATTATCAGCTTTCAAGTAGCTGGCCGAGTCACTATAATCAGCCACTAGTCAGAGCTGACAGACTTTTTTTTTTTTAATTGAAACCATCAGTCATAAAGGTTACCAGCCAGGCCTCCTCCCTGAAAAGTAGAGTCGCCATTTGCCCCCACCCAGGTAGTTGTGAAAGCAGCAGAACCTGTCACAGAAGTGGTGTAGCCACAGGAACTGAAGAATGTGTCTACAGTGTACCCAAGGTATTGTCACAAGCAGATGGGGCACACGGCAGTTTTGCAGTCTGGCTTTGACTACGCCTGGCTCAGATGCTGGCTACGAATGTGAAATCTTATCACTAAATGGTTCTATTTAGCATACTACAACAACCAGGCTCTCACCTTGAAGTTTAAGCAAAGTCATATATCCCAAGGTGTGATATATGCTACAGACAGGAAATATTTGCACATAAAGTTTTCTAGGGTGATACAAAGCTTATAATGCAAGGTAGTTTGGAACAGAGCAAACTCAATGAGAATTATAACAAATTCTTCCTTTAGGCTTCATGGAGGAAAGATTCAGAAGTTTATATCCACTTACAACTACAAAAAGATTCCCACAACCCAGAAACTACTTGGATAGGGCCAACAAATGATCAGAAAACAAACTGGATATAGTTTTCTCTCCAGAATATAGCTCTGTATATAGACTAGCTGGATATATTCCCCAGTGAAGCATCAAAGGTCTCCTTTGACAGGTTATTTCTAGGTCAAGGCAAGTTGGAATGATTTCCTGTACACAACTTCTCCAAGTTTTCTAGTTAATACTTTCAAGCTTACTTCATTCTGTTAATGCACACATTTCAAATTGTGTTATTTTATGAGTTTCCTTATTCTGTGTATGTGTTCTATGTACACACTATGTTTTGACGATGGAAGGAAGGGAACAAATGAAATTGAGGTCACATTTAGTTCTTCAGAAAAGAAGAGACTGTTTCCTCATAGTGGGCCCAACAGCATCATTGAGATTCCCCTGCCTGAAGCCGTGCACATACTTAACTCAGTCTCCAGAGAGATTATGGACTAACAAGCTTAAATTAAGGTGTGAATGAGACAGAAGGAAGCCAGGATAGAAGCATATGCAACCATGGATGGTACAAACCTCAGTGAACCTATTGTTTCAAGGAACAGACAATTCAAACAAAAGCATTTTAATAAAAAGGAGACAGAAAATATATACACAGCCTGGGAAAGATGATCCTTAAGCAAGTAAGCAGTTTCTGAGTAAGAGAAGAAAAAAGAACTAGCAATTTAAATTTTAAAACAAACAAACAAAAAACCCCACAAAGAAACAACAAATCACAGAAGCAGGAATGGTAACATGCCAAGTGGTCTTGGGACATAAAGATACAGGATTTCTGGAAACAGGAATTTTATTCATCTGGGTAGCTTGTTTCCTCCCAGATGAATACCTTGTAGCAGTCATTCACAGAGTTCCAACCTTTGCTTTAGGACAGATGTTCTGCAGAAGTAACATATTTCTCTGTTCCAGAGATGCTATAAGAACACAGCTGCCTGCACTAAGCTAAATTCCTGCAGATATAAACTTCAAAGCCAGCAGTGAGAGCATGCTTGTGATGCTTGACAGACAAGTGCTGCAGCTACAACTTGTGACATCATGCAATGAGAAAACATAAAAGCTAAACTTTAAAAGAGTAAGGTTAAGAAGGCTAATGCTTTAGAAGAACAGAATCTGACTCTACATCAGTACTGAATCTATTACACATTTCCTGTCCTTCAAAGTTTTTCATTTAATAAGTTACCAGATCTTTTAAGTTATCAACAAGCTTTTTTATACATGCTGTGGCCAGAATTACAACCTATTCCAAACACACCAAGATTCCTTTTATACCCCTTAACTAATTTTCTATCTTTATAGCAAGGAAATAACATCTGCTTTAATACAATTCTACAAAGAATTAGTAAAATGAGGTAGGCAAACTATGACTCCTTCAAAATCATGCAAGACTATAGGAGGTAAGTGACAATTTGCATTTACATCACTTCCCCCCCCAAGCTTTTATTCCGTGGATCAGAATTCACGGCAATCACTAGATGGACTGACACAGAAATTTTAAGGAAGAGATTCCCATATTCTCTAGAATCCCAAGCCTGCAGTGGAAGGAGGGCTTGTATTCTGGTGTTCTCTAAATTGTTTTAAGGCATTTGTGCAGACTCAGTCTCTGGCCAGCAGATGCCTTACACATGCACATGGCTCACTGTGCCAAATGTGAATAAATTCCTCCACATTTCTTCCTTAGTGTCTGCCATGAAGAAAGGTGAAAAGACTCCCACTGTTTACAGCTTACCTACATCTAGGCACAGTTCATGGCTACATGGAGTTTGTTCCCCCCTTGCCCCAGCTTTCCATTTTGGAATCATCCCCCATCTACCCTCTAAACCTTGCTGCCAAACCTAGAGGTAGTGAACACTGACATGGATTCTTGAACAAGGTAACCACGTGGTTGTTATACAAGGGCCATGCTACTGATTACAGTAGCCCTAAGAGCTGCTTACAATAGCAGAAATTACTTTTATCCAAACTTAATTCAGCACTGTTTTCTTTATATATGGTATAAACAAATACATTGTTACAAGACCATTTTAGAGATTTTATATTTTTGAAATGTACCCAAGTAGGGTTTCTTACTGTTTCCTCTTTTATCACTAAGCAGTCTTCACATCCTGCAAGCATTTAATAACTAAGGTAAATAATTTAACAGCCATCCAGACTTAAATCTGCTATTTATAAGACATTTTATAATAACCACACTGCAGACTGAAGTGTGTTGTATGTTCAGTAACATCAATAGTTAACATCAGCTCAACAGCTCTAGCTCAGCATAACACCCAGAGTTACCATGAGCCTGACCAGAAGCTTCACAGTGAATCTACACTGCCACCAAATACCACTCAAACTACACAAAAAATCACCTCGGCATCAATGTAAAGTAGAAAATTCCCTTTCAAGCAGGGATACTTGAGAAAATACATAGGCACAACCTAACTGATTCAAGAGTTGTTTTACTGCTGCAAAATAGTTTTAAAACAAAAAGTCTCATAGGAATCTATCCAGCCTAGATTTTCCAGCTGATTAAACAGGTGAGAAGCAGACCCAAAAGTGTTTCATGAGCAAGATGAAGACAGTCACACAAGACCAACATAAAGGAGAAACCACCTTCGTCTTCCCACCTGGAAGCATGCAACACTAGAGGTTTTTCCTCAAGAGTAATTATCAAAGCAAGAAGGTACCATCTACTCCCCAAGCTCACAAGTGGGAGCACTGGGGCATTATTGACTGCTTTCTTTTTATTCTTACTTGAATCAGCACAACTGGTTAAAAGACAGAGCGGTGTGAGAATAAAATCCATACAGTAGAACCAGGTGGGTGGGATGGGATCGCATTACCAATTGTCATGCCCTTTGAAATTCAACAGGAACCAAAAATAGTGTGCAATTGCCACTCGAGAATTTTACAAAAACCAGTATGAAGAACTTTTAACTGTTTTCTCTTCTAAGGCTCTGTCTTTTACCAGGTCACACTTTTTACTCCAACCCAACACCCCACATCTGCAATTTAAGTGAACTAAAATGAATGGAAACTACTTAATGCCCAATACTTAAAAACAACCAACCCAAACCAACCAAACAAAAAGCCCCACCAAAACCCTCACAGGAAATCACTTTTCACCCACAAGCAATGCTGTAAAAGCAAGCATCCTAACTTAGTCAATGCTCTGACAGATCAGCTGAAGAATATGATTCTCTTCACCAAATGAGTGCCAAAATTGGGATTAAGCCCCAAAAGACAGCACAGCTGCAAAGCGAACTTCTCTGCAGTTCACTTTTTTCTTCCCTCAGCAAGTGACACAGCCAGTGTCATCATCAGAGGAAATGAATTGCAGAATATTCCCTATCATATACAAGAGTTACCAGGACAGCTGATCTACACATGGGCACAGGTGAATGTTTTACTTGCATCTGCAAGTCCCCAGGAGGAAGTACAATGAAGAAGGGGCTGCCCAAACAAAACAATTCACAGATTTGACACTCTGCTGTCCCCTTCCCTAAGGTTTTGAGGCTTGAGCCTATCCATGGTGGACAAGCAATTGGACTAGATGACCTTGAAAGGTCCCTTCCAACCCAATTTATTCTATGATTCTACAACAAACCCTTTCAACTACAGCAGTGCACTCTTAGGAGACCCTAGAGTTTCTCCCAGTGCCAGTCATGGATGTACACTTGGGGCATCCCATGGCAAGGCTGGAAACTACGAATCTGTGAGACCTCTGGCAGTGGGAAGCATTGGAATCCTTGGCCTTTGCATTACCTAAGGTGTGCACTTACAGAGCAGGACATGCACATCTGCCACTCTGGTTCTATCTGTTTCTTCCAGCACGGTTCAGACGCAGCACTTACCAGATGGAAAATTCAGGTGTTGTGCAGCTCAAGGCTGTTTTCCAGCATATTTCCTCTTTTTAACAGGTAGATGAGATCAGGTCAAATCACTACGGTGCACTAATTCAAGCTAAATGCAGTAAAGAAGATTCTGAAAGCTGGAAGCATTAGGAGCTGCTACTCACCATGAATTAGTGGGTCCTTAGAGCACTAACCATATCAAACAGCTCAGCAGCTCCAAGCGAAAGATATTCCACCACACACACCGATTCAATCTCACGACAAACACAAGATGTATAAACCCAAGGACTGAAGAAACCACACAAATCTTGCAGCTACCTTAATGCTGAAAAGCTCTGGGGCAAACTTGCATAGTTTTCTGCTGTCAAACTGAAACCAACTATCCTCTTTCACTGCTCTGAAGTGTTAATTAATTGAACTTTTCAGTGTAACAAACAGCTTCAGCAATTGCCTGGGTCAAGGGATTAAGAAATCCTCCTCTGCACAGCACGCCTTATCTTTTAGAAGTCAGTGGTATCTTCCTAACTAGCAGTGCTTGGTAGCATACAACCAGAGGAGCAGAAAAAGTTGAAATTCAAATTAGTTAGGAAGAATGTAAGAAATATGTGTACCTTTTCATTTAATACTAAGGCAGACAAAAAAAATAAATCTGTGCTACATCTATGCTTTTAAATTGGTCTCATTCCTATATTTAACAAAATTCAGCTGGAAACAGGGCTGACAAATAGTTAACTACAGCTCTTCTAGAAAACTAAAAATCCTCACTTACTGGAGACAGACTTGCTGAAAAAGAACATTATTCAACATCAGTTCTGTTGGCCTGTACTTGCTTATGTTAATCTCTTCTTGGGGAGAATTATCATTAATTTGGCCCTGTCAAACAAAATACACTGACTTCTGTTCATGACCCTGGAACCCCTACATTCAGGCTTCACCCTTGAACTCATCAAGAAACTGACTGTACCTCAGAAAAAATCCAGTATGCACAGGATACGTTTGGTTTTTAACTATTACCTGAAACAACCAAGTGTATCAATTCAAATTCCAAGATCTGGCATAAAAATGTCTAAAGGAGCCTTGGTTGTTCTGGACTCAGACCTGAGCTGAAGTGTTCATGTATCTCGCAATATAATCCAAGATACATGGTGAAGCCACTGGCATTTTCTACCCATGTATTACACCTAGAGTACTCCTCACCCTTAGCACTGATGTATGCTCAGTAACATTGAGAAATAGTTAAATGGGTCTATTAAGATAAGAAAGATTGTTCTTCAACATTACAAGGTTCGCTAACTTAATTCTGTGGTATCACATAAGTAAACGGAAATCTCTGCAACAAGTCTCACTGACATCACTTTTAAGGGTGGCCATGAATAATTGTTAATTTTCTCTAAATTCCCTATCAGCAAAATCAGAAAATATGTAATTCCTTATGCCCACGCCCATTGCATTGACAGTGCTGTTACAGTCAAGAGATTTAAACCTGAGACATCCAGAAAAAGTGCAATCAGCAAAATCTCATTAAGAAAACCTTTCAAAAACAGAAATAAACACAGTTTCATCAAATGCTAAAAAAAATAAAGGGTAGTAGCATATAAATGGAATTAACTCCCGTGCCCCAATTAAAACCACTTTGGGTTCAACTAAGAGTATCTACAACCATAACAATGTAAGACTGGCTATAATCTTAAAACTGAGGATGTTTCTGTCAATGAGTCTTTTCACCAGCAAAACAGGTAAAATTATGCTGCTCCTCAGAAATTTACAGCAGTGAATCATGTTTCTACAATTTCTGACAGCCCCAGTGACAAAAAAATGGCCTAATTTTGTGAACAGGCTTTAGTAACATATGTATTGCTCAAGTGACTCCTCAATGGCATCCTAAAGTCTCAAACAGTAATTAATTTCTTAAGCAGCTTTGAGAAATAGTTCTGAAAAATATGATCAGTGATTCTGCTTAAAGCAGCAAGTCTATCCAGTACTTCCATTCCAATGTTTCTGCCAAGATATCATTTCTCTTCCTACTACTACTGACCAAGCAGGGTATTCCTCTTGGCAAAGAAAAACCAAGTGATGGGCATCTCAACAGACAAGCTATTGGAAGAGCCTTGTTAGCAATTCCAGATTTCAACTGAAAGACAGTACATGTTAAAATTCCAGTGGTGTGCATACTTGATTACTGTACAGCCATACAAATGCAACAATGATTGCAAACAAACTAACTTACTTGGTTACTGATAAAAGTTAAATTCTGGAAATCAAGTCTTTAATCTTGAATTAAGATGACTTAAGAGGACATTCCCAAGTCTGTCACCTCAGCAATCTTAAAGTCAGCACCTGAATTTCTATGGACAGAACATTGTTTTTAAAGGATTCATGCTGATGGAAAGTATTAGGAAAGGAGAAGCACTGGTCTGTCTAGTTTCAAAGTGGACGGACAGGGAACAGATTCTGGAATGAAGAAACAGAAAGATGGCCCAGCACAAGGGACTTGGCATATTTACAGCAGAGGCATTGAAGAGAGGTTGTTCAACAGGCTTTCTATCACCAGGAAGTTCCTACATCACTTGTAGAACACTTGTCAAAGCCAGCACAGAAAGGAAGACCACCAGCTCAAAGACAATGCCCTCAAGCACTGCAATGTTAAGGTAAAAATGACCACGTGAAGGTGAAATGTCCCTGTCCTGCAGCAGACACCCTGGTTACTGCAATGCCCACTGCAGCACACGGGTTCTGGCCATGCCCAGTCAAGCCTGCACAGCACCTAAGGAAACAGAGAGATGAAAGATGAACAGCCTCCACATGTCAAAATGGCCATGGCTAATCCCCAGTCCTGAACAGGTAAACTCTGATCTTCACACAATGCAATATACACCAGCCCAGACCAGTAGGGCATCTTCTTCCCCAGTACAGTACTTCTACAGCACAAAATAGAGTTGTGAGTCAGGGAAACTGTTTAAACAAGGACTGAACACACACAACTGCATTGCTTGTTTCCAACATAAAACACAAGGATGTTTCACTTCTTAAATACTTGGACTTTTTTTCTCTTTGCTCATTAAAGGCTAAGTTCACTATGCATGGTGAAAAATACCTCACCACCTTAGTCTGCCAGAACTCCAAGAACTTCATCCTGATGTTTCAAGGGACTGAAAAAACTCTTCCACAAAATATATGGCACCTCTAACAGCTTTGTATTTCATTTTTCTTCAATACCTTTTCAATAAATATATTTAACTCCTACATCCAAACAAAACTTAATTGAATATTATCTTTGGGATTTGTGAAAGAAAACTGAACATGATTGACAAATTGCACCTGACCAGATACAGCAGATGAATAATTTGGCAAAATGCCAGGAATGGTCAAGGAATGTTCATCTGTTATATTTAATTAAAAATAAATTAAAAATCAGTCAATCTTACCTCCTACAACTACTAGTTCCATAGTTGATGGGGGGGGGCAGAGGGGGGAAGGAAATGGAGTGAACTTTTTCCTTTACTTGACAGTGCATCCAGCCTTCTGTGTACCAAAATGCCAACTTACTCATTACTGTGCTGTGTTTACTATTCTACCCTTTCCCCTGCCTCCACCTGAATTCTTCTCCAGTAATTTCTGGACTGTCTAGAAATTATGTGTGTTCAAAAGAATCATAATGACTCAATTTTAGATATTCAAATGTTGAGATCCACTTTTGCTCTAAATTCCTCAATCTCTGAGCAGTAGAATATCTACTTGTAGACCTAATAGCAAATAGTTAAATCTATAAAAACTATATGAGCTAGACACTTTTTTTAAATGGAAGCGCAAGTTTAAGGAGAACAGTGATTGCTAGTCCTGTGGGTGTTTTTTTTTATTCAAGCTAATCATGCAGATCTCTTTCCTCCTGTACTACAGGAACTCTGAATTGTACAATGTCTTTCAAATAGAAAAATGTTTCTATCAGAACCTCCACGTGCCTGTAAAGTGACTAGAAGAGGTTAGTCTAGTTACAGTGTGTTGGAACACGCAAAAACAAAGTGAACACACTTCTGAACTCAGAATTTGTCAGGTAAATGGAAATGGTGGCTTGTGAGCAAACCCATACACATGAGAAAGGTACTGACCATGCAGGATGCTTACTACTAAACAAACAAACAAAAAAACCCCCCAAACTCTGAAAGCTAATTATTGCCCTTTGCTAAGCAAAGCTGGGCAGGTTGGTAATATTTGTGTTACAGGTATACATCTGAAAAAAAAAAAATTAGGCCTCCGGAATTGAAAACACACACAAAACAGATTGAAAAAACCCCAATTTTATGTTCCACTTGCAAAAATACAAGGCAGTTATCCACTTAGCTCCTGTGTTTATTATCTCCATGAAAATCAGAATGGGAATGGGTTTATATTTCTGTTAATAGCCTGTGTACCAGTAATTATGTATCTGTAGAGTATTGCATCCTTTCAATAACACTTGGGCCAGTTCCCAAAGCATCTGTTGAAAAAAATCTCATCCAGACATGCTGAACAGGACACGTGGCCTGGCTGGGCCAGGAGGCAGCATGGGTTTACCCAGGACCACCTCATCCCTGGCCGTGGGCTCAGAGCTGAACAAGCAGAGCTCAGCTCCTACTGCTCTTCAGCCTCCCACAGGACACTACAAGAGGTGGCAGAGGATGAACTGCTACAGTCTGCAGAAAAGACAGTGTAGAATGAGGAGAGGCTGCAGGATGAGAGAGGTGTGAAGAGAGGAATGAAGGCACAGGAGAAGGGAAGTAATTTTTCTTGGGGCCTGCACTTCCTAAAAGATGTCTCAGTAATTCAAGTCAAACCTGTAACCAAAACTTCACAAAGTAGGGTCATTATCCCAAAGAAGGCAGACAAGTAGTTGATTAGCAACATTTTCAGTGTGATGAAAAGCAGCTTTGAGCCTTTTCTGTTCACCACGTGTTACAAAGATACCTCATCACAGGACAGTCTTAAATACCAGACTACACATCTGTCTCACAGGCTCATCGCTGTGGGACACAGGAAAAGATCACAATGACACGACAGCTTTTAGCCTATCCAGATACCTCAAACTCCTCAGGTTTTATTAAAGGTTTTCCATTTAAAAAAAGAAGTGCACAGGAATCTGCTTGCACTGGGGCACACCTTTTCTAATCTGAATCAAGTTATGAATGTAAGGGTGCTGAGCCAGCACTTTATCCAAAGACACTCTTATTCATCATTTGTTCCTGCCCTCCACACAAATGCTCAGACACATCCAAGCAAAGGGGGGGGGGGGGGGAAGTAAAGAAAAAAAACTCAACCAAACACGCTCAGATTTAAATGCAGATAAGCTCCTTGATTCAGTGTGCCCTGTAATCACACAAACCATCCTCAATGCAAAGGAGGATGGATCACTGAGCAGCAAGGCTAGAGCCTTCCCAGCCTGTAACACATGAAAAACTACATACCCAGTACAAGGTCACACCAACTGAGAAGCAAGACTCAATCTTTCAAAGCAGGAATCAGATCTATAGTTCATATTTACTTTTTAACCCTAACTGAAGCTGCATGTCTCACGGTCACACACCTGTTCATAGGGCTTTCTAGTTCTACACGCTGCATTTTCATAAAATATTTTGGAAACAAAAGTGACAGAAGACTACACATTGCTCCCACTTAAGTGGCAGAAGTTTACAGAACCTTAGGAGTGCTGTTGCTCCAACAGAACAGTACTCATCTTACTTGTGATCTTTGGAATGACTCAAAATAGTAGTGTAAGTCTCTTTGAAGGACAACAAGAGATTTTTAGACAAAAACTGACTACTTCTGAGAGAAAACAGCTTGATCTAGATACAGCATCTTCTAAATAAGTCCACTGAAGTTGCTCACTAACAAACTTAAGACATTTCCAATACAATCCAAATCCTTAGAAACACAATGTTCCTCCAACACCACATGAACGCTGAAACAAGTTTCTTAAGATGTAGCTGAATTGGGTACACTTTGCTGGTATTTGGACTGTAGATCATCTTAACCTCATTCTGAAAACCAGGCTTATTGCCTAAATTCCATCGAATGTTCTCTCATCTATATGCCAGCGGCCACCCAGCAAAATCGATTGACAAATTTCCACGGAAGTCGGCTGCATATTAAACTTCGGGAAGACTTCAAAACCTTCATCCTTCTCCACTTCCTCCTTCGAAAGCCATCTTCCCACAGACCAACAAACACGGTTATTGTCTACAGCAAAACAACGAGTTATAAAAGGGAAAAAAAAAAAAAATAAAGCGAACCCAGGGCGGGTGGTTTGTCAGGACGGCGACTGCAACGGCGAGCGATGAATGAAGCGGCCGCGGGGTATTTCCCGGAGCCCGGGGTGCCTCACCGCGGCCAGCGCCGGGACCTGGAGCGGGGAGACGCGGCGGCCCCCGGCGCTGCCCCAGCCGGGCGGGACGGGGTGCGGGTGACAGGCGGCGCTGGGGCCGGCCTGCCCCAGCCGTAAGGAGCCGCAGCCGGGGCAGCGGCGCCGGAGCTCCGCTCCCCGCCGGCTCGGGGTACGAGCTGGGGCCTCCTCAACCCGCTCCCCGCAGCCGAGCCCGGGCCTCCCGCCCCGCCACTCACCAGGATGCGCTTGAAGAGCGCGTTCTCCTTGGGCGGCAGGCTCACAGACGGCATCCTCCCCGCCGTCGGCTCCGGCGCCGCCGAGGGGTTCCGAGGAGGAGAGTGAGTGGGCGGGCGGGCGGGCTACGTCCCGTCCCCGCCGCTCGGCCGCCGCCGCCGTGAGCCTCCCCGGTGGAGTACAGCCGCTCCCGCCGCCCCCGCCGCCGCGGGCCCGGCCCTTCCCAGG
>WAAE01011473.1:52105-73253 GCA_013400495.1 Nicator chloris | reverse complement strand
AAATGGCACCGCGGCGCTTCCCCCGCCGGGTCACGGCGTCCTCGCGCATGCGCCGCGGCCCCGCGCCGGCCCCGCCCCGCCAATTGTGCCGGCTCCGCCGCGGCGCCGGTGCCGGCCCGGGGAGATTCCGGGGCGGCGGCGGCACTGCCCGGTGCCGGCGGTGGGCGGGGAAGGGCGGGTGGCCATGGAGTCGCCCAGGGTCCGCCGGGCCTTGCGCGGCCGAGCTCGCTCGCTCGCGCGCCGGGTCACGGGCGGGGCGGGGTCGTCCCACCCCCACGGGCGGAGCCGGGTCCGGTTGACAAGATGGCGGCGGGCCTGAGAGCAGTGAGGCGCTGGGGGCTGGTGGCAGCAGCACCACCAGGCCTTGGTGAGCGGCGGCGGGGCGAGACCCCGTTCGGGGCAGGCTGGTGGGCTTTGTCCCGACCCGGCCCAGCTCAATGACCTAGGGCTGCGGGAGCTCTGCTGCCTGTGTAGGCGGCGGCGGAGTCCCCGCGAGCCACCCCGCGTCTGGGGTCAGAGGAAGCTTCGGTGGTAGCTTCTCTCCTTTTGCGGTTTTTAATCGAGGCTCATTAGTTATTTTTTAATCTTTTATTTATCTGTTTTAAGTTGGTGTTGCTTCCAGCCCGGGGGGAGGGCTCACCGTGTCTTACCGCGATGGTGGTGCCGGCCCTTCCCAGGATGGCTGTGCCCGGAGCGCACTCGATTAGCGGGAGGTGGGAGGTGGGGAAGGCCCAGGGCTGGGGGTTTAGGCAGGGCACAGTGAGTGGCATCCTTATAGAGCAGAAGATGCGGGGGGAAATAGTTATTGTGGCTGGGGAACGGGCAAAAAGCACTGCTTTTGTGTTGTTGGCAGTCCCCCGTCCCCTCTGTCGCGGATCGGGGAGTGTATGCTGCGGGGATCCTGCGAACGGATCGGCTATAATAATGTTAAAGAGACCACTTCATCATTGCATTCGTTTGGGGTTTGTGTTGTGGTTTGGTTTTTTCCCCTGATTGCATGACTGTCAGTAAGTACTTGGTAGTTTAACCCTGAGGAATGTTAATGCATTTGTAATCTTGTGCCTTTTTAGCTTTTACTCGTTCTGCGTTTGTTGTGAAAAAAGCGAATAATGCCCAACCAAACTGGCTGGGAGTTGGCTTGGCGTTTACCACCAGTGTTGTCTTGTGGGCTTCTGTAAGTGTTTTCATTTGATTTTGTTGAACTTAACTATTTCTTAAAAATGGTAATAGTGATATGAATGCAGTGACTGCAACCTACTGAGTTTATTGGAGTAATGGATGGTCATAGCGGGTGTCAAGATTGAAGCTTGGTTATGTTCATTACTCATGTTTTCCCAGCTTTATGTTGTGCTCTTATTTTAAGAAATGAACACCTTTTTAAGCTTCTCTCTGTTGCAAGCTTAAAACAGCCATAACAGAATTAATTCTTCAAGCCTGTTGGATTAATGTTCAGGCATTATTTTCCCCATGGTTTTTCCAAAAAGAAAGAAGACCAAGGGATGTGCCCAGATAATTTTGTGTTTATCAGACTACCAATTCTGTTTTTACTTTTCAGCTGTTTAAGTTGGCTTTAGCTGATTTCAATGGATAAGACCCCTTTTTCCTGAGCAGAGTGCAGATGTAAGGTATTCTCTGTTTCAGAGAACTCACAGACTTTATGGTGCTAAAGTAAGCAGGGTGTAGTAGCTCTCAGGAGGAATTGTGCAGCATAAGCAGCACTCCCATGGTGCCAGTGTTTTCAGGGTGGGATGGATTCCCTTTGGGGTTTTCGCCTTTTTTGGGGGTGGTGAATTAATTGGCAGTGGGAGCACCCCCATCTGGTCAGGAGAAAATGTCTGTCCTATGAGGCATTGTTTCCACACCTTTTTCAGTTGATAATTTACATGTATTGTGTTCTGGATGGTCCCAGCTCCATACTGGTTTGCATTCTGATAAAAGGTGTTTTATATTCTGTAGAACTCTTCTTGTTGTCTGGATCCAGCTGTGAATTGTATAGCTGTTTATAATATACTGCTATTTTATAGCTTATCACGCAGCATAATGAGGATGTAATGGAATATGAAAGAAGAAAACAAGCAAGAGAACATAAGTGTACAAGATGTTCATAGTAAGTGTGTACACAAATGTTTTTGACTTAGCTGAACACAAATTCTGAAGATTTTTGATATCTTTTAGGAGTCAAGACACTGAACTGACTTATATTTTTCTTTTTTTCCTCAGTACTTTGCATTTTGGCTTTTGCTATTCTTTTAACTCATTCCCAGCTTTAAAATTATAAGGTGGCTTATCTGTATTTTCATATATTCACTTGTGTGTGTATTTCCTCTCAGCTTTCTATCTTGAACATGCAAAGTCTTAGAAAATAACACCTCTTACAGTGTCTACAATAAATAAAGGTTGTAAATTATATATGTTATACGTGGCTCAGTGGCAAGGAAACAGGAGTGACTAACGATAGCTTATCTTTTCATCTTTTTTATTTCAACACGTATACAGTAGGGTATGTGTTTTCTCAGTTTCTTTTCTGGATTACACATAAAATGATGTCAATGCCTGTAGATGTGCATTATAGGGCAAAGTGTATGTGGTTGTTGTCCCTTTTCAGTATAAAAAACATAATTTGTGTTTCTGCCAGCTAAGAAGTCTTTGGGCATTATGGCCTCAGAGCAATTAATATGCCACATGAAAAAAGTTCCATATACTATAGAAAAGCTTGTGGTGCTGTGGTTATTTTTCCCTGTAAACATTCCTCTCCAGATAAAAATGCAGGATGTTACGTTTCTGACCACTTTCATCACATCTATTTTTCTTAATGCTAACAACTTTTTCTATTCTTCCTTAGGCTGATGACATGGTCACAAGGAGATGTGCACTAAAGGACAAAGTGTATGTGGTTGTTGTCCTATGAAAAAACGAGCACAGAAGAAGTAAAAAGTTATCTAATTACTTGTATGTTCATACATTTCATGTGTATAATTAAAAATAAAGTCTAGAAGAACTACTGAAACTACTTTCTTTGCCATTAATGTTTCATTCTGCTGGTCTTGAAGTTGTTTTATGTGGCATTTCCATTTCATAGTTTATCAGTCTTATTTTCAAAACTGTCTTTGCTATTTTGGAAGGTATATTTCAAAATTAGACATCAGTTCAGATGAAGTTCAGTAAATATTCCGGAAGTGTATTCTTGCTCTGCCATCACTTTCACTGCTACGTTTATAAAATAAGCAAATATAAGAATAGGATCTGTACAAATGCTAAAACATGCATTTTCCTGTGAGCATTTTGGGAACTGGCCGTGCCTGAAAGGTGCCCACAGTGGTGAGACTACACAGCCCGTCAGTCTTGGGTGTGAGCACTGCCTTCTGAACACTTCTGCCCTCTCTTTGTGCATCAAGGTCAGTCAAGGACAAAGGCTGGAAAAATGGCATCGTGGCAGTGGGCAGAATGTGGCATTAGATGACCATTGAGGGGACAGGGAAGTTCTGTATAGAGAAAGGAGGAGAATCAGGGCTACTCCCTAACAATGTAGGTAGGACGAGGATAGCTGCACGGGTTTGCCACAGAGACGCCCATGACTGACAGCGTAATGCCAGAGCAGCGATTCACTTCGAGTGTTTCACTGCCAGCACCGAAAGCCTTTGGCACGGCGTTCACCTGAGTGCCCTTTGCCGTGAATTTAGTTGATTTCTCCTTTTCTTTTTTTCTCTTGGAGAAATTCCTTTTTAAGTAAAACAGTAGTTCCTATCTTCCCTCTGCTTGGTAAGTGCCGTCCCTGTTATTCCCGGGTCTGTTGTTGCAGTCAGTACCGAACGCCAGTAACCATTTACTTGCCACGGGGCGGGTCGGTGTCGGCAGGGCTCCGGAGAGCCGCTGCCTCCTCCCGCTGCAGCCGGGGCTGTGCTCCTTCCCCGCCGCCGCCGCGCCGTGCCCGGGGCACCCCCGGCCGGGAGCGGCGCCCAGGTGCGCGGGGCGGGGCTGCGGCTCGACCCGCCCCCGCGGCACCGAGGCGGGACCGCTGCCTGCCGCCGCAGCCCCGCGACGACGAGCAGCCGAGAGTCGCCTCTGTTCTGCTCCTCCGCCACCATGTCCCTCTGCCGGGCCGCCTCGCAGGCGCTGGCCTCCCGCCTGAGCAGGGCTCCCGCCGCCGCCAGCCGCCTCAAGCAGCGCGGTACGCGGGGCCGGCCCGGGGCCGGTAGACATCACCGCGACGGCGTGAGGGGGCGCGGGCCGGGCCGGGCCGGGTGGCGGCGGCGGCGGCGGAGGGGACGCGCGAAGGTCGGGGGCGACGTGGGGCCGGGGCAGGTGCGGCGGGAGCTGGGGATGTCTGCCCGGTTATTTCGGCTCCGGCGCGGCTGCTTCAGACCTCCGCCGCGACCCGCTGGGCAGCCGAGCCGGCCCGGGACCCCCTACCCCCGCCCCATGGCAAAACGGTGGCCGCTGCTGCCTTCCGTTCCATGTAAAATAGCGGGATCCGTATCCCCCGGTGGAGCAGCCGGCGCCGGGAGGGAACGGGAGCAGACCCGGTGTGCCACAACCGTGGCTTTTGGCGCATCAGGGGTTGTGTAACCAATGGCAAAAAAAATCTGCCAGCCGTGTTGGGCGATGGCAGCTTGCTGACCACTGTCCTGCTATAGCTAGCTGCCCCTGGGGAGAGAGTTAAGGACACACTGCTGCTGAACGAAAATATAAATGTACGCAAATCCGTTAGGATACTCGGATATTGGAGAGGAGTCTGAGAAGTGTGTCATGAGACAGATGATGCTAAGCATAATCTGGCACAGACTGGCAATGTTTTGACATTGCAATTATTTTTGCAGCTGTCAATTGCAATGCTCCGAGCCATTTTATTTTTCATGAGCGCTTTTTCAATGAGACATTTCTCATCTGGGATCAAGTCACAAAATTCAGCAGAAAGCTTTATTGACCTAGAGAATTATGTGTGTTTTTCATGGGTCTCTTTTTAAGATGTACAGATGAATCCAAGGCTGTAGTAAGAATCAGTTTATAAACGGGTAAATAAACATCTGTGCTTATTTTTACAAATAAATGGGTAGCACTGCTGTTAGAATTAATAAGTAGCAAATCAGGTAAAAAATTTTGTAATCCTAGCTCTCTGCTCTGTTGGCCAATTCACGAGATGAAGGGTGTGTATCAAAATGTCAGCAGTCTGAGAGTGAAAGAACATGAATTAAAACAAAAAAGGTTTTTTAAAAATTCCGTTATTAACCTGAAGAAAAAATTCATTACTTCTGCTGATCATAAGGAATAAGGACAGATTAATTATTTTACCTACCTTAGTCAGGAACTTTTTTACATTCCTTTTTTTTTTAACAATCTTTGGTCTATGTAGACTGTGCCCAGTACTTGGAAGCTGATGGCAGACAATGTAGTTCACAGGAAAACACCTCTTAGGAAGAGCTAAGCCGTGGACCTTATTCATTTGAGCACCACACCCTGTGTAACTCAGTCATAGGATACATCAATAAGCTGTACCTCTCTGTTTTATAACCTTTTTGAATCATTCTTTCCCACAGAGAGTTCAGATTCCATCATTCTTTTCTGTGATCATATTTTAGCAGCACTTTACATCAATTTACCTAATGGTTTTTATAGCGCCTCCTCGCCAGATGTCGTCTAGGGGTGTTCCTGGCTCCTCTGGAGACAGCATGATCATCTATCTCCTTGCTGGTGTTGCTGCTTTTGGTGGTTTATTTTATGTAAGTCTTTGGGGATGGAGCTGTTTGTGCTTTCTGAGCTGGCATGTATAGGGTGTGTTCTGGGTTAAAGAGTATGGTCAAGATGCAAACTGTCAATGAATGTAGATATTGTAGCATATAGCTGAGTGCAGCCTAACTTAGAAATCAGCTTAAGAGAATTCAGTGAAGCTGAAAGCCTATTGCTTGCCTGTTTTACTGTTACTTTGATAAGTTGTGCTGGGTCATTCTTAGTGGGAAGCAGATTTAAAACTGTGTGAAATGACGGTGCCCAAAGATGGAGTAAGGCACCTGTCTCTAACCCCTTGCCTTGTCTTGTCAACCAGAAACATTAACAGTATCTCAGAGTGGGCAAGGCAGATGTGAAATGAGTGGTCTGAAGCTGCAAGGGGAAGGTATGAACCTTGTTAGATTGGGAACAAAAAAGGAAAATAAGAGCATTAATTACTTCAATAAAGCATGGTAAAGTTTTGTAAGCATCTGCTTTTGATAAGCTTCTCAGTAACCATTCTCTTCCCTGCTTCTAAATATATGATTCTGTGCTTCACATCCCTAAATCCTCCATTTTATAGCTTACTTCTATCCCTCTCCCCCAAGATCTGAGATAGTGACTAGCACACCCCAGAGAGGTACATATTTCCCTGTCCCACAAAGTAATCCTTGAATGGTAAGTAGCTATTTGTTCAAAATATCAAACATGTATGATTGCATTTCTGGATGAAAAACGTATTCTCTTGCTGTCACATTTTTACCACATTACAAAAATAACAATCTTAATGTAATTATCTTTTAAAACATTCTTTTCAATTCCTGAAATGCTGCAGCACTTCAAAAGCTGCATGGTATATAGCATTTGCTTTCTAACAACGGAGAAATTGAAATATGTAAATATGTTAGTATAGCAGATTGTTAATTTTTTTAAACCTTGCTTAGGATAAATTTTATATGCATTTTAAGATAGGCAGTAGCACTTGCTTAAAATCCCTTCTCTCCTTCTCCCCTCTTTGTGTTTGGTAAATTTGTAGGGATGTAGCTGTAAATTCAGGTATAATTCCCTTTCAGGCCTACAGAGTAGTCAGTTCATCCCGCAGCAAGTTTACTGACCATACAAATATTCTTCGTGAGAGAGCAGAGGGATGGAAAAGCAATCCTTGGTCAAGGAAGGGTGAGTTAAGCTCTTCTCTCTTGTTCCCTGAGTACATGAGGATTTGGAACAGATTTCTGGATTGTCTAATCAGGCTTTAGCACTGTCCAAGTTCTTGTCTGAATGATGTGAGTGGGAGTGAAGACAAAGGTGGTTGTGCAGTGTTGTTCTGTTACAAGGCTGCTGCTGCTGCTGCACAAATTTAGGTAGTGGCCTTAATGTTCAGGCAGTGAATCTGCTCTTTGATCCACCTGTGGAGTCTTTTTGGATGGAAAGAGTTGATGTGTGAATACTATTAATTGTATAATAGGTATTTGATTTACTGGAAGCTTAATGAAACTTGACTGAATACGTAATGCTGTCAAAATCAGTTTTGTTCTTTTGTTTTCAGTGGAGGGGAGAAGATAATATCTTTTTCTCAGTCAACAGGTTGGCTTCAGGCCACATGCCATCAGGAAATACAGTTCAATAGGGAAAAGAACCCTACATTTTCAAAAAATGTTTTAACTTGGATCAATTTTTTGCCCTACAGCTTTGATTTTGTCTTCTCTAATTTGAGGTTAAATGAAATGCAGGCATTACCTAAATGTATAGCAAATCCTTAGCTCTTCATGCTTGAATAATTAGACCGTGTTAGTTCAAATACTTGCAATGGAATGTTGTCCCTGTCTACATCAATTAGTGTAATAGCATTAATGTAAAAGGTAGAACTTTGGCAAGCATGGCCTTGCTAGGAAAAGCAATTAGGAAAATTCCTTAAGCAATTATAAAGTTTGTTTATGTATTTTTATTTGGTTATTATTTAAAAATAAATAAAGTATTGAAGCCAGAGCACTTGAAGCTCTTCCTATTTTTTCTTTTAATGTTGACATCTAGGGAATTGATTTAATGTATTTGCATGCACACAAACAAGAGATTTGAATAAAGTATCTTGAGTTTAAATTTTGTTTTCAGTCTGAGAACATGGTTTAAATTGTCTGCCTCTATAATTATTTCTTTAGAAGTTGTTAGCCTTGAACTTACACAACAGATGCTCTAGTTTCAGAACTTTAAAATTACAGATCTTCAGATTTAAATAGTAGTCAAATACCTTAGTAGTCAAATACCTTAATTTCCAAAAAAGAAAGTAGCTGAACATGGTATAGTTTTAAAACTCAATTATTTAAATAAATGCTGAGAATTCAGCCACAATTTGCAATCCTTCATTGTTCCTAAAATAAAAAGTGCAACCAGGACCAAAATGGATCTCTCCTAGGGACCTGGACTCCTGCTGTTCAGGGCAGAAGTGAGGATTACCCTTATTGCATTCTGGCTGCTATAGTTGGGAGAAGAGAGAAGCATTAAGCAAACCTTCCAACATATTCCTGGTGATGTCAGTGTATTCCCTCTTTTCTCTTAAGGTGCAAGGTACTGAGTTTTGGCCCTGGCCTACCCACGTGTTGGAGTGAAATACCCACAGTACTGAGTGCTCAGCAACTGATCTTGGGTGCTCTCCAGACATCCCATCATCTGCTGCTTTGTGCTGCTTAATAAGTCACATAAATGTCACAACCAGTGGCAGATGACTGCTGCCTCCCTTTTTATTGATAGTAAGAAGTCCAAAATGTTTCTAAGCCCATTCAGTGAATACAGTTGAAACTTGTTTCCTGTATTATTTTCAATATTTGACTTCTGAATAAATGCTCAAGCCAGAGTTTTTATTTGGACTTCTGAGTTGCTAATTCCAATTCACAGTACAAATCCACCATTGAATCAGCTCCTTCTAAAAATCCTTCTTCATTCCCAGCTGTGTGCACCCAAAAGAACAGAACATGAAGAAGGAGCATCAGTTCTGTTCTTACTTTGCCTACAGAATCCTCTGTGAATTCTCAAGAGTTAACACCCCTCTTCCTCCCCTTTTTCTCCTGTTCCCTGCATAGTCATATTTTTGTGTTTATCTTGTCACCAAGTGTTAGCATAGTATTGCTTTTCCCAGAAGTGCCATTGCAGTTTCTTTCCCTGTGCATTCTTTAGAGTCAGTCCTTATACTTTTTCACAGTAAGCATTGCTGATTAGATTAGTTAAAAATTCTGTTCTCAAAGTATTCTGATATTTTTTTAGGGGCACATTAAATCAAGCTTAAAATAAGCTGGTATTTATATGCTGGTAACCATATGAAGTGGTGGATGGAAGAACAGTATGCCAAGCAGCATGTTCATGGTGTATTTGCTGCCTATGGTAAAAGAACTTTCTAGGTGGAAGAACTTAATACTAGAGAGCAGCTGATCAGAGATTCTTGTGATGGGACTTCCGTGGTTTCTCATGTGGGGGAAAATTCTCCCGTTATGCCTGAACCCAAAATGTGTGTTACAGAGAGCAGTACATAGCAAACAAGTCTGTCAAAACAAGAGAAACAATCATTCTAGGATTCTTTGTTTATTAGAGGGTTGATATTATATTTAATGATAACAGACATTTAGAAAGAGATATGATAGCAAATTTTCCGTAGCTCTTTTTAACTGAAAGCTACTCTCGAATTAGGGAGGGATTTAAAAAGCCCCTGGAAGAAGCCTGACTCAAAGTAGCAGTAGAAAATCTGGGACATCATTTGAAATGTAAAATGATGTTTGGCTTGCAGGATGTTCTACTTGCTTATTTAGTGAATACTGAGTTTTGTTTTCCATTTGGTGTTTGTGACCTTTAAGCTTGTTCCTGATTTCCATCTTTTTTAGCTATGACCTTTCTTTTTAACTTGTCGCAAGCTGATTCAATCTTTCTAATCTATACTCTGCTTTTACACTTTCCAGACTTTCTAATCTATACTCTGCTTTTACACTTTCCAGACACAAGGGAAATCTCTTTCCAAACCTGAGGAAGTTAAATACAAACAAAGGACAGTCGTTCACCATTGAGTACATTGCAGCCTACCTTGGGATGACTTTATACCTTCTATTGTAACACTCCATTCGTGTGAGACTTTAAAAGAACTACCTATGTTTGCAAGGCTAAACCATATTGAGCTTATTACTGAATTTGCTTTGTAGAAGGCAGTTCTGAGATGGAGAAGCTGGCTGTTCAGAATTGATGCACTCTATATTTGACTATCCAATAAAGTGTACTGAATGCTGAGCTTGGCTGTTAGCCTGTTCTTTGTGTAATGAATTTAGTTTGTTTTTTTTTTAAACAGTGTTTTCTTGAAGGGACATGATCAGGTTGCATAATGCAAAGTTTTGATTTTTACTGAGCAATGAATGGACTTGTCTTGAAACCTGACCACAAAATTATAGGCTTTCACTGGCATAAGAAGACCAAGAAATAAAATTGATCTGTTTAGTTTTTAAGCAGATACAAAAGAATCAAACAAACTGACTATGTCTCTTTAAGCTCTTTTGTTTTAATTCTCATGTAGTTTACACTGTATTACAAACTCTATTTCCAGTTCTATTTTTTCACATGGTGACTTCGTTCTAGTGGTGAACTTGTGATGAACAGTTGGTTTATAACTTTTCTGTTGTGAACTTGATGTTAGTGCATGTTTGCATGGTGGTTGAGCATCTTTGTTGCTTTGTGCTGTTCGTTTTTCGTGACTTGCCTCAGCTGAATTTGAAGTGATGCATGACTGGGAAACACTGTTTTTCAGGTTCTAAGGAGTCAGACCCACAGTGGTGTAAAAGAGTCTTTAAATGATAATTGTGAGTTGTAAAAAGAAAATAGTCAGTCATAAGTGGTCGTGTCTCATGTAAGAAAGTGAGCTCTGACCGCTTAAAATCAGCAAGTTATTTTCTTACTTAAATAAGACCAAATGTCTTATTCCCCACGTGGTAATTCCACAGACTCATGCTCCCTCTGGCACCTGTGTGTGTACCATCACTGGCCCTTTCAGCAGAGTGGTTTGAAGCAACACTTGGCAAGGTCCTTTGTTATCCTTCCCTGCACCCCCAACACTTGCTTTAAGCCACAGTTTCTTTTCTTATCACACTGAAAGATGTTATGAAACTCAGTAATTAAGAATATGGTTTCCTCATCTTGTACACATAGTTTTTTGATGCCACATTAGACAGTATGGGGGACTAATTATTGATTTTTTGTTGTTGTTGTTAATTCTGATCCCAAGTCTTAGCTTCCCACTTTAAATGAGGATGATGATAAAAAAGTAGTTGGTGAGATTTTTGTTGCATGCATGCATTTTACTCTCTTTATTGTATTGACTAAATCCCTAGAAGGTGATGGAGAACAGACGGAAGAAGTCAATGAAGCAGAGAAGGACACGGAAGAGGCTGATGCAGCAGCAGCTGCTGTTGAACCTGCAGCACAGGATGAGAGTGCTGCACCCACAGCACAGGATGAGACATCTGGGGTATCCCCAGAAGCTAAAGGGGAGGAGGACTTACTGGCTCCAGAGGTATCCCATGCCATGGAGGAAGCACAGCAGGAAGCTGCTGCTAATTCAGAGGCTGCTGCTAATTTGGAACTTGCTGCTAATTCCGAAGCTGCTGCAGTTCAAGGTTAACTTATGAATGTGGTTTTTGTGTGTGTGTGTTGTGGGTTCTAAAGCTCTGCCCCTTACAGAACATTAAGAATGAGCATCAAGTGTTCTCAATGGAGTTTGTCCCGCAGTGAAAACTAATTCAGGCATTAACTTGACATATCATGAGCATAAGGTAATTAAGTTTATTAAATCAGTGTCTCTGAAAGCATCCTGCCTCTGGCACCAGAGTTACTGTCTAAAACAAGTAGAGTCAAATGCTTATCTTGCTACCCCACCCTATTTCCTATGATATTAAGTTGAACATATAATGTAGTCAGATAAACAGCTCTTTCAGTGATCTAATTCTCAGGGGTTTGTTAAGGAATCTAAACAGTTTAGTTCACTAGCCTATCTATTCCAGAGATATTCACACTGACTAATTGTATCTGTTCTGTCAGTGTAAACAGGATCTTGCATAGCAAAGAAAATGCTGTCATGGTCTCAATTTTCAGGATATAGTAGGCTAAATTTTCACAACACAATAAAACATCAAATTGCTGTTAAACACTGAAATTGATAAGTGGCAAAGCATTCAGTATTTTGAACTGTCAAGGTGTTTGAAATATTTCGGTTTATTGTGCTTTTTTATAAATTGCAATAGTACAAATGCAAAACTATCCATAAAATGCACAAGATACAATACTATAATTTAATTTGGCTGATACTTAAGGTCTTGTTTTTGTTTTTTTTACCACTAATCTTGAGAGGATATGTCTAAAACAGATCAAACTGAGATTAAAAGTATTTTGACTGCTAGTATATGGGTGTTTTTTAGAGCACCATGAAAGGTGTTAGCAGATTTGGAATTATTTTCACTTTTTTCCCTGGTGACTCCAATGACAAATGGATGCATCTTAATTGCCTTTTTAACAAATAAACTTGAGAAATACTGCAGCACTTCTAATTGCTGAGTTTTATGAAAAGTCTAGGTATGAATGCAATTTTAATGCAAATGGGAATAGTTCGTGTGCTTGTCTCTGAAACAATCTATTACAAATAACATTTTAAAGCAATACTTAGTCTGATCTGCTCTAATACAGTTTATAGAAAGTAGAAGTAAGTACCTTGGTAGTGATTATTGCTGCTTACATATAGAAATATTTATAAGGTAGTAGTTAAATACCTAGAGCCCTAAAAATTTCCATTTCTATTGAATATTTGGACCACTTAATTTAGAAAGGAAGTAGTCTTGTATGTTAAATTTGGTGAATTTGAGGCATTGAGGGATATGTTTAAAAATGTCTTGCAGCATTTCTTGCTCTACAGAGCAATTGCAAAATTTCCCTTTAATTCCATAAGCACTTGCTTGTGTCTGGAAGTGGCTGTGTATTCCTTTAACAATGCTTATCTACGAGTAACTGTTAATTGCTGGATAAGGTAGGATCTTCTGTATGGTAAGTATTTCTGCCATTTTGTTGAAGAGGCTCTTCCCTGAGAAAGGGAAGCTAGGATCTGCCTTGAGAAACATGGTGGGTAAGCTGATTAAATATTAGGAAGAAATTCTTTCCTGTGAGAGTGGTGAGCCATTGGAACAGTTTCCCAGAGCAGCTGTGGATTCCCCATCCCTGGAAGTGTTCAAGGCCAGGCTGGATGAGACTCTGAACAACCTGGTCTAGTGGAAGGTGTCCCTGCCCATGGCAGGGGGGTGGAACGAGATGGACTTCAAGGTCCCTTCCAACCCAAATCATTCTCTCATGATTCTGTGATTAACTCTGAGGATCTCATTCTAGACATGCTGATGTCCAGATGTACTTAGTGATCACTATTTGATAAGAAGATTATGGCTGGTAGCTGTTAGTTCTTGCTGGTGTTATCTGGAAGTGGAGGAGCTCTTTAGAAATTTCTGATTTCTAAGATCTATCATCTCTGGCAACATACTTACTGAGGAAAACAGCACTAGAACCAGACTTCTGTTAGGCTGAAAGTTGCAAGGGAGTCTGAAGGTCATCCCAGGTGCTCCCTGCAAAACCTTTCTGCAGTGGTTATTCTTGGCTGGGTGGTAAAGCTAGCAGAAACAAACCTTTGGGATGTAAAATTGTTGAGAAATTGAAGCAAGGGAGTGTTCTCCTTCCCTGATCTCTTGGGTGTTCCTGGGATGTTATAACTTGCTCCTGAGCATAGCTGTCCTGTGCCACTGGTCCCCAGTGCAGATTGCTGTGAACAGCTGCTGGTGACAGGTGTGCCCAAGGTGGTGAACCCTGGGGACCTCGCCACGGTTCACATGAGGTTACACCCAGAGTAACCCAAGTCCTGGCCTGGGAGGCTGGACAGGCTCCTGTTCCAGGTCACCTTAGCACTCCCTGCTGCCTCATCCAGCTCTCATCCTGGTCCTGCCTGCAGCAGAACAGCATGGCCCCCAGAACAGTTCTTCCCAGGAGTTCCTGACCGCAGGAAGGAAGGCCACCAGCAGCACATGGTCTGACACACAGGCCTAAACCAGCATCCCTTTCCTCTAAGCTGTGTAAAAACTAGTTTCCATTGGCATCACGCTCATGAGAAGATGGGGGTTTGTTTCATAAGTTCTCTGCTCTCTCTGTACCACTTTGTTCAAGTGTCTACTTGCAGCTGACAGCTATTGTGTTTTAACAAAATTCTAATTAAAATCCTTCTGGATATAACTTTCAGTTTTGGATTTAACCGTCTTTATCATTCATGTTATCTCCATTTAGAGGAAAAAAATAGCGTAGCTCCACTTTTACTGAGGTACAGAAAGATTTTTCGTTCAGAACTTTGGAAAAAAGTATGTATTCAAGTAGCTTTTACTGGTTTTGTTGGCAACTTGGTGTTACTTCTGCAGATGAAGGTGTAAGCATTTTTATTGTTATCAGTGAACCTCTGCTTTTTCAAGTGCCATTGTTTCTTTTAATCTATAAGGCTTTCTCTAATGTTGGAAGTGCAAGCTGTGGAGGGATGCTTGTCTCCAGCTCCTGTATACAAATAATGTAAACATATGATTACACATGGATGTGCCAAAAGCCCCCCACCCAAACCAAACCAGGTATCAAACAAACAAACAACCCAGCCTTGGAGGTGGATGCCTAATACTTAATCAAGGTAATTTCCATTTCAGACAGTTAAAAATTTGTACCTGCATGGAATGTTCTCCTTGCCTCAAGTCAAGCAATTTACAATCCACTGCTGGTATCTGGATTCTGTGAAATACTGTTACCAAAATAAGTACTAAACTATGTTACTCTGTTTCCACGGTTTTAACTTCCTCTTCCTTCTAATTTTCTCTACCTTTTTATTGCTTGAGCTGTCACTCTTGATTACTGCCCAATGAAGGTTAAATTCCTGTTGTTCTCTTTCTAGTGTACTCTTTGTCTGGGACCATAAATTAGGTTTTTCTTCAGACAAATGAAATGCTGTAAAATTCAGGTTGGCAAACTGCTATTTGGGTTAGGCAAGGTTGTTGCATCTGTGACTTCTGGTGTTTGGGTTGCTGCCAACTCTGGTATTGAGGCTTGAGGTTTTGGTATTATCACCTGAAAGAACAGAAGCAATTAGCCCCAAACTGTGCTTTTCCAGACTTCTTCCTGACTTCTCTAGCATAGTTTTTTTCTAATTTTGAAAGTATGGAAGGGCATGGGCTCTTCTCTGTTTGTTATTTCCAAGGCCATTTGAGTGAGTGACTGGGTTTGGGGAGGATTAGTGTGTGAATGTGCCAGTGTTTTCCATGCTAAGCTTCAAACACACTACAATGCCAGTTGTCTGCAGCCTAGAGAAACAAATGGAGGCTGCTCTGGACAGGAGTTGCTGCTTTTGGGACAGGACTTTTGCTGACCCCATCATCCAGTGATGCCAGGCAGACAAAAGCAGCCGATATAATCAGTGCATGCTGGCTTGGCTTGGTAAGTCACCAAATTCTGGGTGTGCTGACACTGTTAGTACTTAGAAAATTACTGAAGAGTCCTCAGAGTGATTTACAATTGCTTATACTTATTCAGAGGCTTTCAGAACGCCATTGCTCAGTAGAACAGACACATCCTTCTAGGCATCGATTTGTATGAGATGGAAGAATGGGGACCTTTTTCTCTTTACTGATTATGATAGACTGATCTAGCTAAATTAGGCCCTAAGAAGTTGTATTATGTAAATATCATCCTATGTGGGAAGTATCTATATCTAGAACTTCTGTTGGGTATTTCTGTTTCACATTTATCACTTTCTTTTATCTGTCTTCCTATTTGTCTGTTCTAGAACAAGGGGGCAAGCAGCTTCTCAAAGCTGGTAGAAGGACATACAGTGAATAATAATGCTTAAATGAATGTCACTATTAAGGACAAAATAGATGTACTGCTTTTAAAGTAGTAATAGTTCATTGCCAAGACTTAAAAAGAACCTTAAAGTAACTACGTATTTAAGTTGGAAAGCAACAACTCACTTTGGACAACAAAATATGTTAGCATTTGATTTACTGTACATAGTATTACCTGTGTTTGAAATTTTCCTGTAAATACAACCACAGGAATACTGTTAGTCTCCTGCTTTAGAGAAAAGATGGCAACAGGCACCACTTGCTATTTTCCTGTGGTGGCAGGGCAGTTCAAACCAGAATTGGAACGATGGGGATTTTCATGTTAATTTTTGGGCAATGTTTCTTATAGCAGAGAAAAACATCCTTTTCAAACAACTTTGCTCCTTTAAAAACCATGTAAGTGAAAAACAAGATAAAACTTGGTGCATTACTTTGTATGAGGAATGTTAAAGAAAATGTCTTAATTAGAATTTTTTTAGAACTCATGGAGAATTTAATACATTAAATTATTAGGGTGTTTTCGTACACATGGTTTATATTAACTTATGCTAGTTTTCCTTGTGATCCATTCCAATCAGTAACTAAAGACCTTTCTATGTTTACAACCAACAAATAAACAAACAAGGTGAGTTGCTTCTCATTGCTACAATTCCGTGCCACATAATATAAAACAATATTCTTGAAGTTTTATAAGATATTATAAACAGTGACATGCACTGTTATGTTTTTATTGTGACCATTATAGGCACCTCTGAATCCTTTTTTAATCATTGATTGTAGAATAAACTCTCTTCAGGGGAGTCTTCTGGTCATTAGTATGAACTAATGAGGCTTTTCTTGGGAACTGGTGACCTACATCAGACACAAACAACCGGTGATGTGCTCAGCTGATTGAACATGTTTCTCTTTCTCTATGGAGTGATGAAAATTTTTATTCTTAATAATGTGCTTCATAATGCCATGGTTTAGGCTCTCAGCTGGACCTCATGGATTTTTATCTGGATAGCTTGTGGATGGCTTGCAAAAAGGAAAAGATGTGATATTTGTATAGTGGAAGGTTTATTAGAAATCCCAGCTTTCCTTTTTCCATCAAAGACCTTGGGCTCTGAGCCTTTGGTTTGTGTTCATCCTGTGGAATAGCTGGAATGCCAGAGGGACTAAACTCCTGATGCCCATGGGCTCTGCTGGGGGAGGGCTGAGGTTGAGGCTGCCTTCGTGTTGCGTCCGAGTAAACAGCACGATCAGGCCGGGGTGGTTCCACAAACAATTCATCAGTTGCCAGCCACTAGTTCCTACCCTGTGCATTCACGGATAGGAACAATCAGAGTGACAAATAATCAGTGCTTTTCTAAGTCATTGTTATTTCCTTGACTCTGTTTGGAACTAAAAAGTTTGGTTTTCCTGTGTGGAGCTCAAGTGCTGATTTCACAGTGTTGTGGAGAGGCTTTGGTCTGTGGTCAACCACCCAGTATCTTTTTTCCTTTTTAAGCCCAATGTTGAGGTGTTAAGTGTTTTTCCTTTCCAAGCAGTAGTAAGTTGAGTAACTTGCTCTAGCTGGTTGGAATCCTCAATGTTCACTGAATAAAATTCTGGAGAGGAGAGAGAGAGAGCATTTCAGATTGTCCTGAGTGACATTCCTGATCTGCAAGCCCTCCACGCTGAGCTCCCTGGATCTTCCTGGCCAATGGCACCTGAAGCCCTTGGTCATGTTAGAGGGACAGCTGCACAGCTTCGCCTGTTTTGTCCCAAACTTCTCAGTGATTATTATTTCCCCCAGTTCCTATTGATGTGGTTTGAGCCCCCATGAAGAGAGGGAGGAGGTGTGGAACCCAAGCCAGCCAAGGCTGGGCTGACAGGTGGCTTCTGGTGAAAGCATGGAAGGGGACCTTAGCTGTCATCACCACCTCAGGATTTGGAACAATTTCCCTTTCCATTTTCCCTAAGGCTGATAGAACCAAAATATGTGAAGTTGCTCTTAAAGGGAATCAGTTTCTTGCTGCTACTGCTGTCTTCTCCCCTGGATTAGATCTGAGTGAGCCAAGTACCCCTGCTTCTTGTGCTCCATTTTGCAGGTTTTCTCAACTAAATTCTTGAATTACCTTCCAAACTTGACAGAATTTGACTTTTAAAAAGTCAATTCTACTCCACTGCCAGTTTTCCATTAGCAGGTCTTTAAACTATGAAAAGGAACTGGGAATATTTTGCTTTGCTTATCTTAACATTTTAAGAGACATCCTGGGACCTTCAATGGACCTGACTGAGGAAGCTTTCTGTAAACAAAAGCATCACATTCTAATGTAAGATGGTCTCTAAAAGACTGTAAATAAAATACTGTTTCTAATGTCACAATTAAATTTGACTTCCCCCCTCCTCCCCACCTTTGGAATTAGTGACATTGGTTATGTTATGGGCAGCTTAAAATATCAAAGCCTTGTTTTGTACTCTAGCTTTGGTTTGTGCGCTCCAGGGGGATTCCATTTGTATGATGCCGGCTAACTTGTATTATTTTAGCTTTATAAAACCAAATTCTTCTGCAAAGAATATTTTTAAAGTAATTGAACCTGATGTTTGGCATTACAGATACCAGCCTCATCTTGACTGCCTAGAAAAAAAAAATCATCATAGGAAGGACACTGCTTTAAGTAAAGTGATTCACTCAGAAAAGTGTATTTTTAAATATCTTTTAAAATTGCAGGATACCAGTGCCTGTTTCAATTTTTTTGTTGTTGTTTCTAACTGGAAAGATCACTTTTAAGTGAATCAAAGAATTAGGATTAGAATCAAAATATGTTAGTTTAAATGTATTGATAAGGAAATGCAAAACTGAGGGAAGAAATACAGGCTGTACTCCTGAGAAGGCTGGGGTTATCTTGTATGGTCTTGTTATAAAACTTCTGTCCTGCTGGAAGGAATCCCCACCTCTCCCCAAGCAAGGAAAAGACTGAACATAACTTTCATTTAAAAATCTAGAACAGCTGTCTTCTTCATCTCTATTGTAAATAAGGAAAACATACTTAGAAGACCACTTAAAAATACGAGGTAGAACCTTAAAATCCATTAAGATTAAAAAATATAATATGCAAATTAGTTTATATCTCTTCCATCTCCTTGCTTCAAGGTCATCTTATAGCATGTTTTCTACTAGGTGGTAGGACATGACTGTCAGTGTGAGCTGGCTGAATTTTGCACTACAGCTTTATATCCCAGATAAAAATCCAGGCTGATTCTGCATCAAAACTACCCAAGGAAAGTTGGAAAGCTTGTTTTAAAAGCTTGAAGGCTTTGGAGGAAGAGGCTATGCAAGCAGCAGGATCTGGGTTCTGGAAGTCAATGCAACATGCTGGGGTTTCCTTTATTATTAGCACAGGAGAAAGTCAGTCTGGCTGTGTTATTTTGTATTATCAGCTGCAGCAAAGATGAGTCAGTCACACAGGGCACACAAGTCCCTGCTTATCTTGCCACTCTGTTCTGCTGGGGGAATGCTGAGCTCACGAATATTCACACAATTCAAACTGACCATCATGAGCATGCAGAATCACCCTGTATTTGGAGTGTTTTCTACTGTAAGTGCACAGAGTGTGTAGTTCTGCACTCACTCTCAGGGCTGCAAGGTCAGCACTTGTAAAAATTGTCTTTAAAGACTGCAGGAATTACTGCTTGACATAGGAAGCAGTTTTTGATGGGTGTTCTTTCACTGAAATGATAGGGATAGTTTCCTAAAAATTATATTTCTAGGTGAAATGTTGGATATTGTGCTAATAAGCTACTGGAACCTCCTAAGTCTGCTGCCTTATTTAAAAAAAAAAAAAAAAAAAAAAAAAAAAAAAAAAAAAAAACAAACAACTAAACACAAGCTTTCAAAACAAATCCACAATTTTCTTTTGTCTGTAAAAGCAATTTCCTTTTCTGTATTTATTCAACTCAAGCCAGATGTGTTTCCAAAACAGAAATGGTTTGGTATTGCATTAGGTGCATGTGTGATGTTGCCCAGTCATGTTCTGTTCCTGCAAGTGCAGTTTGGGAGGATGCACTTCTTCTCCAAATGGTTATCTCCTAAAGCAGAGGAGCTAAGGACAGCCTGGGTGTGCCTGTAGCTATCCTGGGCAGGAGCAGGAAGTATTTTGGTTGGGATTCCCTGTTACACGTCAGCAATGGTTATTGCACAGATGTTATACACTGATGGTTGTGTAGTGGATGTTTGTTGTAGCTCTAACTAACCTTGGGGATGCTTGCCCTCAAAATCCCTGGTATGTCCAAGTCCTGAGTGCTTTGGCAACAGCTGTTGATGCAATATGCAAAGCCCCTTGACTACAGTTAGTAAATGTGATTCATTTGGTTCCTCTGAGGCTTGAAGTTCTTTTATATTATCTTTTGTTGAAATCACAGGGAAGTTAAGCTCCTAATTCAGATCCGTAAGTGCTATGGTATATATACATGCCTGGCAAAATTGAAGAAAGCTGTGGCCAGCAATACTGGGGTGCAGCTACTTAACCCAGGAGGAAACTGAAAATTGACAAATAAGCAGTTGAAAAGCTTAAGAAAAAATATCAACTTTTCAGGAAAAGAAAAGGTACTAATACACACAGAGGCTGAGATTTTTGCTACCAATATAATACCTTGTATGAAACTGTGAAGTATACCTTCTGTGTACTGTAGAGTAATATTCTGTATATTCGGTAGAGTAATATATCCTACTAGGATGGGGGGACGTCCAACACACCAAATGAAACAGGAAAATTATGAAGCCATTTAACTCCAGTGCTTTTGATGAAGGATACATGTGTGCAGGGGGAACTTTCCCCCAGAGAACTAAGAAAGAGCCCAATGAACCCCACTTTTTGTGGATATGAAGGGAAATGAAATAATTTTTGGCAGGCTTTAAATTGTATGGGTCAGGATGGAATTACTACTTGACTGAGACCCATTTGGCAGGAATGCTGCAAGTGATGTTCTGGTAAAGACATTAAGGAGCTGAAGTGGTAGTGTTCAAATAAAGCAACTGGGCATTCTGTGGAAAATATAATATTAAATACCATGTGTCCTCACTGCATAATTCAGAATATTTTGTTCAGTTACAGCCTGCAGAAATTGTAAGAAATCTGGCATAAATAGACAATATGGATCATAATCGTCACTGCATGAATAAATGCAGGGACTTCAGGTTTTCAAACTAATCATCATTTAGGAAACAACACAGAACCAGTGAAGATACTGTAACTCCTCTACAACTATTTTGAAAAAATAAAGAAGCTTAGTATTTTAGTATTTGAACTAACAAAAGTTAGGAGTGATTTCAGTTACATCCAGAGTTAATGACAGGCTTATCAACAACTTTGCAATAATTGAACAGAGACAAGCCTTCATCCAAGGATTATGGAAAATGAGTCATCATTGTACCAGGCAGAGATTAAAATATTTTGTATGAAATAGGGTGTTACTGCAGGATTTTACATGGAACAACTGCAAGACATTAAACTGGATTGAAAAACTATGAAATGCATGCAGATTAAAAAAAAAAAAAAAAA
>WAAE01011473.1:0-52098 GCA_013400495.1 Nicator chloris | reverse complement strand
AAAAAAAAAAAAAAAAAAAAGAGGGTGTGAATAGCACTGGGGTTAAATTTAACATCCAGGGAAACACAAAGGAGAAATGCCTGAACTTTGTAACGCTTTGTGCTACAAGCTGATCGGTCGGGGAGGATGTGAGGGACTCGGGCAGTATGTCTGAAGTTCCTCATGCAGAAGGACCCACATGACAATCCCCAGTCTGAGACTGGCAGGGGGTTCATGCTCAGGTTGCCAGGGCATCATTCATCTGGCTTTGCCCTGGGATTGCAGCAATTCCCTTGGACAGGGAGTTTCCTGATGTGTTGGCCTTGCGAGTGGAATACAGAGCGTTTGCTCCAAGATGTGCCCAAACCACCAGAAAATAGGCCAAGATTTGTTCTGGTGTCAAATGAATGCTCAGGGTAGCCATCAGGAGGTTGGAAACTGTTTCCTAATTTCATGGTGCCCAAAACCCTAGAAGACACCTGGATAGTATGCAATATGACAAAGAACCAATGCCAAGATGATCTTCATCAGCCAGACTTTGCTAGAGATAAGGCCTGAAGGACAGTGGCCCAGTGCAAGCTGCCATGAGCACGTGCATTGGGACCACCAGCTACTGCCACGTTTCTCTTCTCCAAAAGACCTGTGGCACCAGGAAGGGGGCTCCTACGGAACTCCAGCCACATGTGCTCAAGGAACAGATGGGAGAGCCACTTGAATACAAGTACCAGCTGGAGATTTGTGCCCTAACCAAGGGCGATTTTGTATATAAACATACTACACTACACCTATTCTACAGACACAGGTTTTCAAAACGCAATGCCTGTCACAAACCCTTTGTATTTTAGGCAGTGACAGCTGCTCCACAGGAACGTGGATGAACACCTTGGGAGGAATCCACATTTTTTTGCAGTAGATTGCCTTTCTGATAGCCATAAAGAATAAAACAGACCAGTGACAAGTTTGGTCTCTGGTCTTTTGGATGGTCTTTTCCCATCCAAAGGGAATGAGGTTTTGTTAAAAAGCAGAAAAGACCATGTTGCTCCCTCTAGTTGCCTACTGATCTACTCTTCTTAGTGCAAAAGAAATTAAAAGACTCATGAGGGAAAAAAAAATAAAATACTATCAGCCAGAGAAAGAATTTTGGTAACATGAGTTGAATGTTTGATGTTACATACTGAAACCCAGCAGGTTGTTACCATAGCAAACATATGGCATCAAGTATCACTTGCTGTAAAATATCCAAAGTTCCAAATTTCAAATGAACTATTGCCTAGCTCTTCCCTATAAAGGCAAAAGCGCCAATTCCTGAGCATTTATTTTTCTGTTGCTTCTTCAAAATCCAGAAAGCATTCTGAAAAGTAAAGTGAAATAATTGTTGTTCAGAATATGCTATATGTAACTAGCTGCAAGGTGGTATTTGGGGGAAAGTATGGGATGCTAGCTCTATACAACTATTTGCTGCATTTATTGAACTCCTAAAGAAGCTGTTTACTTAGCTGTGTTTAACAGACATGTAGCTTACTATAGGATGAAACAAGAAAGTCAGAGACAAACCTCCTACTGAGCAGTTAAAGAGTGGATCATGGACACCTCTGACAGGAAGGTTAGAAGGACAAGGGTAAGAGAGAATTTACTCAAGTAAAATTTAACATGCAACTGCTGGGTGATGTGTTCAGTCTTCCTGCAGAGTGTATCTATATAGATACTGCCTACTACTAAATATGACCTACTACAGGCTTTTTATAGAGACATTGCTTTATGCTTAAAGGAGTATTAAAAAATGGCTAGTTGGCAATCATGGAATTGCAGCCTGAATCTTCAGCCTGATGCCAGAGTATTTTTACATTAAAACTACTCATGATGTCTTTCCAAGGTTATGTGGAATGTAGATATAATGTCCTGTGAATTTGACAGAAATCAGAAAACAAAGCAACAGTATCTGCAAGAGATCATATATACATTAGACAATATTTGCCCATGTCTAAATACATGAAAATAGCTCCAGTTTATAGGTTTCTGACCCAGGGTTGGAAAGAGGCAGACTTTCCCTGGAATTCCACTTGTTTTATTTGCATGATAAGATTTAATCATTTGATAGATCCTGTTGTCTTCAGCTACTTCAAGCATATATGTTGGGCATGTACTTCATGCTTCGTGAGCCTTGATTGCTCACCCTCAATTATGAGGGTGAATGGAAAGAGAAGACAATTATCTTTCTAATTTGATTCATAGAAACTGTGAGTAAAGTCTTGGATGTTGCAGCTTCTTCTGCCCATGAGGAAAACATGGACAGTGACAAGGAAGGAGTAGCCTCAGGAGCTCAAGAGATTTCTGACACAGACTCAGAGCCAGGACGCTGATGCTGAGGAGTCATGGCGAACTACAGAGGGTGCAAGAGTTCAGCTGGGTCTGAAATGTTTGTGTCTGTAAAGTGCTGGCAGCTGTGTACACTGAAGCAGCTGCAAGAGCATGCAGAACTCAAGTGATGCAGTGTGCCTGCCTATGATGGCTGTGTTTGGCATCACAGTGCTAGCAGAAAAATCTCATTTTGCAGTTATGGGCAATGCAGTATAAGTAGGTTGCTAACTTTCATCGCAGCAGTGTGGTGAGCTCAGTGCCCTGCTCAGAAAGTGGCTGGATGTGAACTTCATTAAAAACAAGAAATTCTTCTTGTGCTGCATAGAACACATTTTTTTAACATCTGTCTTGATTTGAAAGACAGAATTTTTTTTAATTGCATTGGTGTAAAGAAAAATATAGCGCATGTGGTATGAATAAAGCTTGCAGTGCTTTGATGCAACTATGAACGATCTCATATTGCTATTGAAGTTGAATTATGTAATTGAATGCAAAGAAAAATGTGTTTTAAAATCATCACTGTGGAGATTTTAAGCAGGAGTTTAGAAGTTTGGCATCTAAACTCTTTGAAAATTAGAATTAAAAAGCTAAAAAGAAAAACATCTGCATACCTAGTACAGTTTTGTAAATTCTATCCCTTTAGTCCAAAGATTCTTTGGACTAAGAGAAACAACTTACTTGACTATTTGTCATTGAATAAATGATTTCCAATGTTTCTCATTGATGTTTTGTCTCCATTTTCAGTTTCTGAGGAGGAGAAGACAACTGAAGAAGTTGCTAAAGAGCCCTAAAGGTACACAGTACAGTTGCAGCATGTGGTTTTCTGCTCTTCACCTATCTTTTGTTCTCAGTTAGTGGCAATTGCAGCATGTGGTAAGTGCACATGCACTGTTATGGTGAATTTGTATTTCTGCTCTCAACAAAAAAGAACTTTATTGAAGTATTTCTTATTTTTTGGGAACCACTGCCGGCATCTTTTAGATGCAAGGGAGCAAAGCCTGTGTCATTTGTCATGCTGTGTATTTATTTATAGCTTTATCTTAGTCCCATGCAAACTGGATAAAGACCTGAGAGTTGGTGCTTTCTTCCAGGCAAAAAAATGTTCTTTGGATATTTGGTTTAAATTATATAAGGCTACTGGACTTCTGGGATATTGTTCTATACAATAAAACAATACCCCTGTGGACTGTTTTATTTTAAATATTTTTTTTCATTATTAGTCTCTCTTCAAATTCAATTTGTGCTAATGAAAAATACTGAATATAATACTCTCTATTTTGCTAGTGTCCTTCTCATCTGGCTTTATTTTTTTTTATTGTCAGAAAAGTTGCAAGCATGTGCCCCTCAAGGTTTTTATTTTTGCTCAAATTGGAAGCTAAGGGTACCTGAGGGCACCACATCAGAAAACCAAATAACCAAGAAACTCTCTCTGCACTGGAACACATAAATGCTGTGGTATAGAGAAAGCAATTGAGTTAGGAGTCTTTTTTTCTCCTTGTAAACATCTGACAACGCTACAAATTGTTGCTATTCCAGATTTTGATTTAGACAAAAAATACCCTCTATAGGCAAATCAGTTAATGAAGGCAGAGATGATAACTGAAGAGTGGGGGTGGCAGGGAAGGCAAGCTGTAGGAAACATCTTTGATGTAACAAATTGAAAATAGATGAAAAATTAAATTAATCTCCTACTAGTGTACAGGTCCACTCAATTCTGCTTAAACTGCTTGGACTCTAGCAACACAAGTTTACAAAAGGGTGTCTTACTGGGTTTCAATTTGTTCTGAAATATTTTACTACTCAGTGCTGGAAGATTACTGGCTGTCATCTGACCAATTTACAAATCTAGAACCACATTGCATTCCCAGTCAGGAAAGAATTATTTCCTCCTTTTTTTTCTTTTGGTGTTTTGATTGTAAACACTTGGGAGTATGAAGCTTAACTCTGACTTTGGATTAAAACACATTATACTTTTTAAGGAATTCAAGGTAAAGAAAATGAAATTTAAAAAAGATTGATATGAGAATCAAATCACTATCTAGTTAACTTTTTTTAAAATTACAGATTACTTGGTGAAGGTATAGAGGATGTAGTAATGGATTAAATCCTCAGATAAAGCCCTAAGCCGATGGTCAGGGCATGCCTGAGTAAAGATGTTCAGCCATTCTACTGGGTGTGGCTATTGGTTGATGCTGCTTTGGAACTACTTGTATCGGTAATCTCAGCAAAAACAATTGGTTTACCTTGTGCTTAAAGTTAAGCATGTAACTATTTGTACAAGTCAGTCCAGCATGCAGGGGAATTCACTTATGCCTGAGCAGCATGGATGAACATGAGGGATTCCTTGAAACTGGGCTTTGGTGATGGCAACAGAGCAAGTTTCCACAAGCCATCAGATAAGCATGATTTACACATCAGTGCTGTGTATACTCTGTAATTCACTTAACTGGTAACCTGCAGTCAAATTTACAGTGTGCTTTTGAATGTTTGCACAGAAAAGGCCTGCTGAATTGTGTCTGTTGCTAAACATAATTTATTGTTGCTTCCTCTAAATCAGATTATTTTTTCTTTTTCCCAGTAAGCAGTGCGGACGCCTGTGTAAAGTTTAATGCAAATATTTGTGGCAATCAACCAGCTGATTCCTGTGTGAAACCTCATACTCTTCCTTGAAGACAAAAAACAAACTGTGCAGTTTGTCCTACCACACACTGGTTATTATGGCCAGTATTCAGTGCTGCAAGAGATGATTTATGTTGCCTAGAGAAACGCTTCTGTGACCGACATCTTTGCTGTAGAAAGTAGCATCAGCCAAGCCACTCAGCATGTCCTAAATACATGTGCTAAGAGAAGCAGTAGACTTAACTAAACCATGCCAGACGAATTCCTTCTATGTCTTTGATGTCTTGATATGTACATTGATTTCTTACTTTTGTTCCAAACTGCTGTGCATAATTATACCTTTGTAACATTCCTTGCTAAAATGTAAGCAAAAGGTTTTAAAATCAAGTCAAAATATTATAAAAGTACCTGCTGGCATTTTTAAATTGGATCACAGGGAAAACGCGTTTTCTCCTGAGTTTGGATTTGTGATTGTAAACATAGGACATCTGGCTGCACATGATCTAATTTTCCCCCTGCATAAACATTGCAGATGCTACCATTCCTTGCACAATAACATTTTAAGGCTCCTGCCTTGTGAAGAAAACCTGTTTGCAAGTAGTGGCAGTAGATACTTTATAGCATGACAATCAAAATAGCACTGGTTGGTGTAGTCATCATGTATCAAAGTGGTGGCTCCCGCCTTGGGTGTGCTGGGCTCTGCTCCTCCCAAATGTCACTCAGCTGGCTGTGGTCTTTCTGTGTTGCTCTGTCTCGGCAGTGGCATGTAGTGGTAGTGTAACAAGACCAAGGTTTGGTGTAAACCTTCAGACTAGTACAAATCACAAGCCTTTTAGGCCATGGCAAAGCCTAAGATCTTGCACACAGAGAGCAAAATCCCTGTGAAGGGCTATGCAACAGGTGTTCAAATGGACAGACATTCTTAGGGACTAAGAAAGAACTGAATAGCTAAAGAACCTTGTTTTCTCAGTATTAGCTTCATAAAAAATACATTTATTATGAATAACATGTTTGTATGCCACTGTGCTCCCAACCTTCCATTGTGCTATGAGCATGAGCATGCATCTGAGACAAAATACTGAGACCCCATTGCAGCCATCACAGAATGGAAATGATTCTAAACCAGAGCCAAATAAGGTCTATTATGTACTATTTATATAGAAGGTGTGTTTCATAAGGTGTGTCTGACTCTTTTCAAGCAGGAGTTTGGAAAATGTTGAAAGGGAAACAACAGCATTATGACATTCCCACCCACGGCACAAAGCAACACTCCTGCTCCTTCTCCCATCATAAAGCAAATTATAATAGTGTTCCAACAAAAATATAGCCTGTTGCTCCTGGACCTACTTAGGAATAACTGGAATAATGCAGAGGCAAAAGCAGGCTCCTGAGCTTCAAGAAGACAAACCACACCCTTCTGCTTAATGGATAAAGTCTCTGTGATTGAAAGCAATTTTTTGTAGACAAAGCTACTGGAATAAAGACTTAGACTGGTATTTTGTTGGATAAGAGTCTATCTTTATTTATCTTGTAGATTAAACATGCTGTGATGGATGTACGCACTTATATGTTCTATTTCTTCATTTTCACTTATTCCTAGTAAAAGAAGTTATTTTAACTGCATCTAACAGTAGGGTTTCTGAAATGGTAGGCTTTTCTGAATGGCTCTTTATCTCTGGAACTGCTCTAGTACATGGCAAAATATGTTAGCCCTCTGGAACAGCTGCCTGAATGATTGAATCACAAACTGCGGTTTCCAAAGCTTTTCATTCTTTCAATTTCAAAAAATGTGAGAGTCCCAAAACAGCCTGTACATGTGCTTTATGCCACAGTTCCTCTTTTTTTGCTTTTGTTTTGCTCAGGTTTAATTTAAAAAAAGAAACTAGATAACAGGCAACACAGCGTGGTCTGCTTCAGCACTTGATTCTCCTAGAGTAAAAACAGTTACATTTTGCAATTTGCAGAGGTCTGGCCATCCCTGATTCAGTCTCGCTAGTATGGAGTCTGAATAACACATAAATTAATCTTTTTCAGTCCTTCACTTTCAAAAAGTGAATTTTTGAGTTGCTACACAAAGGCTGTGATGAATCATGGAATATGTTGAAAGATATTGTTGAAACGGATCATTAAGGGGATCAAGGCCGCAGCAGAGAACAGACATAATGCAAGACTAAAGGAGATCAGAGTAAAGGTTTGGTCGTGAGAATACACTTCACAGGCCAGAGCAAAGCTTGAGCTTCCAGAATTTGTCCAAACTGCACGTTGCTCCTTTGCTGTCAGCAACTATCTGTGAAAAACAGCTGGCAAGGATCTTCACCTCCCTCTAGTGCCAGTTAGTCCCTCTAGTTCACCTCTCTGAAGGGTGGTAGCTGCTGGCAGCTATTCACAAAGCTGAACATTCTGGAGATAACAAAGTCCATCTAAAAATTTCAGGTTTACTTTTTGCCAGTGTTGATGTAGATATAGAATTTCAATTATATTTTCATTTGCTTCTTCAAAACATAAGACAATTACGAAAAATCACAATTCAAACTGTAAGCTGGTACTCAGCACTTGGAAAATCTGAGAGTGAAATACTTTAATCAAGATTTCTTATGTCTGTGCAACAGGCTTTGATGATGTGATACTATTTTATCTGTTTTTCTGGAAAAGAAAAAAACCCACAAAAAAACCCCAAACAAAGACAAAAACCCAATGAATTCCAATCCAGCCAAGAATGTGCTGTGATTCTTTTCCTCACCTGGTGGGCTCTTCTCAAAAATTTTGAGCCAACTAGCCACGCCAACTTCTGCTTTACCAGGCAGGTGGGAGGAACACAAAGTTCCTACCAGCTGAGTGATGAATGAGGAAATCAGTAGCTAAAATAAGTTACCTGTAGTGTCTGACAGCAGATAAGCAAATGTACGATGCAGCTCTGTGGCACTTTTGTGGCTGCAACCAGCTACTGTAGGAGCTGTTTCCTCCCTGCGAGTGGTTAGGAAAGACTGAGAGGAGAGCTGAGAGGACAGAGGCACATAGAGGGTGAGGGAACAGACACAGAAGCAATTTTATGTTAAAGGACATTGGAGCTCACCTTGTGTGTTGCCCATGGGTTGGCACCTTTCCATGGAATGCCATCCCTGTTGTGACACAGGTAATTCTGCCCTTCAGAAAGGTATTACTTGGTTGTGTGCTTTTCTTTCTTGCCCTGCTCACCTGCTGCAGAAGATGAAAGCTGTGCAGGATGATGGAAGTTAATTCCATTCCCAAGCAACAGGCACCAAGCATCACCATGGGTAACTGCGTTCTCCTGCATTCTGGGCATTACTTCTTTATTTGGGATGCTGCAGGACATTTTTGCCTCCTCTAACTTTACTGGAGGGGTAAAAGGGCTAAAACTCTAGGTTTTCTATGCTGGAGTTATTCCTGCTACTTCGTTGAACTACATGTAATTAAACAGTGTGCTGAAACAGCGTGGTTTGCCTGTGGTTTATTGAGTGTTAGACATGAGTAATGTGATGATTGGCAATTAAGGGATGAATATTGTGTGTATGTTAAGAGAAGCTTTATTGATGTATAGTTATGTTATTGTGATTTGTTGTTTAGATGTCCTGTTTTCCTTTTTGCTCTTTTCCCCCTTTTCAGTCCTTTGTTGTATTTTGTCAAGGTTTTAATAAACCTTTACAATTTTTCCAAGTGAGTGCTGTTTCTCACATCGAGAGAAACCAATTTAATTCTTATTTACGCCTCAACATATGTTATAAATCCATTTTCTGAGGTGGGGTGAGAAATACTATAGGGGCTGTACAGGTGCGGGGAGCCTTAACACCTGCCGCCTGCAGGAGGCAGCCAGGACATGTGAGGGGGGGAGATCGCCGCCGTTCCAGTCCCTGCATGGGCAAGCCCCTCAGAAAATGGCGGGAAGCGCTGTCTCTGAGGGGGCTTCGCCTGGCCGCCGATCAGACCACAGAAAGCTTCACACCCCCCACCACCCCTCGGCGGCGGGACAGGATGCCCGCGAAAAATGCCCGTGAAATCGGGCTATGGGAGGAGTCTTAGCACATAAAAGCATTTAAGTGCAACACAATTACCCCCGTCATTTTTTTTGTTTGGGGCGGGGGGGTTCTTAGAGGGAGTAGGGTCTCGCGCTGGAGGTACAACTCGTTCGGCCTCCCTCCCTCGCCTTTTTCTCCCTGCTGTCCTGTTTCTTCCTTGCCTGTCTTTCCTGTCCGCACCCCCGTCGCCACGACCACCTGCTCCTCAGCCCGCGGCCGTCGCCGCCGCTGCTGTCCCCGCGTTGCCCGGCAGCCGGCCCGTTGGCCGCCAGGGCAGGCACGGAGCCGCGCCCAGGCCGCGCCCGGAGCCGCCCAGGCTCACCGCGCCTTACGGAACATGTGCTCCATCTGCCGAGGCGACGCCGAGTCCCGGGGTACAGCGGCAGCGTTCTGTCCTTGCCTTCTGTTTCTCTCGCCGTCTCTCTTTTCCTCGCTCTACTCCGCTTTCTATCCCCCTTCAGTAGGAACACTTATCTTTCTTTATCAACAAACAGTTCTCAGATGTAATATTGCCGCATTTGCGCTTTATGTCCTCCAAGAAATCTATCGGAAAGAATCCTGCCCGACTCCCCTTGTAGCAGGACGGGACATTTCTCTATCTGTAGATGTTCTCCACATCCTCTTGATATTTTTCCCCAACTAAAGTGATGGCTTTAGCAAGCTCTGAAAGGCTGACTTTGATTAATGCCCAACAGCTCCTGCATAACAAATGCAAAACTTCTGCACAGTAAAATATAAGCTGTTTTAGGAGCTTAAAGTATGAATAAAATCGGGGGGTAGATAGGAAGTTGAAGTAAATGTGAGTTAAGTTGACACTAGTCATGTGTCTTCATAGCACAGAAACCTAGCAGCAAGTCTGAAACTTTGCCTTAATTCTGTTGGATCTGGAATTCTTCACAAATGGAACTTTTATTTATCTGGTATTTATCTTTGCAAACAGAAATATGCAAATCAACAAGTTTACAGACCTCTAATAAGGTCACATATCCCTGCAAAAATAACTCCAAAAGCTGGCTGGAACTAGATGATGTACCTTTAATGTCCCTTCCAACCCAAACCATTCTATGATCCCATGACTTGGGGAAACAGTTGTCCCTCTGTCACATATGAAGTGGATATCCAGTGGCCCTTTCTGGAGGCAGTGTTTGCAGTGTTGCCAGGGAGCGGTACTAAAGACCTGCTCCAGTTATCAGTAGAGTGTCAAAACAGCGACCTCCAGTTGGGCCTTTTCCACCAGCAATAATCTTGGAGCTCTCAGCTCACAATGTAATACCTCTTTTTTTCCTGCAAGGGCTTGGTAGGGTCTTTGACATCATCTTTTTTTTTATAAAAGCAAGACCACTCAAATGTTACAGAGTCATGCTAGCCAGGTCACCACTTTTGTAACAAATACATGCAGCAAAATAAATATTCATCCCAAAGAGCCCATCCAAGATTTCTTTCCTGCTGACACAGGCAGCTTCAGCAATGTGCAAAGCAACAGCAGTATGTCCTGTGGCATCCAAACAGACAGTGGTGACAACCTGAGAGGGCTGCATAGGCCAGGTGGCAGGAAAATGAACATCAGCTTCACAGAAGGGACCACCTAAAGTTTGTTTTTACAGCACCCCTAAGTGATGGCCTTGTCACCTCACACAGGAGCTGCTGAGATGCGCGAAGCAGCTTTGGTTCAGTTGACAGGGGGTCTGTGTTTTAATGAAGCTGTCTGCTCTTTTCCATGAAAAGGATTAAGGCAAGAGGTTTTCTAATTTTTCTGAGTTTTAACTTGGATCTGTGAAGAATAAGGAAAAACACCCCAAAACATTCAAACCCCAGAAAGTGAGCACATCAAGCCGGGACTAATTAAGCACTAAAGATGAAACTGACAGCACTTAGGTCTGCCAGGCTGCGAAAAACATGTCATTGAGGGCTAAAATTCCCATCCAGCTGGACGTGTTTCCAGTCTATAAAAAGGCAATTTTTGCCAGGAAGAATTTAATTTTTTCCTCCCAATACCCCACCCTTCTCTTGACTTGATTTTCCATTTATTTTATAATTGTCATCTGCTATCTTCCATCATCCACTATTAATGAGATTTTAACTTTACATCTTTGTTATATTTTTGATACAATTTACACGCAAGACTATTAATATAATTACATGTTCTAATGTGCAAACACTGAATACTATAATTTCTTGCAGCAACATGGATGTCAGCTATATTGTTAATAAATTATGTTTTTCTCCATGTAATTTGAGACTTGTTTTAAAGGCAAACAAAAGACCTCAAAGTGATATCTCTTACCTTTTAAAGAGCAGACAGAAAACTGAAAAATTATTTGTTAATATAAACTAGGAGCAAAGTCTGTAACTGACAACATCCAAGAGTATGCCTTATTACATGTCTGGAAGGCTTAGTGTGTGGTAAAAGCTCAATTTTGCTATGGTGTGTGCTTTACTACAAAGCCACAGCTCATTTAAATTTACACCTCAGTAGTGGCCCCTTACATAAGAGGCTGCTAGTAGCACTATCTATTATTAGTAATGCCTGACATGTTTTTGGAAAAAAGAATCACCAATGTTTCCATGCTTCAGGGCACAGGACTGATATTTTTAGGGTTACCTTTAATCTCAGGGAGATGTTTGTGCCATCCCTAAGTAAAACAATTGGCCATGTTATTCATCCTGGAAAACTCAAATTGCGTGTAACCTGTAAAAGTCAGTCAGATTCCAGAGCGTAACGACCCCTGAAAGATTATTTTCCTTAGGAAAGGAAGCTGATGCCCTGAAAATGCAGAGGGAAGAAATATTCAGTTCAAATGTATAAGGAAGAGGAGCCAGAGCAGTAGAATAGTTGGTGGTAACATGCAAAAGGCAGAAGCTGAAGACTGTAAATCAGAGTTGGTGAAGTGGGAGATGCACGGAGTGCCAAAGGAGCAGTAGATGTGGATAGTCAGATGGAAATTGAGATGTAGCAGAGGTACTTTTGCATGCAGATGGAGGTGAGGAGCAGATGTGTGTGACTGAACTGCCTGTCACAGGGGCTGGGCTCCTGTCAGAAGGAGGATCCTTAAATCAGGCCCTTGAAATGCACAGGCACGGGGACCCAAATCAGTCTGAACAAAACCTTCATCCTAGAGCTCCTTACAGCAAGTGGGTTTTCATTGCAGAAAATCTCCTTGTCAATAGACAGGTTTCTTTCTGTCTGTAATGAAAATGTAATGCCTCCTCTTCAGCTAAAGCTTTTCTGTTTATTTCTGTGAAACGCCAAGAAGGGCATAATGGTTGAAGCCCAATGTTTGTAAAGGAGAAGACCAATTCTGTTCAAAATTTCGGACCGGGCTAGACCAAGACAGTCTCGATGCATACTTGCTTCATTAGCAGAGTCTGATAGTGTATCTCGTACTGCCAGGGAACAACAAAAACTGCTTTACGAATTTGCCTGCTTTCAAACCCGTGCGCTCTGTGGGGCGGCTGCTGCGGGGTAGAACTGGGGGCCGGCATTTCAGCACTGCCCAGAATTGGTTCTGCACGCCTGAGGCTCCGCAGCTGGCCAGACACATGGGACGGTTCATTCTCCTGCGCACGGCCGCAGAACGCTGCCGGGACAGCACCGCGCCCGCGGCACCGGAGCGAGGTGTGGGCGCAGGCACCTGTTCCGACACAGCGGAGGGGCAGCGACACCCTGGTGCGTTCTTCCCCTCAGCCTCGCTCCCTGCGTCCCGAACACGGACTCCTCTGGGCTCGGGACACGGCGGCCGGGAGCACGGAGCTCCTTCACGGGCACGCTCCGGGCCCTCCCGCGCCCCGCGCCGCTCCCCGGGCCGGGCGAGNCGCCGCTTCCTGCTCCCGGCCCGGGCGGGCGACAGACGCGGCCTCCGGGCGCACGGGCACGGTAAGGGCGCGGTGTCGGCTCCTGCCGCCGCCGCGGCGGACGGACGCTGACAGGCGGCAGCTGCCCTGCGAAGGGGCCGCGGGGCCGTCTCGGCTCGGGGGAGGCCGCCGGGTGTGTGGGATGGCCTCGAGGTGGCGGGGCCGGGGGTCGCTCCGGCGGCACCTCCCACCCGCCGCCCTCCCTCCGCAGCTGCACTTTCGGTTTCGCGCGGGGCGCGGCGGAGGAGCTGGGGCCGTCCCGCTCCCCCCGGCCCCGCTCCCCGCGGGGTCCGCGCCCGCCGGAGGGGGCGGCGGGCGGTGCCTGGCGCTGTCAGTGTAAACAGCCCGAGGCAGCGCGGCCTCCCGGGCCGGGCCCGCAACCTCCCGGGCCGGGCCGGGCTGTGCTGGGAGCGGGGAGGCGGCTGGGGCAGCGCCAAGGGGCAGCGCCTTGTTTACACAGGGCGTCGGGAGAACATGGCAGCCCGGGTGTGCTGGACACTCGCTGTCATGCGTGATCGCTTCTCCCGTGCCTCGTCCCTCGGATCGCTGTGCACCCTGAGCTGCTTGCACCGCGGATAAACAGCACAAGTCTGGCGTACTTCTCATTGTACCGTGACCGTAAAACGTCGTGCTGGGTGAGCCCAGTTCGTGTTTATCTGTTGCCTTTTTGGATGTATTCCCTCTTGTCTCTCCCAATTTGAGTAATTCAGTTTTTCATTCTGCCTGCTCCCTCCCTTATGGCTGGTCACTGTTACCTTTCTTGTGACTTTTCTTTAGTCATTTATCTTCTTTATCAAAGACAGCACAACGTTACTTTAAGTTTAAGAACAGGTTCTGGGTCTAGTCCTTATTGCTTTTCCTTCTCCTCTCACTCCATCTCTTACAGTGGACAGGATTAGTTGCTTTCGGAAAGGTGCTGTAAAAAGGATGGTTCTTTTGTGTGGTGCCATCAGTGACATACTCCTCATCTCTCAGGTTTCAGTAGTATCTGGTTCAGAAGGTGCCTAAAGTTTAGACTGTTAATACACATCTTTATGTTCAGTAGTCTCATAAGCAACTCCGGGGCTTTACCTTCATAAAGCTATCTATCTTAAATTTTTCAAGTTTTTGACCTCTAAAATACGCTATCAAAGCTAATTATGGAATTTTTGCACACTGCTTCTTTTTAGAATGTGTGTGTTGGGGTTTGTTTTTTAAACCTACGTCCTCACCATTTAATTTAATCATCTCTGCTGCTTTATTATGTGAAATGATTAATAATTCCTCCCTACTCTGGCTTGTAGGGGAGTGGAAATGATTGTTAAAGACCAACAATCAATTCTCTGGAAAGAGAGGTACAAATTAAGGGAAAGTATGTGAGACTTCTGTCAGAGGGAAGAGAAGGTTATAGGGTATCTTTAAATAGAGAGCAGTGGGAAGAGAGCCTACTAATAGGATGAGATGCAGGAAGGTCCAGAAGAAGCCTGCTGAAGCCACAAAGCTTTCTGCAGAACGTTAATAGTTTCTAAGTGATTATAAGCTTACATGTTTTGGGGGTCATCAGCTTTAGCTATTGAGGTTTCAGAGCAAACTTTGGATGTTCAGCTTATCAAATTATATATGTATGGAAGGAGATCTTATATTGTTTTACTAGATTTGATGCATCATTAATTTGATCCAGCATAATAGTTTCTATGAATTCAGCAATAAATTTATTACTTTTTTGTATGAAAACTTATGAAGTATGGTTTGGCCAGAATTACTTTGCCCATCCTTTATTTTGATTTGTATTTTATAAATGTTGGTGCTTGGTCTACCTTGTAAGGTACTGTAAACTGCGTGGATTGCATGCTCCCCTGACCTTGGGGATGCAAAGATTTACTTTGTATCCTATTTTGGTATAACCCCTGCAACAAACTTTAGCAAGAAGTTTAGCAGTTTTTTCTGCTCAGACAGCTTTTTCCATAACTTAATTTTTCAGTTCTTAGACTTGTTGAGTTTAAGAAACAGAAAGCAAATTTGCCATTTCTTCTGCATGTGCCAGTGTGAATCAGCTAGCCAGAGCTGTAAATATGATCTGGGAAAATGTCTTTAAAAAGACTTTTCAGTCAACATGAAGTGTTTTACAGAGTGTGCTATGGTTTATACGTATCAGTGATAGTGACATTTACTGCTGTATTTGAGGTTCTGCCGCTGAAGGAACACCTTAGTGCCCTTAGGAGGCCTTGGTCCTGTTAATGGGATTCTGCAGTGATCTTGGCCAGTGTATTTCTGCACATACAACTAACTTAATTTTCAAGCCAACTTTTTAAACTTTTTTTTGATTAAACCAAAAGAAGAATGTTTTGGGGAAAAAAAAAAAAAAAAAAGCTGTATGTGATGCTACTGCTAGCTGGAGTCCTGCACTTGTGGTTGCATCTGTGTAGGTATCCACATAAATCTCTTCTCAGGATTTAGGATGCGACCTGAATAAAATGGGGATGTTGTTCCAAGTACTCTTGTGGTGGTTCTGAGTGCTGTAGGAGCAGCTGCCTCTGGTCACTGCTGCCCAGACTTCTGTGTGTTTGTCTTTTGTGTATGGGCATCTTTTTTCAAGCATTGTTTTGAGTTTTTTATTTAGGTAGGTTTTTTGGTGTGTTTTTTTTTCCTACTTTCTTTTAGTTAAAATGACAGTGTGCTAAAGCTATTTGCAGAGTTTTATTTAGAGTTTTGTTTTGAAATCAGCCCTAAATAGCTTCACATGAAGTCTGGCCTAGAAGAGATGACCTTCTCTACCATCCTTTCCACACTGTTATTCAATTATTATGTTTTACTCTGTTGAGCTTCATGTTTGCTTCCCTGCTAACTTGATAGGTGGTTGTGCACAGGGGAATCAACTTAAGATACTGTTTTTAGTGGGATGTGTTCATCACAGTTGTGATTTGCAGTGGTTTTAAGCTTTCTGGCAGAAACATACAGAGAACAGTTTGGATTTCTTGTAGGCACACAGATACATAATGTAGGTCAGATAAATGTACTATTCAATATGTGAATGAACTGGTATTTTGTAGCCTTTTTGACAAGTGCCCTGTAGCCTCTGAAGACTTGCTCTAATTGGTTGTATCTTGACCAGTGAAAGTTATAAAAATTTGAGTCTTTGTTGTGTGTTTTTAGTCTTAAATAGTTAGCAACTTCTTGCTGGTGAGGCAAAGTATTCAAGATTCAGAAATTTTAGTTTGGTTGGGGTTTTGTTTTTCATTATTTGGTGGTGGGAACACGTAGACCTATTTTTGTTTTCCCATGAGATATGTATAAAAATAACAGCAAGGATGTTTTTGTGGTTGTAAGGGTTTTTCCAAATGTTTCAGAACTAGTTTTTCTCTGAATTTTCCATTACCAGGAAGAACGGGAGTGGATGTCAGAACTGTAGCCACGTGATTTGGTAATTCCTTTTGGAAGTGTTATATTTATTTTTTCTCCTCTGATGTTATTCTGTATTTTGCCTTATAGTAAGCATCTATCCAGAGAGGAATTAAATTTGTGGTGTACACTTTTTGTTTTTATTTTTAATCTTTCTGCAGGTTGTTCTGTAATTCAAAACTAGTTGTACTTTGAACCAGGTTCTGTACTGGCCAGTTGCATCACTGGGGACAGCCTAGTCTCTTAGAAACCTGAATCATCTCTAAGAGTCTAATTTCGGCCTTTTTGGCTCACTTAGTCTTGGGAAATACGAATTTCTGAGCTGATTCCTGGAAGTGACCAGGCAGTGTTTTCCTTTTACAGGAATCAAATGAGCTGGGACTTGCTAGAGAGAGGATGGGGAATAGATACAGTGTCCTACTGAAATTTGAGGGAGAAGCAAAAAGTCTTCCATAGAGACATACTACTTAGGGAAACGGAAGAAGGGAAATGCTGGTTTGTTGAGAAAGGGCTGTGTCTGTGGGAACCTCACATCCATGTAGGTGTGTGGGTGTGTTTGAGTGTCTGCTTTAACTTAGAACTTCCAAACCAGACTGAACTGAAACACTTCTACCTTCTCACTTGCTGACGAGTGGGCTTGTTGTTTTCTCTACCCTGGCAGAGTTTTGAAAACATTGCTGACTGAATGGCAGTATGAAGTTCAAATCCTGTTATATAAAGACTTGGAGTACCTTGATGGACTATTCCACATATTTAGTCTGAAGATACCATTATTTTAATGAATGCTGAGATTTAGCATCTCACACATTCTTCTTTGTACTTTCTTTGCCCTGTTAGGTCCTTACTAGGGTTTCTGCCCCAGCTGGAAAATGAGGATTATAATTTATGTTCCTACATTGGGAACATAACTTCATTTCTGTAGGAAATCGGTGGTTCATGTAGAGATAGATCAGCATAAAAGTAATCTAAATCTTTTGTAACCTAGGAGACAGAAATAACATGTTTTTGAGAGAACCTGATCTTGTAAACAGTATTGGGTGTTTTCAATTGCTGCAATTTGGCAGTTACTTGGCCACCTGTCTGGGGTTATAGTATGTAAAATATAAATATACAGTAGATGTGGTCTAATATATGATTGTTTATTTGCATCAATATTTATTATTATTGATTGTTTGCATTAATATTCTGTCTGAGAATGAAATTAGCTTTGTGACCTGCTTAAGCAGAGGCACCATATGAAGCACTGTATGTTCACGTAGCTACAAGTCTGAGTTGCAGGAATAATGCTGATGTTTGAAACAGGTTGGAACGTCTGTGCTTCCAAATTAAAATGCAATTTAATTTCTTTGGACTTCTATTTTGGGTTATGGTTCATTGGCAATATTTCTATTGTGTATGTAAATGAAAAACTGTAGAAGAAAAGGTTTTGCAATAAAACAGATTTTTTTTTCTTCTGATTGATTATTTTACTGTATTCATAAACAATTGTTTTTCTACTTCATATATATTTGAATTTAAAGACTTTTGGACTAATTGATAGGTAAGGAGTAGGCTTTTTGTTCTAAAAATCTGGAGGGTGATAGATGTATATGGCTCCAAGGAATGCCTGTAAAAGGTTTTCCAGCCTGAGTCTTGTTTGGGCAGCAGAGGAGGTCTTAGCTTTCTTCTTCATCAAAAAGTAGTACTAGCTTTACAAGTGAAACAAGGGAAAATAAAGTAGTAACTGTGGGGGGGGGGTGTTGTACTGTTAAAAACTAAATATAGTTAGGTATGAGTCCTGCTTTGTCATGTAAAGTGGACTGCCTATGTGAGCAAAAAAAGCCTTATTTTTTTTTCCTAAATTGTGTATATTTTTTCTTCCTTTTGAAATGTATCTTGTGCTTATTCCTCGCTTAGTTTGCTTCCGGCTGAGGAGATCAGCATTTGTAATTTTTGTTAGTGTAACCTTGCCTGCAGGAAGCCCAGTTACTCTGCGTGAATCCAAACAAGCGTTTCCCTAAATGTGCAAGATCAGTTCGGTTTAAGCCAGCTTCCTGCTATTGAAAAGCAGACTCATTGAGTTTGACCATTGGAGTATTGATGATAATTTTTTTCTTCAATGAGTATTAAATGGTCCTATTTTCTTGCAGACCTCAGGGATTGTTGTAGCCTTTTAATGGATGGGTTTTATTTAAAATGTTGAGGCAAATTCTGACTTTTATTATAAAGTACTTATCTCAGTGTTTGTTGATGCCCTATTTTGATGCAGAGATGCAGCATGCAAGAGATTTCATAAACATTGGAAGACTTTTGAGTATAAATTATGCAAATAACTTAAAATTATTTTGTGTTTCAGCAACCTCTGCCTAGCTGTTTAAGAGCAGTGGATTGTGAATTCAAGCCTTTGATATCCTGAGGTTATCAGCGTTACTGTCTTCGAGAGAGATAACAGTTCTCAAAGAATCTTCGGGGGATGCACCATGACATCAGTAGTGATTGACAATGGAGGCCCTGCCCTGGAGTTTGACAGCAAAGAAATAAAAAATCAAGAGGTTAGAAAAGTAAATAGCACTTATTTACTATCAAACTTTGAAACCTTTTATCTTAATTTGAAAGAAAATTTCACTGTAAACTTGCTGTGAAAACAAATGAAATGGATTTGAGATTGTTGTGTAAGGAGGAAGAGTGCAGCCATTTTTCAAATATCTTTTAGTAGACGATTTTGTTACCACAGCAGTGGAAGCAGGAAGTTTTGAAGTCTGCAGTACAACTGTAGATTGGGTTTACAAAATTACATTCTGCACTAAGCTTTCTTTAAAGATCTCAGATGTGTCTTGAGGTATAGAACCAGTTGAGCAGAACAATACATGAACCTCTTTTAAAGTTAGCCAGCACAGCATATTTTATTGTATTTTGCATTCTTATCAACAATTAATAAATATATTCTACTCTTCTGTAGCTTTTAATGAAGAGAATCTGGCAGGGTTCTACTTCTGCAACACTAAAACTGATGCTACATGGTTTTACAGACATTTTGATCCTTAAATAAGTAGAGATGGGCATATAGGTTTTGAAGTAGTCAGTTCTTCTGTAGTAGCTTATGCACTTAACCCAAAACGTGTGTTCATAAGACAAAGGTCAGATGTAGGTATCTTGCAGTCCACAGTCAAAGCCTTTGTTACCTTTCATCAAGCAGAGGGAGGAGAAACACTTCCCACAGCTGAATGTCTTCATTAGAAAGTGTGCTCTTTTCTGGTATCTTAAAGCTGTTTGGTGCTTTGACTTTTAAGTCCTTAAACCCAGGAAAATATCTTTTAGATTGTAGAAAGTCCCCTCTAATGACTGATAACTATCTTTTATTCTTTTAATCTCTTGCTTTGGAAAAAAATATCCTTTAAAATATTTAAAATTATTATCATTATTCCATAAAGAATGTAAGAACATCAGAGGAAAATATTGACGTAGAGTTCAATAGTGCAGTATTTAGAGCATTTTTTTTCTTTTCTTTCCTTTTTTTTTTTTTCCTTTCTATAGGAAGATGAGCCAGTCTCTGAATTCCCAGCAGTGGTTGTGGAGCCAGTTCCTAGTGCCAGACTAGAACAGGGTTACGCTGCTCAGGTCCTGGTTTATGATGATGAGACTTACCTGATGCAAGATGTAGCAGAGGAACAAGAAATTGAGACTGAAACTGTGGAAACAGGTAGACTTACTTAATTCTTTTCTTCCATGAGGTTTTTGTACTTTTAGAGATTCCTAAAGAATGTTTCTAGCCACGGGATGGAGGTCTTGACATGGGTTCACATCTCTTTCCTCTAAGCTTAGTTTTGCTTAGGCTTCACTGGTGACAGGATTACCTTGGCAGGTAAAAATGTCACATTACATTCAGGGTGCTACATTGTAACACTGTGTCTCCTCCCTCATGAGCAGGCAGCTCTTCATTTGTGTCTTTGCTACATACTTATGCAGGGAGTTTACCAGACAACTAAACTTGGAAGTTTTTAAAAATCAGCTGAGCCAGGAAGCTGGTTAAAATTCGGTTTTACACTGTGTGTGAGCCACACAACTGCAGGGCAGCTGGAAATAGAGTCTGCATGGCTCTACTTACCCCATCTTCCAACTCTTGCCCCTTCCTGTCTGTCCCTTCCTATCCTGCCTTTTTGGTGCAAGAGTTGTATTATTGCTGGTTCGGTTGCAGGATTGGTTGGGCTAGGGGAAATGGGGCTGGGCTGTCCTTTTATGGGCAAAAAGCCTAATAGATAGAAATTAACACATCTATCTATAAAATAACAAGTTAGGAATGAAGAAAGGAGTGGAGCTTTGCTGTGAAAGCTGAACTGTTTAGTGATAAGCGCAAATCTTTCTGTACACCCTCTCTCCAAAGAACATGATCAAGAGGTTTGCATTTTCTGAGGGGCACCACAGTGTGTTTAAAGTGTCTGCAGAAACAAAAGCTGTGCTGCTATAGCAGCCTGATAACATCTGGCTGTTGGGCTGTGATTCCTGCTGTCCTTCCCTCTTGCTGTCTTGTGTTGCCTCTCATACTTCTCTATGCTAATTTTGCAAGAAGAAAAATAGCAAGGAGACCCTCAACTGTTCTATATTTTTGTTGAGTTAAATTTCTGCTGGATTATGAGAGTGTTGGAGTAGGGAGTATGTAGAAGTGCAACCAAAGGACAGGTCCTCTTGGGCACTCCATACTTAACTGGTGAGACCCACTTGACATGGGTAGCATGTGCTCCTATTCTGGGGCTGCCTAATTTAGAGCTGGAGTTTAAATTAATGATGTCAGGAAAGCAAAACAAAGGTGGGAGACTCTGTCTCAGCTGCTTAACTTGGCATCCCATTTAGTCTATATGCATTCCCATCAGATTAGGTAAGTTTCAGTCTCAGAATTTCTCAGTAAACAGAGGATGTAATTGCTTCTCAAGTTGGATGTTATCCTGTAGCACCGCAGCAGAAATCACAGGCATCAACTTCACAAGGTTAGCATGAACTAATGATGCAGGTTTTGGGACAATGCTTACAATTTGAGTTTACTGAAATGTGTTTTGAAAGAAATATGCTAATTAGAAGTTCAGCAAATTAATGTAAAGAGAAGTTATGAAATAACATATTTCTTGAATTTAATTTTTGACTATGGTAATTAAACTTTTAAGATTAAGGTAAGTGAGAAGTGAGGGTGTTCTTCCCAAACTGAGTTTTAAAATTTGAAAACCTTCAAGAGCTTATACTTTGACAGCTTTGGTATTCAGAAGTTGTTTTTAAACATTAAATATGCTGTTTCTTGTAAGATTTTTGTAGATAATGGCTAAATTAATGGCTAACAGAACAGTTCTTTTAGGATAAAGAGCTCCTGCAAATGAACACTTTATGTTTTTAAGCATAATTTTATGGCCATAATAAACTGGGGGAAATTACAATTAAAAACTTGTAGCTCTACCATAGGAATAGTTTTATATAAGCTGCCATTCAAAGAAAGGGACGTGGATGCTTCCAAGCCTTGATATTTGAAAGTATAGTCTTAAAATTTATAGGGCAGTTGATCTGATAATTTGATGTCTGTGGCTGGAGATGGTAATAGATGTGTCTTGACTGCATGTAGTTTGTTGATGTTTTCTGTGTTGCTTTTGTTTCACAGTTTGGCATTAATATGTTCTTAAAATTTTAGTACGATGATATATTTAAATCAGTTCAAATATTTATTTGTTTTAATAGTTTTGATCTAAGAATTAATGGGCAGTGAAAATCCAGTTAACAGTGGAGGAGAAATTAAAATTAATGAAGATTTTTAAAACTATGAATGGACACCTGTTCCTACAGTCCATCTTTTAAGTATTTTTTGTGTAGTGTATACACTTTTTAATCCAGTGTGGTTTTCATGGTGTAATTTTACATGACAATGAGTAGTGGTTCTTGCACAAAACTCATGTCCAGTGTTGGTGAAAGGAGTGCTTGGTTTAGGCTGTTCTGAGGGAGGCACTCTTGTGAGCATGTGTTGTGACTGATGTTTTGGCACAGCCAGGAGTCTTTCTGAATGATTTCTCACACAGAGAGGTAAGATGGGCAGAGAGAAAGTATGAAAGCCCCGAGCAGCATTCATTTCTGTAATGCACCATTATTAGTAATGAATTGCAGGACAGTGAATCTGAGTGCACTGGTTTTAAACTTTTGTTTTGTAGTAGAGATACAGGGCTGTGGGTAGGTAGCAATTTAATGTAGGAGAGAGGTGGTAACAGGTGCCATTGTTAATGAGAAAGCAGGCTAAGGCAGTAAACAAGGTACAATGCTTAAAGAAAATTTTAAGGTGTTAATTTTTTGAAGTACATACCTTTATTATGCTAATGATCCCAATTTAGAGGGGTGCAACAGTTTGATTTCTGTATATCTTAGAAGAAAAATGTGTTATTTCTAAAGTAGTCTCAGTAGATTCTTCTTCTTAAATGACAATTAATTGCTACAAAAATTTTCACATTATTTGATAAATGTATTGTCGTTGCACCAAGAATGAGTAGACGTTATATCTTTTGTGGTTCTAGATTCTACAGACAGCATGGTAAATACTAAAACCCATCTTAAAGAATCCTTGGCTGTACTTGAAAAGGATCCCCTTTCATATAATGCACCCCCTTTGTCAGCATCTTTCCTGTTGGCCATGGACCTGATCTTTTCCCTTTCTTGTGACAGTTCATTGGCAATTCCAATGACTACTGATTTACTGATGGTTTATAGCATTACAACACACATTCAGATAGCCTGGGGCTACTTTGCAGCTAAAGTCATAATTTATTAAAATGTAGCATTATTCTAGCCTCTAGGTATAGGGATTAGTACCCTGTGTGAAAAATGTTGTAGGGAAGCTGCTGTGGGAAAATTTACTTAGGACACTAAAGAGATGATCTGTGCTGTGCACTGAATGGTTCTGCTTGTGGTCTGCTATTCAATGAATGGATTTGAGACTGTGTGGACTATAAGGACAGTCAGTGCTGAGCCAAGGGCAGAATCAGGATCTGCAATGTTGTTTTTAATTAAAAAACTTCTCACTTTTATGAATGTTAAATGTTGATGACAGTGAGGCAAAATTATTCCCCTCCTGTTGCATGTGCTATTGTGTAGTGCTTGGAGCAGTTATGCCACGGGTATATACATCTGTTTTCAGTAGCATTCTTAATTCAGGAACAAAATGCAGCTGCAAATTAGATTTCATGTCATCTTTGTTGGTGTTTCCTTTTCTGAGAAATGAAGGAAAAGAGCTCTACAACTGCTCCATGGACGATAGTATTTGAACATAACGATAACAGCCGGGTTGTGATGTCCAGTTCTTTCTAGATTTCAGGTTTCTGCCTTGCAGCATTCAGTGCTCCATTCATACTGAAAGCATGCTGCAAGACTAACTATTTTGTAATAAAGCCTAATTTAACTACACATTTTAGGCATAGTTTTTATTTTCTGAGGCTGATGTGAGGCTAATTCAATGCTTTGCTAGCGTGGGGCATTATGGGTTGGACTTAAGATGCACAGATGGATTCTCCTCTAAACTCCCAACTCCAATTGCAGCTGGGAGTGAGAATTTATAGGCTGTTACTGTGAAGACTCAGCCACAACATTCTACTAATGTCAGCTGAAAAATTCGGGTTTTTTTTACCTTGAAATTAGAATGCAATGGGGCATCCAAACCCATCGTGCTATGAGTGCACAAGAGTTCATGGTGTTTATTGATCAGAAATATAGTGACAAACTATTGAAAGTAATTTTTAATGGCTATCTGCATATTAAAAGGGAGATTGTAGTTGACAGCAAAATGAAGGATGAGAATGAAGCCATATGTGTTTGAGCAGGACATTTAGCCCTTAAAAACATTCAGTGGACTTCTAGCATAGATCTTTGTTGTTATCAGAAAAGCCTTAAGGACTTCAAAATGATACATCTGGGACACAGAAATTGCTCAAGTGTGGCATAATTTATATGCCAGCCTATTGCCACTCTCAAATACTGCTAATTTTATAAAATCATATAGAATGCTATGCAAATACCTGACTTATCATTGTCTAATAGACTGCCCTGGAAAGAAAGAATTTCCTTATAAAGCAGGGAAGTGTAAATATTGATTGTTTGTGGGTTGGTTGGTGGTTTGTTTTTTTTTTCCAAGACAGCTGAATTTTCTTACTCTGCATGCACGAGTAATAATGCTAGAATGTAGACCCGTGCTCTTTTGATTAACTCTTTTTCAATTTGTCAGAGGTAGTACCAAATCTTGAGGATACATTTGGTTTTTTACTGTTTGGAATCATTAACTGCTGTATGAATAGTGACATCAGGATCCTGAATCCACTCAAAGGTGCAGGCTGTCACACATACTTGGCTTTGATATTGTTAGACTTCATATGGTGTAGTCAAGAAAATAAGCTTGGCATAGTCATGGATCACTTTCTTCAATATTTCCCTGTGTCTTCCAGGGACACTTTGTGGTTATTTTGCTATTTGGGCATTTTCTACAGTTGAATCCACAGCGGATGGTAATGCTTATGTTGATGTGCTGATACAGATGGCTGCATTTTCTTGTGTGTTTTCTGGCATTTAACTGTTAAAAATACTTCTTTGTATTATTACCTTTGCAGTGCAGTAATATCTATCAACAGTGATGGCCTGCTGTTGAAGACAGCAGCTACTTCTGTAATTATTAGATGGGAATTTCTTTGGGATCCTGTTCAAAACTGACCTTTCTTAAACTTAAAATCAGTAGATGATTTGGGCACTTAGGGCATGCCTGGACTTCTGAAAGGACAGAATTGTAGCTTTTTGAAGTGGTTGGCATTTTGGGATTGTTACTCTGTTATCATTTGCAATATATCCTGCAGACAGCAAATACTGCCCTCAGACTGTGGTAGGTTGACGCTGGCCGAAGGCCAGTGCACCCATGAAAATAATATATTCATTTTCCTCTGGTATAGTTAAGCAGAGGAGGGGGAAAGAAAATTCATGGGGTGAGAGATAAGGATTAGGAGAAAAACACTTCAAGGGCAAAACAGCCTTAACATTTTAAAAGGTATAAAGAAAAATTTATTAATTAAAAGAGCATAATGAGAACTAAAAATAAACTGTTAGAACACTTTTCTTCCCCCCCTCAGTCCTTCTTTCCTTCCCACCGACAGGTCAGGGAGACAAAACATGGGATTTTTATCAATTTGTCACTTACAAAAATCTTTCTTCAGTTCACTTAGGGAAAGGAGTCTCTTTTGCTATGCCATGGGGTCTTTCCTATGGGAAACAGTTCCCTGTGACCTTTTCCAACCTGGTTTTAATTTTCACGACTACCAGTCTGCCCGGAACCTGCTTGCAATGTGAAGTCCCTCCCACGGGCAAAACAGTCTTCCCATAACTGCTTTCCATGGGCCAATTTAGCTTATGGGGTGCAGTTTTTAAGGATGAACTGTTCTGGTATAAAAGCAAGGGTCCTCTTCCTCTGTTTCTGGAAGCAAGGGTTTTCTTTCTTTCTGTTCAGGCCTCTCACCTGATCACAGCTTTTCAGCATCCACATGTTCCAGCATGAGTGCCTTTTTCTCATGGCCTGCGGGTGAATGCTGCATCCCCCCATGCACTTCATGAATTACAGGGAAACAGTTTGTTGTATTCTAGTCCTCATCATGGCTTGCAGAAAAATCTTGGCTCCGACGTCCAGAGCACCTCCTCCTCCCCCTCCCTCTTTTGCACCGACCTTAGTGTCGCCATATTGTTCTCCTCATGTGTCACCTTTTCCTTTTCTCTGACTCAAGAGAATTGGTGTTTGTAGGTTTGTTTGTCTCAAGTTCTATCAATTGAAACAGTTTTTATAGCGCTCTGCAGTGCTGAAAGGTTGATCTTGTCCAGGCTCCCCAGTTGGGGAATCGCTCGCTGTGCTTCCCTCTCTATTGCTCACATGGTCTCTGCCAGCACTGTGCAAGCTGCACCGGCTGCCGGCTCCACTCCGCGCCTTTTCTTCATGCGGGACACCAAAAAAAGAAATACTGCTGCTGCTGCTTTTGTCTTTCTGTCTGCAGCATGGCTGGCTAAAAGCGGCTAAGTAAATAAAGTCCATTGCGGCCCATGGCGAGACAACATGCAGCCGGCTCCGTGGTTGCTCGCAGTGCCAGCATGGCCCAGCAGCTGCACCAGGACGGGGTCCAGCGGCCCCTCTGGTAAGGTCCTGGCTGGCCCCATCCACCCCTCTTTTGAGGGCAGGGAGCAAGAGAGCTTCCCGCAGTTCTTCGTCCTTAAATATGTTATCATAGAGGTGTTGTTATCATTGTGTCAATCTGTTGGAAGGACAGAGGGCTTTGCAGAAAGACTTGGAACGTTTGGACGGATGGGCAGAGTCCAGTAGGATGAAGTTTAATAAGTCCAAGTGCCGAGTCCTGCACTTTGGCCACAACAACCCCCTGCAATGTTATAGGCTGGGGACGGTGTGGCTGGACAGTCCTCAGGTGGAAAGGGACCTGGGGGTTCTGGTTGACAGCCGGCTGAACATGAGCCAGCAGTGTACCCAGGTGGCCAAGAAGGCCAATGGCATCCTGGCCAGTATCAGTAATAGTGTGGCCAGCAGGAGCAGGGCAGACATTCTTCCCCTGTACTNAAAAAATTTTTCACAGTAAGAGTGATAAAGTACTGGAATGATCTGCCCAGGGAGGTGGTGGAGCCACCATCCCTGGGTGTGTTTAAAAAAAGACTGGATGTGGCACTTGGTGCCATGATCTAGTTGAGGTGTAAGAACATGGTTGGACTCGATGATCTTGAAGGTCTCTTCCAACCTAGAAATTCTGTGATTCTGTGATTCTGTTATCAGCTTTTTTCTAATTGGCTTCACAGTGTGCTAATTCTCAGACCTAGCCAGTGATTGGTTTTGCCAGGCACGGAGGAAGCTGCTAGCAGCTCACTACAGAGAACCACTTCCGTGGCTGACTTTTTCCCTCTTCACCACAAATCAATTAATGCAAAACCAGCACACAGACAGATTGCCATCTACCCTCCACTTACTTAAATTACCTCAAATGACTCACCTTTGTAAGAATAAGCAAGTGCTTTATGATAATTGCATTTTCCCAGGTTAGCTGTCTTACTAGAATACAACTGGAATCCTCTGTGGCTGAAAATAATTAAATGCACACAGCTTTTTCTTTCTGGTTAATTATTTGCTGTCAGTGGAAGGAAAAGGTGCCACTGGAAGGCTGTACTTTTAGCATTTCAAGCTACAATGCTTGTGAAATAGTTTTCCAAGAGAAACTAGTCTGTTACCAAAGAATGTTCTCATCGTATTTGTGAGAGCTGTAGGAAATGCAGCTTTGCATAGGAGACTATGGGAGTGGAGAATGACAATTCCTCTATAAGCACTCAATGCTCTTTTAGTTTTGAGGACTTTTCAAGGAGATGCTTAAGATAATTGATGATTCTATTCCATTCCAAGTCTGCAAATCTGATGAAACACACCAGTTTTTCATATTTTGAATTTGCATCTGCTATTTTGGATGCAATTAGTCACATCCGGCTGCTTTTTTTGAGTTGTCTTTCAGTTTTTCAAAAGAATTAGAATGAGTTTTAGCTGGTGTATATTGCAGAGAAGAAGTGATACATTCCCTTTATTGTGAACAAAAGTGTCCATATCCTGTAACCAGAAAGCATGAGCTGATAGATATTTTATTCCTGTGTTTACACAAGTATGGAGATACAATTCACTTGTCTTGAAGAAGTTGGTTAAAGCTTATGACAAACAGCAATGTAGTAACTAGAAGCATAATTTTGAATGGTAACTTTCCAGCTAACTACACATTTTGACTGGGTTTTTTGCCTGGCAGTTGGCAAATGTAACATGTAGGTCTACCTGGCTGTCTTGACAGCTGAAGTTGTGCGTTAAAAAATTACAGTAAAATGTAGTCTCTGTATACTAACAGTAAAAACAAACAAGCAAACCCCCCTCAACAATAAACTAGGGTAAATAAACATGTTTCTGTCTGACAAAGACTGATTCTGGTTGGAAATCTGTTCCTCTACTTTTTTTTTTTTTTCCACTTTTTTCATGCCAGAGAAATAAAATTTCTGCAATTTCCTGTGACCCTGTTCCATTACAGTAAGTATTTCTTGCTTCATTGGGCCACCCACTGAGTAGATTTTGTAGCCCTCTTTGTTGCCTAAAAAGGAGGCTTTAAAAGAGATTAAAAAGTTAAATGCACATTTATTTTTTTTCCTGTTGACTGTCTTTTTTTCCCCCTGAAATAATAAGATTTTATTAGCGTGACAAATCATTCAGCAGTCATAAAATACTAGAAATCATAAAATTTAAACAGATGAAACTGCAGGACTTTTGGAGAAAGTTACATTCCTCCTTAAAGACAGTGTTATGATTTAATACTAATATAGATAAGGTATGCACGGGTCACTTCATAATTTGTCGTGGCTTTTTGCATATTAATCTTGAAAGTGCACAGGCTCAGATTCTTTTCAGTTTCAACTGATTGCAATCCCTTGGACAGCCTGTGATACTCTCTCTGTGCATGATCAGAGAGAGGGAAGAATCAGAACACTTGTGTGCAGCTGTTCCAGTCCATGTCATGTGTGCTGGCAAAAACTGTGCTAAGTCTGTGCTTGCAGTAGGAAATAAATGCTACTTAGGAAAGTGGTATGAAACCAAGAACTTCATGTTTAATACTCTTTGTTTTTTCATTTTGGACCTGTGAGGTTTGTCAAAAGTTACACAATGCCAGTTACTTGGATGCACTTATTCAAGGAGTCTACAAATCTCAGGCAAAACTTCGTTGGGTATGAGTCAAACACTTTCAGTTTGTGACTGAAAGCTGAAATCAGTAAACAATCCTCACTGAATTACACAGCAGTCAAAAAAGGAAAAAACTATGAGTGCACCTTTTCCAAAGTATGGTATTGTGAACTCCTGTTGACATGGGTGTGGATCTTCAAAGGCATTTAGCATCTCAGTACAGCTTTTGATCTGGATCTAAACAGACCAACTTTTAAACTGTATTTTACTGCTTGAAGTGTGGGTAAATGATAATTTTTAACAACAGGAGGTACACGGGACAAAGTGACAGGATTACATGGTTATTGCAGTACTCTGTACATAAGCTGAAGCTATTGTGTTGCTAAACTACACCATGTAAGGCTTCCACTTCAATCTGAGGATGTTCTAATGAAGGACTATTAAATTTTATTGCACATTTAAGTGTGTGCCTACCTAAAATGACTTTCCTTGTCCTTGGGCTTGTCTCCACTAGGAGAATTTCTTCTGGAGAATACAGCAGAGTCCCCTAGTGGAAATATGCTGATGGAAGGAATTCTTGGTACTGCTGTTCCACCTCTCTGAATAACAAAAGCTGACAGGAGCACTCTGCTGTTGGCAAAGCTGGATCTGCATGAGAGCTTTTTGCCCTCACCGTTGGCTAGTTGCCTTTTTTGTCCATGCTTCTGGCTGGGGAAGGATCTTGACTGGCAAAATTTTAACACAGACCTACCCTTAGATATCATGGCCTGAATGTGAGAATGAATGATGTTGCTTTCAGGTCTTACTCTTATCTGATGAGGCACTGAACAAATTTAATTCCTTACACCCAGGAATAGATGACTGCTGTCTACAAAATGCCTGATTTTTTAGTTTGTGTATTATAAATATGTATAAATACAGTCATGAAAATGTATTCCTATAATGTCTTGAGGGTTGTAGTGGAGGAGTAGGATTTGTCAAGAGTTTGAAGCACTGAATTTACCAGCTGGAGTTGATTTTTGCTGGATACTATTTTGTGATTTTCGTGCTGGGGGAAATAGCTTCTACGTTGTTCCTTCTGATCTAGGTCCTAGGACTTCTGAAACTTGAGAGAGGAAGAGATTGTGTATTGTCAGATTGCAGCTGAATCCCTTCCCCTTCTTTTAATGGAGCTGTGACTTATGTTGTGTTCAAGGAAGGCTCTGTAAGCAGCAGGTGTTTGTTAGATCCTTGGCTTAACAATGTAGGCCTACTCAGGTGTGTGTGGTGTTAATGAAGGAATTCCTGTATGTAATTCCCATGCATAGCTCTGTGTAGGACATACTTGGCTTTCCTTGGTGCAGCTGCTCTTTGCATGCAGCTCTGAAGTTTTACCCTGAGAGTAATCAGCACATGGACTGGGTGGGAAGTGTGGAGACTCTGTTCTCCTGACTGGTGCCTCTGTCCAGGAGCCTGGCAGGTAATGCTGTGGCATTACTGACGAAGGTGTTCTTCAGGGAGTGAGGCTGCAACACTAAAAAGTGGTGGTAGCCGTTTCAGGGTTTTTTAATTAAGAGAGACCAATGAAAAATGAAACCTTTTTTTTTTTTTTTTTTTTGCCCCACAAGTCTTTTCAGAAATGAAGGATGCATGGGGCCTCTGGCTAACTGGAATAAACCCTGTTACCCTAATGGCTATAAGGTGGATTCCAGGCACGGAGGACTCTTCTGGTCAGCTTTTCTGGCAAGTTGTTACTAACATAGGTGCCCCAGGGACTTGTCAAGGAGAAATCTTGTTAATGCGTCAGTGGTTGCCTCGGTGAGGACTGTCCGGCTTATCCCGGTACGCGGTCTGCCCGGATCACAAAGTGTCACCGGGGCAGGGAGGTGCGGATGGCCGAGGGCTGCGGAGAGATGGAGCGGAAGGCGTTCGGGGCAGTGCGGGGTCGGCCGGGCCGCGCTGCGTCCTTGCCCTCGGGCGCCTCTGGAGCCGTGCGGGGAGCGCTGCCTGCGCCGCGGGGCGGCCGGCGGCCCGGCCCCTGCGCGCGCCCGCCCGTCAATGTGAAGCCGCTCCGGCAGCGTAAACATGGCGGCGTCCGTGCATGAGGGGCGTAAGAACCAGCTCGACCTCCTCATTCGGGCCGGTGAGCTGCGCCGCGCCGGGCCGCCGCGGGGCGGGAGCGGGGACGGGCCGGAGCGGCGGGGGGAAGACGCGGCGTACGGCGCGCTCCGGCGGCGGGCGGGAGGCAATGGAGGGCAATCAGGAAGTGATCACCTTGGTAGCGGCCGGCCCGCGGCACTTGCCTCCCGGCGCGGGCGGCACCACCGCGGCCGCCGCGCCGGGAGTTGCGGCGGGGCGCGCGGAGGAGTTTAGCGGGGTTTTGGAAGCTGGGGCGAGAACCAGGAAGTGCGCGAGGCTGTTGTCCTCCCGCCTTTCCCGGCCCTTTCCTCGCTCCGAGCGCCGCCGCCACGCTGTCTGAGCGGGCAGGCCGAGCGCCGCCGCGCACCCCACGCAGGGCCGCGGCCCGGCCTCCCCGGGCAGCGCACCTCGGCGCGCGTCCCCCGCCGTTCCGCTGCCTGCCCCCCGTGCCCTTTTAAACTCTGCTCTGGCGGCGGGGCGGGAGGAGGCGCCGCCGGCAGGGCCGCGGCCCCACGTGTGCGACGCGGGGGGGCGGTGGCGCCCCCTCCCCCACGCGCGCCGCGTAGCGGAAGCGGCGCGTTCCCCCGGGCCCCGCGCGGGGGAGGGGCCGCCGTCCTTGGCGGGTGGGGGGCGCCGGCCGCCAATGGGCGCGCGGCGGGCGCGGGAGTGGCGGCGCGGCGCTGGAGGCGCGCACGGCATCGGAGGGAAGCCGACTGTAAACACGGAAGTGGCCGCTCCGCCGCCGCACGTGGCCGCACCTGCCTGCGGGCGCCCCCGACGGGCGGGGGAAGGGCGGGCGGTTGCGCCGTCCCGGGCCCAGCCTCGCCTCCGGGCAGCCCCGCGGCCACGGCGGGGTGAGGAGGCGCGAGGCGTAGGGAATTCCGTTCCCTGCCGCCGGCCCGTGCAGGTGCCGCGCTTTCTCTGGCCGCTCCTGCGCACCGTCAGATCTTGCAGCCGCTGCCGGAACACGGACCGTTTACCCGAGCTGTAGCACCTTTTCCGGGTTGCATTCAGAGTCCTGCATGGTTTGGCCTCTTAACGTTTTGTTAAATCTGTCTGACAACAGGATACTCTAGTGATCCCTAGACTCGTCTCAAAGTGTGATAAAGCCCTGGAGAACGAGCAAGATGACAACTGACCCAAACTTAAAAGGCAGAGTCAAGCACTCAGTTGTTCGCTGAAGTTTTACTAGATCTGATTTTATTTTTGCCTTTACAACATAGAAATCAACTTCTAAAAGTAGTCCTAGGATCCATAAACAGTACAGTGTAGGGCATTATAGGTAATGAATTGTGCAGTGGCTGCACATGAGTTTTCAGAGAGAGTCAAGCTTGATACTGGCTTTGCATTGACATGGCAGTGGGTTTTTACAGGCCTAAAGGTAAATGGCTCTGTTGTTTACCAGTGTATTAAGATAAGCTTTCAGAATGGGCCAAGACACGTAATCGTCATCATTTATTTTATTTAATGTGGAAAAATACCCAGGGTTTTTTGGCGGGGGCTGGCCCACACCCTGGACATGCAAAAATAACCCACTATAAAGCAGTGAAGAACTGTTCTGCTGCATAACAGAAGGGGAGTGGGTCTTAAGGATTCTAACACTTGTCTACAATGGAGCAATAGCTTCAATTTGCCAGTAGAACAACTCTCATTTCTGCAGGTCTCGCTGCTGCAGATTTCAGTGAGTTGTTTATTACTTTTGGTTGTGAATAGAGAATGTTTAAGTAGTTTATCATTGTGTCAACACCTTCTTAAGTCACTGTAACTAGATTGCTTGAGAGCCAGCCCTTAGATAAATGATGAATGACCTTTGCATTGCTCTTTCTGATGTCCTTTGTCGTACTGATCTCATTAGCCCAACCAATGTCATTACTTTTTTTCCCATATTTGCATTGCAGTGAGTGATACCTACACATGTCTAGTATCCCCATCATCTTACTATCAAGATACCATATCTGTTTACTTAGTTTTGTATGTAGATGATATCACGTGGGTTGAAGCGAGGAATTCTTTATCCTAAGGGATTGTAATAATTATATGTTGCCTTTTCCCATGGCTGCTGGTTTCAGTGTTGACAAAGATTCAGTGTTTAATAACTGTGGGAAGTAAGATGGACCAAAATTGTTACTGCTTAGTGTTATCTTAATTGCTATTGTAAGAGCGACTCCTAAATGACTTTACAAAGATATGTTTTGACTTTGTAGTTAATATTTCTGTCAATATTGGGCTGATAACATATGGCTCACAGTGAAACAAGTGTTTTGAGATTGTTGCTCTCATCTTTGTTATTGATTTACCTTTCTGCAGTGGGTTAGGCATCATCCTTAAATTGTGTGCAGCTGAGAGTCTTGAACAGAGGCAGGCTTAGGGAAATACTGAAAAACCCAAGGAATTGTTTTTTGGTTTCTGAATAAATGTCTGCCATAAAACAAGCAGTAAACTGAAGAATGCTTTCTTTTCCAGTCAAGTTTTGTGTACAGAAAGATTTCTGGGTATTACCTGTAGAGGCAATTCAACTGCTTTTAATTAAGATGTCGTTTAAGCACTGTTACTAACTTCCACTGCTGTTTTTAAATGCTAAAATAAAACAAGCATGTGAATGCCAGTAAACTTTAATGAGGTTTATTAGTGTATGTGTAGTCACTCTTTACTGAATTCCATGCTTGGAATTGTGAATTCTTCATTAACTTGTTGCTTTGGTTGCCTGATAGTATTAAAGGGTAAGCTATTGCAGGTGCTACAGTTAAGTGATGGCCTTGTAAATGCAGACATTGATAGCCCTTCAAGTTAAAGGTGAGGAAGAGAGGGCTGTAGTGCAGTGCAAGAGAGTACCATTTTGAAAATTTCAGTCCATTTTTTTGGTCTCATAAAGTGCTGCCATTAATTTTGTTAGTCTTATGTTAAAAGGGGGGTAACCTTACATTGTAACCAAATGGATATGTTGACACTGTTTTTTTTTTCTGTAAAACTAAAGTACAGCCTTGTCAGACTTGATTACCAAGGCTGGTATTTTATAACAGCTGTTGAGAACCTTGAATAATCTACTGTACATGCTGTTTGGGTAGAAAGTGGAGCTAGAAGACATTAGGCCAACAGTGAAGATAGACATCAACTAGCCTAGTTTTCTATTTACACTTTAAATTTGAATTTGTTTTCTGAGTTGTTTTTTTTTTTTCTGTAAATAGATAAAAATTTTTTAATGAATTATTTTAAAATAAAGTGCCAATTCTTTCATAAAAGTGAAAATTCTTTCATAAAAGCAGTAAGATGAGATTTGATTTAAAAGAACAGAAGATTGGTGGTGTTAGCTGTAATGTGTGCTAGATCAGTAAATGGCAGTTCTCGTGTTACTCAGTTACCAAAGTCTGGGAAATTTACTTCCATCCACATAAACTGCTTTGCTTCATTTGGGCAAGTGGCAGTTCTTTCTGAAATGATTGTATAATGTAACAGACCTACACCTTGTATTGTTTACTGAAACAGTACAGTCTATTTTAGCTTTGGGGTCTTGCATATAGTTGATAGCATAAATATAATAGAAATAGAATTGGGCATTTTTAGAGAAATGGGTGATGCACTTCATTCTCTGATTAGAAATGTTTCTACCTATTGTGATACTTGTGTATCAAAGTCTTGGGAAGTTGTGTTTTTTTAATTGTGGAATCCTACTGCTTTGTTTTGCTTCCTCCCCATCTTTTTTGTGAGAAGTGTTGTGATACAAATGTAATTTAGTTGATGACACTTGATCTAATCATCTGCAAGAAGAGCCGCCTGTTTTTTTCTTGTCCAATCCCCTCTCTGAGAGCCTGTTCCCACACTTTGTCTTTTATGATGTGTTTTTTAGCTGTTCTTCAGTATCATGTCTTCTGTCTGAGCACTCTGACATGCTGTCTTCTGTTAGACATTTTCTTGCATGTCAGAAAGATATTTTACATAAATCTGTGTTAAGATACAAATTTCTCCTTTTTTCTTCCCACTGTGTTGGTGCAGTAAACATTGCCTGTGAGCAAATGCAAACTCCTGATGTTCACTGGGTAGACAAATGCTTCTAAGGCTAAAACCATGTACTGGGTAAAGGAGAATTAGTTGGGGAGACTTGAAACTTGGTAACAGAACTGAATTTAGTCAGTGTTTTAATAGCTGTCCTTTTGGCAATGTTAGGTTAGTTTGTTAGCTGTCATGATAGACAGACAGCATGTGTTGTTCCAGCCAAAGCCAGAAGCGTTACTATTTTTTGCTTGATATTTTTTAGGTGACAGTCTTAGAGGAGTCCCAAGTAGTTCCCATTGGGAAAGCATTTGTGAAGTGTGTATTTTCAAACGTCAGAGGCTTTTGTGGAATAGATAGTGCTGTTTTTCTTGGAAGGGTTGCATAGGGGAGAGGTCGAGTGGCTCCTTTGCTCTGCTGTTATGGTTTTGCAGTCTTAGTCTCCAATGCTGGTTGTATTTCCTTTCTCTCCACTCTGGTCTTTCAGAATATCCTAGTACTGGAAAAGTACATCGATGGCTTTCTGCTGTCTTTCTTGCCTTCTTCCTGCCCTCTGCTAAGTACCTCTTAGTTGTGGTGCAGCATCTGTTCTCTGTAGGAAAATTTTATATACTTTTAAGCATTTAGGAAGTAGTGAATTCAGTGCCCTCTTACAATTGAAATTTGTTAACTAAGTTTGAATTTCATTACAGAAATCCTTTGTATACTGAACCTATTGGCACAGAAGCAATTATCTGCTTGGAGAAGCTTTGCTGACATCCTTTGAATCTTATTTCATGCATTAGAATAACAACATATTAAATACTGATTTAGACTTGCTAATTTCAGTAGTGTTGTAGAATTTTTACATTTTTAACCACTATCTGAATATTGTTCCTGTATTCTGATAATCAGTGAAAATTTTTATCAGGTAGATGAGGGAAACCTAGTCATCAAATTCTGTGCAACTGAAACTTTTATTTAGAAAGAGAAATGTTTAGGCAGAGGGTTTCCTGCAGGGCAGCTGTGTTACAATGCAGGTGGTCAGCCTCTGACTTTGGATATGCCCAAACAGCTGCTTGGGAAGGAAACACTTGGCCAAGCATGGGGAGCATCCAGGGTTTGCAGCTCGGGAAAGGTCTCATGGTGCAAAATTCGTGCTGGTTGCCACTGATTATTCAAGGAACAGAGTGCACAATAAAGACCCTTTCCTGATATTCCTGTGCTCTTAGGTAGGCTTTTATTGTTCACAGCCTGGGGTGAAGCAGTGTTGGAATGTCAGCTTTAACAGGCATCTGCTGTTTCAAAAGATAAAGCCCTCTAAATAAGCTGTGGTGGGAATCCAGGCCATAGCTAATAGGCTGTGGTGGGAATCCCGTCAGCCAGCCAGCAGGCTGGTTCAGCAAGAACTTTCAGTCACCTGTAATTTTGCATTTGTGCATCTTCCACATTTCATCCACTTTCAGCTTCTGATTGATACATTTAATCTGCTAGCTGGTAGGTTTTTCAAGTTTTTAATCCCTGCATTTGAAAAAACTGCAGTATGCTGGAAGGCTTTTACCCCCATGTGAGCCTGCAGGGAATCTGTGTGTATTCCATGTTTCCTTAACTGGCATTATGTTTCCCTGCTTTTCACTAAACAAACCTCAAGTTATTTCTTAGATGTTTTCAGTAACAGCAAAGGTGCCTTGAAGTTTTCCTACAGAATGATTCCCAAATCCTCTTTAGTTCTGTGCTACTAGAGATAGGTGACTCTGCTTAGGCTAAAGATAGATCTCCTGGTTGCTGGCTGCCTTGCTGGAGTGGTTCAGCTTAGAGCAGATGGCCATAAATGGAAGGAGCAAGTGAAGAGAGACAGCTACCTTGGCCAGAGTGTGGACAGTGGGCAACAGGTGTTTCTGCAGTCACCACTTTCCAAAACCTTTACACGGGTGAGGAGTATGGAGTTAGCTGTGAACAGAATTGTAATGTTACATGGCACGTTGGGCTTTTTTTAGTGCTGCTGCTATCTTCAAGGTGCTGTGATCTGCAGTGTATCAAACTTAACTGTGCTCTCTTGAAGTTGCATTATTTTTGATGAATCAGTTTTCCTAAACTTTCAGAACTTGAAAAAAGAACTATTTTTACCTTCTTCCCTTAGTTTTTGCATAAAGCACACCCTTTATACTGTTTGTTGTGCTTTGTGGTTTTTTTTAACAACCAAGTTGCTAAAATGGACTCACAATTATTTTTAATGTCAGAAATCAAAACAGGATCTATGTTTTGGAAACTAGTCTTATATTTACATATGTATATGTATGTAGATAGACATGTATATGTATATATTTATCCAGTAGACTGAAAATTTGAAGAGAGATGACCTTTAGATTTGAATGGGATAATAGTTGGAGATGGTACTACTTCTCTGTTCTGCTGCATTACTTTGTAATCATCTTCATCACAATCTGTTTTTTCCTGGTTAATTTGAAGGCAGAAGACAAATCTCAGTCTCTTTCTGTAAGTTCTTGAACTCTTCATGGAAATGAGGAACTTGCTTGTGAACCAGAAATCTAATCTAGGAAGTGAAAGTGTCAGTTCTGCTTGTCTTATGTCTTCCCTAAATATTTCTTTTGACAGGAAGGTATAAAAGGTGCAAAGACATGTGATAATCTTGTGTTTTTCATGTTAAAGATTGAGAAGTACAGTTGTACAGGGATACATGTGGACTTCTATAAGTAACCTGTTCTCATAATGTTTTTTGTGTCCTTCTGCAGTAGAAGCATCAGTTCATGGCAGTAATGTGCACTGCACAGATAAGACAATTGAAGCTGCAGAGGCCTTGCTTCATATGGAGTCTCCTACCTGCCTGAGAGATGCCAGGAGTCCTGGTATGTCAGCCACAGTCTCTGCTCTGGGAGTCATTTCTCCTTCTACTAATCAGTAAAACAAGCAAACTGGGAAACCTATTTCTGTGTAGAGCTGTATGCTGTTTAAACGTTTGCCTATATATTTAAAAACTACTGATTTGTTTGAGTTTTACATGATTTCTCTACCCTGCAACAAGTATACTTACAGATTGAATCATTTATCTGAGAGGGGTTGCTGGGGAGAGATAGCTGAATAATGACATATTTTAAATTAATTTTTCCCCCTAAACATCATGGAATACTCTTTCACTGTGCAGGTCACAGAGCTCTGGCACGGATTGACCAGAGAGGCCATGGAGACTCCATCCTTGGAGATATTAAAAAATACAGGATCCTGGGCAAACAGTTCTAGGTGGCCCAGCTTGAGCAAGGAGTTGGACCAGGTCCCCTTCTATTGCCAGCCATTCTGGGTTCTGTGAATCTGACATTTTAAGTTGCTAAAATAAAGAGTTATTTTAAGGAAAAAGCATTTCTATTCATGTTTCTATTTTAGAAAGAATACCCAAAAACAGTGTGTTGCAAAGTGTTACCAGTCTAAAAAACCCAAACCTTAATGTTGATGGTTACTTTAACTGATGTCCCTTCTGAAGTTACTTAATCTGTGTTGAAGTAATGGTCAAACTGAAATGCAAAAGCTACAAAATAGGAAATAGAGATCAGAGTAATGATCAAAGATGAAGCTCTAATTTATTTAAATTAAAGGTGAGTTTAGTTCTGGAGAATATTGGTGCAGTACTTGTTTTTGCCTAAAACTACTGACAAATGTGCTTGTTTTTGGGAGTTGGATTGATTTTCAAGGTGACAGGATTTTGGAGCAGAAATTTGCATATGCTTTGTTTAAAATAATTTTATATAAGACACATTAAAATAATCAGATAGGGACTTCATAAGGAATTATTTTTTTTCTTCTCTTGTAGTGGAAGTTTTTGTCCCTCCTTGTGTGTCCACCCCAGAATTTATCCATGCAGCCATGAGACCTGATGTGATCACAGAAACCGTGGTGGAAGTGTCAACAGAGGAATCTGAACAAATGGATGTATCTCCTGTTCCAACTTCCCCTGATATCCATGAACCAATGAAAAAGAAAAAGGGTACATATGGCTTTTCATAGGAGCAATCTCAAAATTTTACTTCTGTTGTCCACTGCTGTAGATGGTGCAGTTGATACAGGGGAGGATGGATTGGATGGTCTGATCTCTTTGCTCATACAAACAGATTGATGGCAGTCTGAAATGTGAGTTCTTAGAAAATTGGGTCTGCATCAAGAAAAAAGAGGGAGCAAGAGAATGGGCTTTGACAAATCATGAAGGAAGATGGTTTCTGTGTTGAGTATTTTAACACAAAGTGGAGGAAGGACAGAGTATTCAAAAAGGACTTTTGTGGTGGGTAATCACTGGTGTCTGAAATACGGATATATTTGGTGAGATGGTAGACTTGAGGTTTATGCAATGAAGCAACAGGGTAAATACTAACTTAAAAAAACTTAAAAAATAAATCAGTTTTCAAAATCATAAGATGTTCTTTGTGAAATTTTTGTCTTTCCTGTCTAATTGGCTTGTCTTGGAGGAGAAACAATTCAGAACAGTGTTTGATTCCTAAGCATTTTACTATCACATGAGCGGTTGGCACCTAGTAAGGTTGTTCTCTCTGATGTAGCAGTTTTGTTAGAGGCATCAATACAGTTCACATAACTTTAGGAATATTGATTCAACAGAGTTCCCAGACATGCTGATATGGAATATTTACTTGTAATTTAGAGGGAAACAAATGCAACGTAGTGATAAAGTGACACAAATCCAAGATCTGTGAGTCTTAGTTTTAATTAAAATGCATGTTAACTTGTCTGCAATTGAGTTAAATCTGCCTATGAAGTAAGCAACCAAATGATAATTACACTGGATGTGCAGTAGTAATCTAAGAATCTAAGTTTATCCATACCTGTAGCAAGGAAACAGCAGGGGAAAAATACACAAACACCTTTTTTCAGCAAAGGCAAACAAGAAAATATTACTGTGCATTTAATTAATACTTCTTTTTCCCCATGTGTTAGGTGCAGCTGGCCGGAAACCCAAGACCCAGCAATCAGCTTTTCCTGATGGGTCTCCAGATCTAGGTATAAAGAAGAAACCTAGAGAAGGCAAAGGTATGTTTTTCCATTCATTGAGTCTTTAAAAATTAGCAGTGTATGTGCATGGTATTTATCACAGGAAATGTACATATCTTTAAAAATGTGATGGATGAGAATGTACTGACTTCATTAGTTTATTTAGTTTTATTCAATGTCTTCAAATTTGTTTGTACAAGATCTAGCACAGGGATGTATGCTATAGGACTCTCCTCTAGTACCCTCCACAGTTAATAGGCTTTCTCATTTTTTATTTGCTTTACTTTGTGGTTATTGACTTGTGATGTCTTTTGTGTTGTGGATCAACTTGGTGCTACACACATAATTTATTAAGCTACTGCTGTAAGACTTGCTTTCAAGTAGAAGCAGCACATGAGCATTTAGAAAGGTGATGGTTGGAAATATGATTTCTTAGTTAATTTGCAGACTTCATTGGGAATATATTTCTTGACTAATAGGTTCAGTTTCATTTAAGGGGAAAAACAAATGATGATGTGTTTCTGTATTGGTTGAGTGGAGAATTATGTGCAGGAGAGTTCTAGTTTCCCAGTGTTTCTACTGATAAATAGAGGTTCCTTTCTTGGAGTCCAAGCCCCTGCTGTTCATTCAGCAAGAAGACACACTGGAATGTTTGCTCACAGGTTACCCTTGAGGTGCTGTGCAGTCTATCAGCTCTTCCCCTGGCTACAGGTGAAAAATCTGGATCTCTTCTCCTCTTAGTGCGCTGAAAGTTGTTTGGAGATGTTGCTATAGCTGAGAGTAACAAAGTTTAGTGACTTGGAGTAGCAACATGCTGGTTGAAAGAGTCTGCAGTGGTCAGCTCCACTATTATTTTGCCATTTGTTTGAAAGAAACGTCTCTGCTGTTTATGTAATTCCTTATCTGGCTACAGCTCCCAAATCATCATGTTTGTTAGTAGAGCAAGGAAGAATGGGACTGACTTCATGGAGATGTTTGCTCATGGAAACCAGTGCAAACAGTAATTAAACTTCCCTGCAGTGCCCACAGTTGCTTTAGATTTGGTGTAGCAGTGGACTTCAGTGGAGATGACAGATTTTGTATCTGCTATATTTAAAAATATATCTCGTTGAATTATTTCATTTTTTTGTAGTCTTCTTGAATCCTTACCTTTCTTTCTATTTCAGATTTTAGTATTACACCTTTCCATTACCTGAACAGTACTTTCCAGTTGTCCCAGGTCCTAGTTTCCTGCATAAATAACTTGAAAAATGAGGCCTGTATTTCTCTCTGTTCTTGTTTTTGTGCTGGTGAATTCAGCTCTATAGCTTCCTGTTTTATAAAGTGGGAGATGGTACTGCTTTGTGGTTTTCAGGAGATTTTTTTAGTTTTCTTTTAAATTTATTTAATTTCTATGGCCCTTCCTAATGACCTAGATATGTCTCTTGTTCTCATGAAGTATCTCATTCCATATTTTACACTACAGCTGGAATAAATTAGCTTTTTTCCTTGATGTCCTGCAAAATATTTTGTTAACTGGTTTTAATTTTTGTTACTTACTTTAAAAAATCACTTGCAAAGGTAGGCTGTTTCATATGCAGCATGTTTTTGGAACACCAGGAATTATTCTACAGTTCAGTACTATCAGAATTAAGTCATGGAGAAGGAGAGATGATTGTGCACATTTGGAAAAGGGATCCCTTGTTGGCATTCCTTCCTTTGTGCATTCTGGGTACTTTCTGGTGCAAAGTGAGGCAGCTGTAAATCTTGATTTGTGTCCTGCAGTTTATTTCTTCTCTAGAAGTTCTTGTTTGCTTTCTTATCCTGAAGCCCACTTACATTTTTGCAAAAACTGTTGCAGACCTACAGCATTTGGTGGTCGGCCCAGAAATTCTCTTTCTAAGGAGCTAAGGAATACAACCCCAGGGATTACTTCCCTATAATCAAAAATGATTTAAAGATTCCTCAGTTCTCTTGTTGACTCTTTCCTCATATAGGTCTTATTCAAATGGCTCTGAAATCTAGTTGGATTTTGGTAGCTCTTGAGTCAGTATTTGCTGTTGTTTGGAGCACATTGTAAAACACAGTTTTTCTCTATGAGGTGCTTTTCCAGAAGATGGAACCTGTGATTTTTTTACCCTTTGAGGTTTTCAAAGATAGCTGACTTCTCAAAATCTGCAGTGGTCTCTAACCTGCCTTAATTTTAAAATTATCTTTGCATGGCATAACAAGTGCTATGCTAGGCCATGGAATCTCAGGAATTAATGACCTTTTTTCACACGCACGCAAAAATATAATTTGGTCCATGTCCTTGGAGGTAAAGAATTGTTATTAATGTTCTGAGGTTATTGTTCTTGTGGCTCTGTCTTAGTTCTGTCTTCTCAGAAACTTGAGGAGTCTTTTCCAGCTGTAGAAATTGGAAATGTGATCTGCTTTATTTCTTTAGGTTCTCTTCCCCTCTTGCTACATGCACATGGTCTGGTCAGAGTGCAGACAGACCGTGTGTTACATTCTATGGTGTCCTGATGGTCGTTATCACAAACCCCTCCCTGGGGCTTCTCCAGTGAAGATGGTGCACCTCTGGTATACCTGACAAGTGCCTTAAATTCTTTAGCCTGACTTCATTTTATATCCCGCTAATTACAGAAAGGTACATGGGATTTCTGCCCTGTGAATACTCACTTGCAAGAAGCTGGACTGGCTTTGCACCTAGAAGGATGTTGGTCACTCCGCAACATACATTTGAGAAGGGTCAGAACATGGGCTGTCACCAGCTAGTGTGAGAGCCCCAGATCCCAGGCAAACTTAACCACAGTTGAGGTGGTTTGTTGCTGCAGGTTGTATGCCTTTAAAAATGTACTTTTTTATATCCTCCTGTTCTGCAGTGTCATAAAATACACTGGCATTTTCATGCCCTGTTTAATCAAATATGAGAAGAAAATTCTAGTGCTCATTCTGCAGAAAAGATAGGTACTGACTTGGAACATCCTCCTATACTTCTTTTCAAGAACTGAGAATGGGTGCTGGATTGAACAGGCTTCTGTGCTGTATAGCAGATCACTTGGATTAGCTCCTTTCAGAATGCAAATATTTCTGGAAACTTCACTAAACTTAACAGAATGAATGAATATGTGGAGGTTACATCCTTTGTGTAACATTGGTTGTAATGCAGGTCATATGGAGAACTTTCTGTTATCTTTAAAAGTGGTTTTCTAACACATAAATGCTTTCTGATTATAGGAAATACAACGTACTTATGGGAGTTCCTTTTGGACCTTCTTCAGGACAAAAATACATGTCCTCGATATATTAAATGGACTCAGAGAGAGAAAGGAATCTTTAAACTTGTGGATTCAAAAGCTGTCTCCAAACTCTGGGGAAAACACAAAAACAAACCTGACATGAACTATGAGACTATGGGAAGAGCTCTGAGGTAAAAAGCTTAACTTGAGATCCTTAAGTTATCTACTACAATTCAAAATCTGATTCTTAATTTTGCCCACAGAAATATAAAGGTTCTGAAATTTAAAAAATTTTGCAGATTTAGCCTTCAGTCTTGCAGTCCCTGTAACGTTCTATGTTACCAGTAAATTTGCAGTTTTAATTCCTGAAGTATGTATTTGGAAGGTAAGATTTTTTTCAGTTAGATCCTTCAGATCCTTTGCCAGTGTGTTCTAACAGCTTCTTTCCATACTTCCTTGCATTGTAGATTTTACTGTGATTACTTCAGGTTTTCTTGTTAGCACAGAATGAGGTTTTCTTTAAAATCTGTCACTGTGATTTCTTACTACTTAATTTTACTTTCCTTGCAGATACTACTATCAAAGAGGGATCCTGGCAAAAGTTGAGGGACAGAGGCTTGTATATCAGTTTAAGGAGATGCCAAAAAATATAGTTGTCATAGATGATGACAAAAGTGAGTCCTGCAATGAAGATTTGTCAATGCCTACAGATGAAAAGTCCCTGGAAAGAGTGTCTTTATCTGCAGAAAACCTTCTAAAAGCAGCAACCTCTGCACGTGAAGGAAAAAACTCCTCTCAGTTAAGCTGTACCAGAACAGAAAAAGCAGTCACTAGAGTTGTGAATATTGCCTCACCAGCTCATGACACATCCTCATCTCATCCTTCTACTACCACTTCTACTGTCCCAGCAACAACAGCTCCCAGGTTTGTGTTAATGGGGCTGTTAAACTCCAAAGTCCTATTCCTAGATGTGCAATACGATTTTGGAATTTAATTAGTTTAGGTTTGGGGTTGGGTTCTTTGCTTGCTGGTTTGGCTTTTTCATTTTTTTTTTTGGTTTTGTTATGGTTTGGTTTGCGTTTTTTTTAAGAACCAGTTAAAAACCTGGCTCTCAGAATTGTCTGTCCTTGTTGTGATCTGTAATGGTGCCCTGTGTTTTGGCCTCAACATACACGTTTATTTTGTAGGACTGTTCGTGTGGCAATGCAAGTGCCCGTTGTCATGACCTCTCTGGGACAGAAAATCTCAACTGTGGCAGTGCAGTCAGTAAATGCAGGGTCACCGTTAATAACCAACACAAGTCCAACCACAGCAACAAGTCCCAAGGTAGTAATCCAGACAATCCCTACTGTGATGCCAACCTCTGCTGAAAATGGAGACAAAATCACAATGCAGCCCACCAAAATCATCACCATCCCTGCCACGCAACTCACGCAGTGTCAGTTGCAAACGAAAACGGGCCTGTCTGGGTCAGGAAGTATCAACATTGTGGGAGCCCCATTGGCTGTTAGAGCACTAACCCCAGTGTCCATAGCTCATGGGACACCAGTAATGAGACTGTCGGTTCCTGCTCAGCAGGCCTCTGGCCAGACTCCTCCCAGGGTGATCAGTGCAGTTCTCAAAGGTCCAGAAGTTAAATCAGACACAGCCGCTTCGAAACAGGAATGTGAAGTGAAAACGCTGCAGCTGGTAAAAGAGGAGAAGCCAGTGGATGGAAGCAAGACTGTGACCCACGTAGTAGTAGTTAGTACACCCTCAGCTATTGCCCTTCCTGTAACAGTGAAAACAGAAGGAATCATCACATGTGAGAAATGAAGAATAGGTTTCTTCTGTCACGGACTTCTAACTGTTACGGTTTTGAATATACTGACATAATTGGGGGAGGGATGTGGATGCCACCACCAAGTCATAAAGGAGAGTTTTGGAATGTTAATAAACATGCATATGCTGAAGACTTACTGGAAAAAAAAATTATTTTCCCGTGTTTCAGTGGGAATTAAACCACACTGATATGCTGATAAAAACTGCCTCTTCCAGTTGGGAAACAGCTGAACCTATGGAGAAGGAAAGAGAGGGGGACTGAAAAGGGACCAAACAATTTCACTACGCTACCAGTTACCAAGTTACACTAAGACCTGAAACACTAAGAGAGAGCTGTGTGAGAGGTTTGCCTTGGTTTTTAGTTTTCAGGGGGAGAGGAAAGTCTCATTGTTACACAAATGGCAAATTTGATGCATTTTATGTGCATACCAGCGATTACTACTGTGTGCCCACAGTACTCAACTGGTGCTATGTGAAAAACTATGCTACTAGGTATCGTAGGAAGTGAAATAAAGGAGATTAAAGAGCTTCTAAAAGAAGACAGAGACCTAGAGGGATTTTTGTATCATACAGCTTAAGCAGATTCAAATTGAAAGCCTTAGACTGATTTTCAGTTATCTTTCTTGAAATAAGCTAATGGCTTGTTTGTGTAAAGCTTTTTTATTAAAACAAATTTTTTAAAAACCTTGTACCTAGCACAGTATTGTTATAGAATAACATGTAACATATTTTGTATGGTAGTTACAAGTCTGTCTAAATTTCTTAATCGTGGACAAAGTAGCAGCAGGTTTTCTGCCTTCTGCTGTACCATGCCTGTTTCTCTCACTAAGCCTTGACATCTGTGCATACGTTTCAGTTTCAGCTCTACTCTCTCTTCAAAGGTCACGCCCAGCATGAGCTTTTGTCAGGTAGTTCTAAACCTGTAAATTTTTTTAGTTGAAGTTAAGAGGGAAGTACCAGTGTTCAGAACGAACTATAATAGTTTGTATATTCAACATTTGAAGTATATTCTATTTTGTTGTACTCTTGTTTCAAAGTGTATTCAAGTAGGTTTTACTGAAATACAGAAAGAAAATTTAATGGTGTTTGGTGTGCTTTTTATTTTTTCCTTCTTCCTTTCTGCTAACCTGTTAACCTTCTTTTCTTATTTGAAGTCTTCCAGGCATTCATCCTAATATAAATGATGCAGTGTGAAATTTTGGGACGTCTCACTGCTTCAGAGGGCTGACCAGCTCTCTGTTTAAATACCTGTGAAGCTTGCTGTAGCTGGTGAGGTAACTTCTGGCAGGGGTCTAGTTCTTACACATTTTCAGGATGGTGAGTATACACGTGAGCTTTGTGAAATACCAAAATGCTCCTCCAGCTACACCAGATATTGGCTCTGTACTTCCAGTCCATGTGCATGGCTTGAAATGTAGCTTACCCTGGTTTCATGGGCGCCACACTGGCACATCAGGCTGTGGGTAGTCAGGTGCCCCATGGACCCCCAGTTCCTTGTGATACGCCCTGAAAAGTCTTCAGGGCAGGAACTTGGGTAATCTAAAAATTATCAAAGTCTAAATGATCATCTAAGTACTTCATGCCTGGAGGAGCAATTTTGACAGCTGTCTGGGACTGAAGTCTTCCGTAATGCTAAAAGACACCAGAATGAAATACCTTACATCCTGAGAATCGGGTTACTTGTAGAGTCCTAGCAGCAAGGCCCACTATTCCCTCCAGCAGGTAAGAAAAGTAGAAATAGCTCCACACAGCCAGGCCAGCATGTGGGAGACTATGAAAGGCTCCTGGAAAAACTCTTCTTTTTCATCCTCTTGAGCAGGGAAGTGGAGTTTAAGAACAAAATGAAGCTGAAGCAGATAAAAAAATGTATAAGGCAGCAATCCCTTCCATTTGCAACAATCCAAAGAATCAAAGGTTCTTACACATGGAACTGTTTCTGGCATGGGGTAGAGGACAAAGACCCCTTTACACAGGGAAATGGAGAGACAAGAGGACCTTCTTTTTTCTAAGAAAGGTAGGAAAGGGAAGTAGGGGAAGCTGGGCAATCACTCGTTTAATTTGGCAGTCTGAGAGGCACTAACATCCTGCGTAAAGGGAAATGGAGCAGCATAAAGAGAGGCAACAAATCTGAGCCAAAAGATGAGAGAAACATATTTAAACCTGCAATTGTAACTCCAGTCTGTAAGAAACCCTATTCTAAATGGCTGTTTGTCCCTGAAAGAGATGGTGTATCTCAGAGCATGAAATATCAGTGTTGAGTATTTGTAATTAAGACCTTGCCAACACCTAATTTAGACACACTTGAAGTCAAATGGGGACAAACTTATCTTCCTGGAATTAGATAAGGATCTCCAGCTGCTGCCCTTCTCTTAATGCCAAGAGAAGGCCATCATTACGTAATGGCAGAAACTGGAGGAACGAAGGCACCCAACTCCACTGCTGGTGGGACAGTCAGCTTGTAGCCAGCTCTGAGACACTGCCAGGGGAACTTGCCACAGAACCAGTGACGGTCCTTTGGCTCTCTCCCCTGGCCGCCAGTGAGTGGCACATGGTACTGGCTGCCAGATATTTACCTGGAGTTCCTGAAGTGCTGTGAGAATCTCAATCTGTGTGAGGATGTGCTGTAACTGAAATGGAAAAAGGACTTAATCTGGTTCTGTACCTTAGTGTGTTTTTACTGGTGGTATTGGAGGATGTGACCTCAGGATGAGGGCGCTTTGGTTGGGTTTGTAACATCTGAAACACATGAAAGGAACACTAGAATATTGAAATAGTATAGCAAGAAAATGGCTATACTCCCAGGCTTTTGCAGTCCCCTTGAAAAACCTGTTTTGTACATATGTGAAAGCAGGACTCCCTTTTACATCCTAGTCTGGTGGCTCATGTAGAAGGGTCCAGGCTTAATGCACCCTTGGCAAGCAATAACTCGTAGATGTGTGGGTAGAATGAAACTTGTGTGAAGTGAGTATGCTTTATACAGAAGGCATTGAGACATACATAGACTATAAAAACTATTTTTCAAATCCACTGTTTTAAGTTATAGAATGAAAAGGGTGATGCTGTGTAATCCACAGGGGAAAAAAGTTTTAACTGCAAGTTGCAACTCAGAATAAATGTCTGGCTATCAAAAATAAGAAAAGCTGGAAGGGGAATCCCATTCCAGAGACAATTGTTTTTGTTAACTGTCTCTTGCACGTCCTTCCCAGTGAAGGGTTCTGGGCCTTGACACAACTCAAGTTGTCTGGTTAAAGTGTGCTGAAAGGAAGGCTGAGATCTTGGGATCTTCTGCTAATTGATTTCATCAACTTTAGGGCTTTGGAGAGTTACATCTGAGGTGATCAGGGATGAGTGAGCCAGGGGCAGTCAGAAGTTGAGGAGAAAATGGAGAGGTGCCTGAAGCCTCAAGTTCGTACTCGGCACGACGTGCAGCAGGGATCTCAGCTGCATGTGAAGATTGTTACTGCCAGAACAAGCTAAGTGCATTCTGCCTTGTACAGACAGTTCAAATAGCAGGTGTAAAGCTTATTAAGAAGATCCAAATGACACTATGTATTTGGAATCTAATTGTTCTCCAGGAGAGATAGTGTTTTAATAAGCTTGCAACAGCTTCTGCGTTTCAGCAAATTAAACAAGTGGGTCATTTCTTCCTGCAGCTTGCTTGAGAATGAGGGAAAAGTGTCACTGCTAAAGCTAAGGCAGCCTTTATTCGAGATGAAAGGAAGGGATCTGTAGAGACTTTTTTTAGCCTTGGTGTGCTTATAAGGCATACATCCATAAGAAGAGCTTGGAAGACCTGTTTTACTGTAAGAGTTGTACTGCTGCGTAGGAAAAAGAATTCCTTTCTGCTTCTTCTGAAACATGGTGTACTGATATTTATAGCTGGCAAAAGTATTTCAATGCTGCAGGCTTGTCTCTTGCTGCATAAAACAAAGCAAGAGCAATAATACATTTTAAGTTTTCCAAAGGAGTCTGTCTGCAAAATAAATTATGGCATGTACTGGAATAAAAGGATGAAGCTGCCTGGGAACTTACCAGTTAATTTCTGCACCCTGTCTACTCTTTTATTAAAATCCAGCAGAAAGGGTTCTGCTACCATTGGGCTGTAGCAGGGATTTTCTGAGTAGGACAGTATTAAGAATTGCCTTGAGAAGGGAAGAGTCCCCAGCCTTTTCAGTTATTCCATCCCTCCTTGCCTTCAAAATTACCCTTTAAGGAGTTGAAGCAGTGAACATGTACTGTAACATGTCCAGGATGAAAGAAGAATCCCAGCCCTTTCCACTTATGGAGAGGTTCTGCAGTCATGGCAGTATCATACAAATCATGCTCTTTCTCAACAATTTGGTTTCTTCTGTATGAGAATTAGTGTTGCAAGCAAGGGTATGAATTAAAATGTCTTAAGAACCATGCAGATACCATATACTCCACTGTGAGAGTGACAGTGAGAATTCTGCAGCTGTGATAGTTCAGTTCCTGCTGGTAAAAAGCCTCCCATAACTGGGCCTGTGGCTCTATGCCCTGGCAGTTGGAAAGGTGCCACACTGATGGACACCTTGACTGGCCTGAGGAAAATGGAGCTGCTTATACAAAAGTGAAATGAAATCAAAGGCTTTTTGGTGGGAGTGGTGTTTTTTTTGGTTGTGGTTTAGTTTGTTTTTAAATACAGACCTGATCTTTGCTCTCAAGTCAGGGCTTTCTACCACAAGTGTAGTTTCTTCCAGAAAATGCCAAAAGGAGTCTTGATGGAAGCTCCAGCTTCTGGTGTGAGTTTTTGTGGTAGATGAGCAAGGATTTGACCTACTAAAGGTACCATCTTAGAGGTCTACATTGTGGTGTTGATTTTAGAAGTGTTGATGACTACAGATGTTAATTAATGGGCACTTGTATTATTTCTCCTCCTTGCAAGACCATTTGAGGGAGGGTCCTAAGAGAAAATAATCCTGAAGAAGCACTGCATCTCACCCCTTTTGCAGCTGTACAACAGCACTTCATTTGTTTGCCTGTTGAGGAGTGTGTTTATGTGGGAATTTGGGACTTCCAGTCACCAGACTCTATTTCCCTTCTCAGCAATGCAAGTATAGTAATTTATGAGCTGTGTAAAGCTCACACCTGCGGCGTTTCTTCTCTTCAAATGAGGTTTCAGAAGAAAGTGGCAGATACAGCTGCACCTTGGAAGGGGCCAGCCTTCCCAGGCACACTTTGCAGCCCTCAGGGAGGAATTCCTGCACCTCAGTTTGCAGGACTAGGTAGGTTTGTAGCTCCACACAACTGTTGGAAAGGGGAGTATTTACAGTGTAGGTTTCCTCTCTGACTAGAAGAGTGAGCAGCTTAACAGCTAAGCAGAACTCCCTTCCCTTCAGACCTGTTGGAAATTTGGACATTCCAAGTTGCAGAAAGAGTGTGCTGTGAAGGCAAAGCAGTCATGCCACTTTGAGATCAGGGTTAGGGGTGCGGGAAAAGAGGTCTGGAAGGGGAAGCATCAGCATCAACTTGAAGCTCAAACTAGTTGAGACAGGTCACGTCCTTGGCAACAGGAACTTGGGACAGCAGAGTGAAAAAGACAGCAGCAGAGATATTACTTTTTTCCAAAGAGTTTTATTAATAAACACCTGGAACATTTAAGAGTTACTAAGCACCCTACTTCACATGGAAATACTGATTTGCCCTGCCATATCTTCCTCAACTATCTAAATGTCAGCCCAACTCCAACTGTTGTCTCTCTTACCTCCTCTCCTCCTATGTCATTTTCCGGCATAATGACATGTTTACAATCCATATATGCAATTCCTATGTCACCAGTGAGCATCACAGGAGTTACTAAACTAACACACCTCTGTTGTAGCCCAGCTGCTTTGCCAGAGTTTGCCTGGGTCACAGGAAGAGGCTCCTCAACACTGGCGCTGTACGATTTCCAATCAGATGCAGGATCACCAACTTCTCTCAATAAATAAAATTTATCTTATAACAGGTTCCAGTGTAGCTTTAGATTCTGAACATAAATAAAGAAAAATCTTTCAACATTAAGACTGGCCCTTTACTGAAACAGCAAGATTGACAAGACTACAAATTTAAACCGTTTAGAAAAGTAATACTCAAAGCAGAGGAAGAAATCATCCCTGGTTAGCTGTGTCCTCCAGAGGGAAGCACAGAAGGTACAGTCACTGTAGAGCCTACAGGCTGTATGTGTGTGACAGACACATGCACATTGTTCTGGAAAAGTGAGTGTATTACTCTAGGTCATGGTCAGCCTCTGTTTCCTCACCTGCTCTTACTGGAGGGGACCTTCCTCACAATTCTAATGAATTTGTCATCTCAGGTCATGGAAAGATAACAAGACCACACTACTGTGAGCTTAGCTTTTTGTCTAAACTGCATTAAGCTTCCTTCATATTGCAACAGAAAAAGATTTAAGATAATCTCATTGGGTAGTTGAACCTCACTCCCTTTGGTGCTTGCAGAAGCTTAACATGAAATAAATAAAACTAGCATGCTGTCAGGGCAAGTTGCTTTAAGAACACAAGTGTTTTGATTTAAATACTAAGGCCTCCACATTCATTAGAGGATTAAATCCTTAAAACAGGGGGCTTAGTGAAAGGATAAAGCTCATTTGCCTTCTAGTTTTCAAACCCTGACATGGCAAGAAGAGCATGACGAGAACACTGGCTTCCTTCTTCCTCCCTCAAAGGCTGCACACTAATGAGGGGAGAACAGCAAGTGAACTCCAAACAAGTGCCTGAAATAATGGTTAGTCGACAGTATTTCCTCATCTTCCAGTAGCATCTAGCTTCAAAGGTTTTCTCTAAAATCAAAGACTGGTGAGTTCAGATGCTGCACTACCGGCTGGCATTCCAAGACATTACAGCAGTCTGTCAGGGTCCTGATTAAAACTAAAGTCACATACAAGGGACAGGTGATCGGAAGGGTAATTGAATGAGGGCAGCCTGTTGGGCCCAATTTGCTCTTCAGTCAGCAAGCCCAGGGCTGAGTTCACATTCAAGGCATGCTGGGAATACCAGATATAATCCAG
>WAAE01011472.1:0-174941 GCA_013400495.1 Nicator chloris | reverse complement strand
ATATATATATATATTTATAATGTGTAAATACCATCAAAATTTACAATTTAAAGAGGGTAGTATTCTAAAAGGACTTATTGGTACTCAGCCATGACCATGGGCAGGGAAACCCTGCATGATGCCCAGTACTTCTTCCTGCAACAACACTTTATTCCTTTTGCAAGATCAGGCACTTGCATAAGTTATGCTTCCTCATGGATGTATGTGCTAAACACCTGGAGACTGGTTACTTAAGGAAAGCTTATTTTCCTGAGTTTCTTTTCCTAATTTGAAAGACATAAAACAATGAAGTGGACTATTCCATAGTGGGGAAAAAGTTACCTCCCTCATGAGCTGTCATGGCAAAAGCAGATCTGCTGAACGCCCTAGATTTTGTTGACCTTATGGAATGTGTGAGCCTGGGGAAAGATGCTCTGAGAATACTGGGAAGTATACAGAAAGCAGACTATTACAGCAAAAATATTAGTGTTAATAGCAGTAATTATATCTCATGAAAAGAAGCTTAATGATGGGGTTAGATATTTCTTTGATGAGATAGTTTTCAGTTAGAGGAAGATGCATGCTCCCCGATTTCACTGGAATTAGAAGAAATGGAAAGGGCATTAAAAACTTGTTCATAATACTGTTTCCAGGTAATGCCCATGATAATTTCCTATTACATATTCCCATGCTTTATCCATCACCTATTTTCATGTGACATCTTCTTTGCCCACGGCTGTTAGGTCTCTTGCTGCTTCTTTTCCACGGAAGCTCTTATAGCCCATAAAGAGGTTGGCATCCCCTCAGGGTCCTTGGGTGGTATTTTTCATATCTGATTATGTAATACGTAATTCACCTGGCATAAATTAAATGTAAGTGCTGAGAACAAGACCCTGAACAAGCCTATGTGATTGCTCAGTCTTCAGCCTAATGCTCTGATTTTGTGAGCTACACAATATGACACTTCACCTTATCCATATATGACTTCATCACCTATTCCTGAGCACTCATGGACATTCTAAATGTTAGCATGAGAATAAAATATACTTAATGTTCTCATTCCAAGCCATGTCTTTCTGAACAGGTTTGGTTTTAGCCAGATTTGTGAAAGATATAGCCCTCTGATGAAGATTGGTTAGCTCCACTGGGATCCACATAACTTGTCCCCTTGGAGAAATAACTCTACCCTGCTTAGACAGTCCATGATAGAGTGAGCTCTAGGATAACTATTTACCTAACACTAAGTTTAACAATAATTGCTGCTTGTAGGGAGGTATTTGCCTTGTTGGAGTACATCATAGTAGAATGAGGGAAATGCTGAAAATACCAGTGAGTTTGTTCCAGTTATTCACTGCTAGTATTGTCTCATTCTCTAGATTGCAAAAGTACAGGAAAGGATGATGCCACCCTTGACTTCAAAGACTAGGTCATGAGATAATGCATACTACCTTCAAGAAATGAGATAAACGTCTTTTCATCTGAACTTCACTTTTTCTGATGTTGTATAACTAAGTAAGCTGCTAACAATATCAAATGTTTTTCTGCTTGGGTTTAAACACTTTTAAACTCTTATGATTCAATGTATATGCTAACAATTTTCCAATATTTTCAATTAGTAGAATTAGTATTTATAGTTTTATCTCCATTTTTCAAATATTGAACTTTTCATTAGCCAACAAAGAAAGACACTTAAATATACTCTGCCAAAATTCACCAAATTTCTACTGGCTTTCCCCTAGTTACTTCATTTTCCTTCGGACTCCAGCATAGATTCACAGTTAGCATTATCTAGCAATCTGCCCAAAAATGAACATTCTCAAGCATTAAATCTTCTCCTGTCTTCTAGATTCTCCTGGACAAGTCTAATCTTGCAAGAGAAATTGTAACCACTACAGCCTGAATTGCAAGTGTATTCAAGGGGTGTAGTTTATAGACTAATTTATCAAAATGGCAGTCCTAAGTAATAAATAATGGAAGATTATTAGAAGGTATGATCTCAGCCACTTATCTTTTGGATTTACACTCAGTGATGAAAAAAGAAAGAAAGATGTCAAACCATGTGAGTCCCACAAAATATGTGGCGATTCAAGTGAAATCTTCTTTGCTTCAATGTGATTTTAATATAAAAAATAGCTCTTTGGAGGCAAGTGTCTTGATTTTTTTTTTTTAAGAAAACTAAATTAATTGAAAGGTAGCCAAAAAAATCCCATATCATAGCTCAGTTTCATTAAAATGATGATATTAGAAATGTCATACCATATAACCTTGAAGTTATGAATCTATTATATGATGGAGAAAGTTTCTAGACTTCCAGAAAATAATGTAGTTGGGAGTAAGCTGCTATAGAATTAATTAAGTTTTGGTCAGAGATCTAAATGATCATGTGAGGAAGAGCATGAATGAAAGAGGTGGATGAGAAGAATTAGCTCAGTAGTCGCACACTGAGCTGCACCTGGTAAAGAGTATCGGAATGGATCAGAACGTCATGGGGAAAGGTCTTGTTGAAAGATCATTGCAGAGCATGTATAAAAAATATGCATTAGTAAGTTGAAGTAGTAAAATAGCAAAGAGATGGAAAAAAACTCCTGATGCAAATATTTTCCTCAGAAAATGTGATTTTGTCAAAATGCGTTGCTTTCAGCAAATTTCTAATCCTACATAGGTTTTGATAGGAAACTTCTTGAACAGCTAAGTTTCTTGACAGCTCACTCCCCAAATCGTTACCAGTTTGCCTGGAAGACTGCTTGACAGAATTGTTTCCAAATTTTGCTGTGTTACAGGTAAATTTGTTCCTTGAATTTCTGCTCATGAGAACTAAAGTACAGGTTAGTACCATGTAGGTTCTCAGCTCCTGACTTCTCTCTCTGGGGTGTTGTGAATGACTTTGGGAGATCTGAATGCAATGGCTGTGGCTCTCTCTGGTTTTCTTGTTGCCTCACTCAGAAGGGCATAGTGTTAAATTTGGGTTCTGATACCGAAGATATTTCAGAGGACTGATCCACTTTTTGTATTGTACCAGGTCAATTAGTATTCTTTTAACAGGAAAATTGTTATGGAGACTCAGACTAATATGTCTGGTAGGAGTTTGAGTTTGGTTCAATGGTTGTAAAAATCAACTAGGTTTTGAGTGCTTGCAATCACATGCTAGATGCTTCTCAGATACTGTTAAATGTTGGATTACAAACAATATTAATAGTAACTGAAAATATTCTGTAACTTCTGAATTACAAATCACTGATGAAATTCAACTGCAAGACACTCATTCCTCTTGCTCTGTCTCCACTTTGAGAACAGACAAAATTCACAGGCTTTTCGGACTTAAGAAGAAAAAAAATTAGAAAAAATTAAGTGTGCAGGCAGGAACAGATGTGTTACAGTGCATGTATCATGAAAGTCCTGGAGTCCTACATTCCATAATGACGGAAAAAAAAGCTACAGAATAAGATTCACCTGAAGTATCTTTCTCTTGAGCCTCCGTATCCTGATGGACTCTTTTCTAACATTTAGCATCTATAGATCACCTTCATACAAGCTGATCAGGCCAACAAAACTCTTGGTGAAGTATCTTCAAAGTTTAGTTCTTCAGGATTATATTCTACTGTGCAAATGGTGAGTAACATTTAGACAGATAGAAAAAGTAGAATGACAGTAGTCAAATGCAATTAAAGGTTTATATGTAGACCAATACACTAATTACTAAAGGTTTTAATACAAATTATTTACAAGATTTTTTTTCCAATTTGTCTACTGTTTGTAATATTGCAATATTCATGGAATATGACAATTCTCAAAGTGTATTATAAGGTGCCTTAAGTAACATAAACATTTCATAGAAGAGGCAAATTTGATAAATTACTTTTTTATGAAGTAAAAATTATGTTTTTATGAAACAATTTTCCAGTCAAATGTTCTTTTTATGAAACTGAAGTGTTTTACAGCTTTATGTTGATATTGAAAAAAAGAGATAGAAATTTAATTCTCTATGAATAAGAATGGAATAAGTAATTTAAGTTTGGGTTTTGGGGCTTTTGTTTTTTACTTGAAGTTTTTTTGGGTTTTTGTCAGGGGTTGGTTTTGCTGCTTTTTCCTTTTTACTCAGTTTAAAACTCTATGAATTAGATATTGCTTATAATTTTTCAGGTCTATGAAATTCAAAAGTTTCTATATCTTTTTTCAGAAATAACTTTTTTTTTTCCTGCTAAATGTGCATCTTTTCCTCCAGACTCTCACTCTTTCTATAGCACAGAAATTTTATTTGCCAGTTAGATTGCAACTCCGAGTTCTCATTGACCTGGTTGAGAAGATACTCAGGTCTTCACAGGAATAATCATGTGATTCCTGAGTTCAAGGTTTTAGTATAATTTTTAAACTTTAAATCTAAAAGTGAAAAAAAGCTACAAAAATTTACAACAATAATACAAGTTATGTAGAGTGATTTTTCAGAGAGAGTAGCCCACTGCTTGCCTGTAACTCTGGATGGTTTCTGAATGTAGAAAAGAAATCACTTCTCCAAAGAACTCAAGGTTATAAGAATGAGATGGGAATTTTAAATGTTGCTTTTTAGGTGTAATCAAAATAATCTATTATTGATGTAATAATGTTTTAGATTAGGGTTTTCAGCTTGAAGATTGTGATAGTAACAAGCATTTCCAGCATTTTGGTCTCCCTGGATGCAGAGTCCTCATTCCCAGCTGCCCTCTCCCTCCTAATGTTTTAGGGGAAATTCTTGAAAATTGTATTTCCCTCTTCCTTAGGGTTTTTTTAGCCTAACTGTTTCCATAATTTTGTTCACTGCGTGACTGTAAAAATTCCTCAGTTAGTCAATTTTTAGCTGAAAGAGCTGGTGACAATAAATAACTTCAGTTCTTGGGTGAGGATTTCCAGTGCAGTCTCAGATTAGATGTTCTCCTCTCTCAATATGATTCCCAAGCCCCAGAAAAGCTCATGTTGCAGTCACTGGTTAAAGCTGGAAGAAAGTTGTCTGACTTCTGTAGTTGAACAAGTGTGCAGTATTCATGCTATGGTATAGTGCATGTTATACTTTCTTTGGAGGAAGAGGAAGAGCAGATAGAATACAAATCAAGTATAAACATGTTAACCCACCAAGTGTTTACAACTGTGACTATAAATATGTCAACAATAGCTTTTCTGTCCATTAGCCATTTCACTTTTCTACTAAAGAAAGAGAACTCCATTCAGTGTTGCCCCTTTCTCCAATCCTTTAATCTGTCCCATAGATCTTTTTCAAACACTTTCCAATTTATAAATGCATCTTTTAAGTTATGAGTACCAGGATTGGACATATTTCAAGCTTCAATAATGCCTGATACATTAGCAATATAGTAATAAGGGAAAGGAAGTAGATTGCCTTATTATAATTAATAATTTAATTAATTACAGCAGAGGTCACTGTCAAAATGAGAAATAGGTTCTTCTGCTCTAGGCTCTACACTGTCCCCAAAAGGAGGATGCTGCTGCAGCCTATGTTCTTCTGAGATTAATGTCTTTATATGTTTGACCGTATGAAAACCCATATTTTTAATTTGTACTCAAGTTACTGAATGGAACTATATGGTCTCATTCTCATCTCTACATTCCAGTTTTATGCCATTTCTGTTCAACATGGTGAAGTATTACTTGTGTATTAGATAGCACCTTTGACTCTATTTTAACTTTCCTGGATACTCACTTCATATATTGTCCTTCTGCTCTCATTATCAGTTGCCTATTCAATCTCTTTTCCCCATTTTACTCTATATGCATTGATAAGTTTATGTGCACATACACAGAGACACACAAATATTGTGTGCATGAGTATTTTTTAGAATAGCTTTAATTTTCCTTCTAAGCTAAGCTGGTTTATTACGAGAGCAGTTGTCCTTCGTTATTGATTGTGGCTTCTGGACATCTAGTAAAATATTGTTTGACAGTTTCTAATTATTCATATTTTGCTGTTTAAACTCTTTCTCCCAATGGATTTGGCTTTATTTGTTCTCAACTTTGGAAAGCTGACTCTTTTAAAGCTCCAAGTAATTCAGTAGCTACCATAAAAATTCTGAAACAAAGCCCAAGGAGGGTTCCTGACCTTCTCTTGGTTCGGTTCCAGTAAGAATATGCAAAGGGGGATGATGCACAATCTTGATTAAAATTAATAAGTTTCTGAAAGAGAAAACCAAGTTTTAGAACTCATAGCAGATAGAGAAGACTAAATTTTAGAACTCATAGCAGATTTTAATGGTCTGGAATATTGACAAGCATTGAAATCCTTGTAGTTGATAATGCTGGACATCTCATGAGCAATACTATTGAAATGGAAAGTGCTGATATCCTGGAGAAATGGAGTCTGGAATGGTTGCCTTTGACAGTAGTGTGAACTCCCCTGTTTCTAATCTATTCACTAGCACACCTCATTATGACTGAGAAATGCCTGTATTACTGTTACCAGAACAAAGATATCAGTTTGATTGTTACTCTTCTTCTGCATTGTGGTTCTGTCATGGTTTAGCCCCAGCCAGCAGCCAAGCCCCAGGCAGCTGCTGGCTCCCTCTCCCACCAGCGGGATCGGGGACAGAACTGGAAGGGCAGAAGCCAGAACACTCATGGTTGAGACAGAGACAGTTCATTAGGGAAAGCAAAAGCTGCATACATATGTAAAGGGAAACAAGGAATTAATTCACTGCTTCCCACTGGCAGGCAGGTGTTCAGCCATCTCCAGGAGAGCAGGGCCCCATCACATGTAATGGTGGCTTGGGAAGACAAACACCATCACATTGAATGTCCCCTCCCTTCCTCCTTTTTCTCCCTAGCTTTATATCCTGAGCATGATGTCCTGTGGTCTGTGGCAGTGTGCCCAGGTGGCCAAAAAGGCCAATGGCATCCTGGCCAGTATCAGGAATAGTGTGGCCAGCAGGAGCAGGGAGGTCATTCTTCCCCTGTACTCAGCACTGGTGAGGNGGTGGCTGTGCTCAGGTGGGGGTTGGTCTCTTTCTCCAGGCAGCAACTGACAGAGCAAGAGGACACAGTCTCAAGCTTCGTCAAGGGAGATATAGGCTGGGTATTAGGAAAAAAATTTTCACAGTAAGAGTGATAAAGTACTGGAATGTTCTGCCCAGGGAGGTGGTGGAGTCACCATCCCTGGATGTGTTTAAAAAAAGACTGGATGTGGCACATGGTGCCATGGTTTAGTTGAGGTGTAAGAACATGGTTGGACTCGATGATCTTGAAGGTCTCTTCCAACCTAGTGATTCTGTGAATTCTGTGATTCTGTGAATATCCCTTTGGCCAGTTTGGGTCACCTGTCCTGGCTGTGTCTCCTCCCAGCCTCCCAGGTACACTGTACTGGGTTGGTATGCCCAGGTTCTGGTAGCAGGAGGGCTACAGGCGTGGCTTCTGTGAGAAGCTGCTGGAAGCTTGCTCCATGTCTGACAGAGCCAATCCCAGCTGGCTCAAAGGTGGACCTGCTGCTGGCCAAGCCTGGGCCAACTGGAAATGGTGGTAACATAATTAGGAAGAAGAAAAAAGTAATTGTGCAGGTGTAATTGTGTCCAGGGAAGAGCAGAGTGAGAATATGTGAGAGAAACAACTCTGCAGACACCAGGGTCAGTGAAGAAGGAGGAGGAGGAGGAGGAGGAGGAGCTTGTCCTGGCAGCAGAGCTCAGATTGCCCTGCAGCCCATGGTGCAGACCATGGTGAAGCAGCTGTGCCCCTGCAGCCCATGGAGGTCCATGGGGATGCAGAGATCCACCTGTAACCTGGGCAGAAGCCCCACCTGGAGCAAGTGGATGCCTGAGAGGAGCCTGTGAACCCATGGGAAACCCATGCTGGAGCAGGCTCCTGGTAGGACCTATGGAGCTGTAGGGGACCCATGCTGGAGCAGCCTGCTCCTGAAGAACTGCACTTGGTCAAAGAGTGACCCACGTTGCAGCAATTTGTAAAGGATTATTGCCTGTGGGATGGACTCACATTGGAGAAGATCATGGAAGGACCCCATGCTGGAGCAGGGGAGGGACTCCTCTCCCTGAGCAGTGACAGAAACATCATGTAATGAACTGCCTGTAACCCCCCTTTTCTGTCTCCCCGTGCTGCTCAGGGAGGAGGTAGAGCTGGGAAGGAGTGGGGGAAAGCTGTCTGTGAGGTCTTATTTTACTTGTCATTATCTTTCTCTGATTTTATGAGTAATAAATAAAATTATTATCTCTAATTCAAGTCCATTTTGCCCATGATGGTGAGTGCTTTGTGTCTGTCCTTATCTCAACTTACGGACCCACCCATCATTATATTTTCTCTTCCTGTCCATTGGCAGAGGGGAGTGATAGAGGCTGGGGTAGGTGTCCCCATCCAGCCGGAGTCAACTCGCTACAGTCTTTTTGGTGCTGAAACCTAGGAATGAATCAGGAACTGACCACAATCTCCCCCCCAGTGTGGAGGAGCACAAAAAACAGAAGAGTCCTTGGCTCTGTGTAAACCCTGCTCAGCAATAACAGAAACATTTCTATAGAGTCAACCCTGTGTTCAGCACAAATCCAAAACACAGCCCCATAGCAGCCACTGTGAAGACAATTAACCCTGCCTCAGCCAAAACAGCACAGGTTCTAAGGGAGAATACTGTATTTCAGTTTTAAAACCAGAAAGTGAAGTCGTTTCATTTAGAGAAATAGCTCCTATAGTTTCATTTTCACGTATACGACACGGCAAACTCTAAGCATCAGCTATACTGGGTCATGAAATAAAAGTGTTTCTTGAGATCTGGACTGCATACTTGTTTTGAGAAGAAACATTCTTCGTTTTCTCAGCCTGGCATGTCAGTGGGCTGTATTGGATACAAGCATTCTGAAGAAAGATCACCAAAAACGCACTTAGAAAAAAGGTAGCCACTGATGAGAACAAAAATAGGAACTACAGTCCAATTGTCCACACAGAATCAAACTCACATTATTCTTCCATTGCCTGTTAAGTAATTATTGAAAGAGCTTAAAGTTTTCTCTCAAAACAATACATTTTAAAATTTAGTTAACTGTTACTTGGGAGTTTTAACTGAAATTCCGAGGACAACAAAATACACTGTCTCTATAGGTATTTTTATTAACATAACGTGATGTTTGGTTGGGCTTTTTCTATTTGAAAGAATTCTTCAGATATATTCAGACATTGCTATGAACTATGGTAAGAATGAGAAAGATCATGCTACCACTGCCAGGTCTTCAGAATTCATAACACTTTTGAGGACTCCACCTGGTAAGAACATTGTGTGGAGGGTCAGCTGATAGCCTACTTTTCTTTGAAAGCCCAGCTTCTTTAAAGTTTAGTACAAGTGACCAGGGTGAAACTTGCATGCTAGATTACATGAAAACTTCTCCTATGTGTAAAATAAATGCTTCTGGTTTTGTTTGGTTTTTCATTTGTGCATCTGTTGTGGGGTTTTTGTTGGGTTTTTGTTTTTTTGTTTTTTTTTCACTTTAGATAGAAATTATGAAGAAAAATATAAATTTCTGCTTAGACTAACTCTTTTACGTAGTTGAACAGGCAGACAAACAAAAATGTTGTTCAGGTTATCCTAAACAGTCATTTCCTCGTCTGTTCCTTCAACTATTTGCAATTGTCTCCATTCTTTATTTTGTAGATTCCTTCTAATATTCACTACTTCAGAATCATAGGGGTCAGCTCGAGAGTTAGAATTCTTTTTCTCATGTTGTAAAATTTCATTTGGAAAAGCCAAGGGAAACTGCAACAATATACTCAAGTGATGCATTATGATGATTTGATTATTATTGATGATGAAGGGAAAACTAAAATTTGATTTCCTTTCATCTGCTTCTAATAACTTTTCTAAAAATTATATTAGTGGATCAATACTGAGTTTTCATTTCTGTTCAGATACTAGGATCTGCATGTATACGTTGCATCTTTCTCCCTTCTAACCATGGTTTCACTCCATTATGCCTATCTCTCTACTGTAAAATTTTTTTTGCAAGAAATTTTTTTGCCAAATATTCTATGGTAATCTGTGGTTAAATGATCTTTAGTTGGAACACAGAAAATTACACTGTGAAAGTCCTGCTTGTACCCAAGTGCCCCTATGAGGTGAATTGTCTCAGGATGGAGACCAAGCTGGAATGTTCTTTCCGTGTTGCAGATGAAACGGACATGTTTTACAGCAACACAATGAGTCAAATTTTTTGGAGCTGTTTGGAAGTCTCCATTCCATCTCATTCAATTTTCAGCTGCCTCCACTTGTTTAGCCTCTTATCAGCTTACATATATCGCAAGGATAAGACACTCCTTTAGCCAAGTTAATTACACTGTCTTCATCCCATGCAATCATGAGCAGGCCTGGTTATTTTAATCATCTTCACGCCTACTTTCTTATACAGACTTTGCTTCCACAGTAGCCATTCTAAAATGTGTGAGCTGGACCCCTGCCTAGAAGTAAGCTGATCCCTGCATTACCCTGAAATGTTCTCACTGCATTTGCTTCTAATTGGGTAATGTTCTGCTCTGCTTTCATATGTTTTTTGTTCCTTGCTATCAAACATTCCATGCTTTTTCCATGACATGATTTATAAGACTTCCTTGTCACCTACATTCCTGCCAATTCTCCCAGAGATTCATCTCTAAATTGTTCTGTTTCTTCCAAAGTCTCACCCTCATAATGCTGATAATTGAATATTTGCATACCCTGTTCCTTCTGTCTGGAACTCCCAGCCCTTTCAACTCACTGGCTGTCCTTTGCCAGACACTTTGAAAAGTCAGCCTGAAACCTTCTCCTTTCAATATTGCTTTTTGTGTTCACATGTAATCCCTTTCAAAATGTTCAGAGCCCAGAAATGTTTCCACATTCAAGTGATCAGAAGTGAGAGATAACAGCAGGGTTTCAGGCCAAATCAGATATGGAATGATCTGTGAACCTGTCATTTCCTTGTAGAATTATACAGGAGTGACAATCTCATGATGATTATGTCACATACACGGACAAAAAATCAGGATGTCCTCGTTGTAAAAACAAATCCAGGAGGTCCTTCGTATTCCTGAGCAGGTACAGGCCTGCCACATTTACATGCAGCAATATATTGGATAGTTAAAGTGGTTGGAAACTGAAAGTCTGAAGCTTAGCAGCAGATAGAAATTGTTCAGTTGTCTAGTGTCAAAGCAGTAAGTTCAAGAATTAAATTGCATGTAAATGTTACATGATTAGCAAAAAGTTAACAGAAAACCCTTCCAGTAAGTCCAAGGATGCAGCATGATCTACTCACGTCCCTCTCTTCCATCATATTTTCAGCTCCTTCTGTTCCTCTCTAAATCTTGCTGTGTCTTGCCACAGAATTTAGGTCTTGTCAATCTACCAGTGTTGTGCCAATACATAAATGATGTTATCAACTTAACATCAGAAGCTTCTATTAACATATCAGTGTAATCTCCAAGATAGAATCAGTTTAAAAAGATGATCAGTATAATACCTGTCTGACAAATTATGAAAATAAGCCATGGTTGTGGAGTTTTTTCACCATATTAATCCTACACCAGCATTTCTGCTAACTTGATTTCCTAGTTTAGTCTTCACTAGAGTTGCATTGGAGAAATACTGAATTTCTGGGAACTAAAGAATAAACTATGTTTGTGCTTACCAAATAGAAGGACTTAGTAAATAAATGGCATCAATCTATTGTTATGAACGGCAATTACTTATGCAAGGGTTTTCAGAATTGGAATAAAAACTTATCTGAAAGAAAATACCATATTAAAAGTGTAACAAGAGATTAGCTGTGCAATAAGGACAAGGATTGGCTTCTAATTATCTAGAGGTTTCACTGCTGGTCAGAGTCCCTCTACCACAGAGGGGACAAAAAACTATTGAAGTTACACACAAGGGTCTAAATTATCTGCCACACTGGCATATGCTAGGGGTGAAGCTTGTAAGTAGCTGGAGTCACACTAACATTTCCCTACTGCAAAATTTAATAAATAGAAAGGGATCTTAGATGCTATTTTTCATTGCAAATAGTTTACTGAAATTATAACCATGGTTTACTTTACAGTTTTGTCTTTCAGAAGTTTATTTCAGCTGCTTCTTTTGATTCCTCATTGTACTTGAGAAGAGGTTTGTGCCTTCCAACGTTTCCTAAGAGGGAGACATGCCCTGAAACCTTCCAGAAGTACAGCCACCTGCCAGTCCTGCAGGCAAGCACCAATGCAGCAGCAGCAGTCTGCCTACTCTCTCAAGGAATGAGAGAAAATAAAGTCAGCTTTGTATCTAGATGTTGAAGTTAGAGTCAGGAAAAGAGGATGTTAATGGTGTGGACATGTAAATACTGAAGTGAATATTTTATTTGAAAAGGCAGATAACACAGACTGTTACATGCACATTTATTACCCTGTTTCCTCTGTTGATTGTGTCTCTTGTGTGATTTTGGAAGGGTGAAGTAAGTCTTAGGTTACGAGTTCAGTTCTTAGCACTAGATTTGAGAAAAAAAATCCTCAAATAAATTAGTGCATGTTCAAACTAGCACAGTTTGTTTTAATGTCTTCGGTTTAGGCTTCCCAGACTGTGGCAGAGCACCGTGTGCCCTGCTGGGAGGGATGAGTTGTTGTGGCTGCACAGGAGCTCAGGGCCACAGGCAGAAGCAGAAGCATCTGCTGGGAACTGCCGTGGTCAATCTGACTTCACACTGTACATGTATTCTGGAGTGTTCACTTCAAGCACAGAAAACATTTTCGGGAGGGGAGCAACCCACAGCATGTAATGGAATAAAAGAGAGAGAAGTTTCATTTTGCAGCTCTAAAACACAAAAATCTTCGCCTTAGTGAGTTCCTAGCTGGGTCACAGCTGGAACAGATATTCAGTGCTCAATATTGGATAATCTGATCTTAAGGTTCCAAATAAATGCAGAAAGGAATTACAACCGATCTTTACTCACAGAGAGCTACTGAGCACACACAACACATATTTCTATTGTAGTTGCTTACATCAGGTTTCATTCTGGCCTCATATTTAAGCTTTTACATGGTTTTAAATGCTTGCTGCAAAGTCAGATCTTTGAGAAAGACATATGACTGGCAGAGAATAAATATTTTACATGGAATAATTACTCATTGCCTGAAGTCTTTGGCATGCTATCCAGCAAGAAAAAAAAAACATTTTAATACATGCCAACCACACCTACAAAAGATAAGTACCATCACAAATCATACTCACTCATTCCAAGATTATTATTTGATAACCAGTCCAAATTGCTGTTGAGATAATAGCACATCTTTTGATGTTACTGGCAAAATGCAGGTAAAAATATTTCTGTGTTTGGCTTTCACCATTAGAGCTAAGATTTTACAAAACCTAACAACAAAACAAGAGCCAAAGCATAAGAGGAAGAACACTTTCTCATAGTAAATTAGGTACACTTCAGCATACTTTGGGAAAAAAATGCCACCTACTAGAAATAGGTTATTAAGTGAAAAGTGTATAAACTCAATTTATTTTACTAGGCCAACTTTAGAAATATTTGGAACAATATATTTAGTTTAAACCTAGTTTTCTTAGAGGCTTTTGGAAAATACTTGCAGCAAATAGAATAGGTTCTTCCAACAATGAGAGAAGCTAAGTAACTTTTATCAGAAAAACTACAAACTGACTGTATCTTTGTGGCAGATTTCCTTGACACCTCAAGTCCACATCCATTCAAACACTGCCTCTCTAACATCCCAGGAAGCTTTAATCAATGTCAGGTTTACACCAGTACAGAGCAGAATCTCTGGTTTATCAGTTTAAAACAATGGGATCCTTTATGCAGGGAGATCGTGACTCACTGCCTTGTTTGTCCTAGCTAATGAGAACTAACAGCACTGTCTGTAATGGATGTGCCATGGATATTACTGTGGGAACGTGCCTTCAGGAAGAGATCCAACTATCTTCAACTGTGTAGTCAAAGATGATTGTTATTAAAATAATTTTGGAAACTCATGTACAAGATGTACTTGAATTGCACAGTGAATAAGTTAATGATTGTTCTAACTTATCGTAGCTGTTCTGCACATATGTTCAACATGCAGCTTGTTGGCATTTTGGTGCTGTGCATGTGTGTGGGGAGAGGGGTGTGAGCAGACCTAGTCTGCTGACTCATCTTGATAGATGGATTGGGTTTTATCATTGAATCAGAGAAACACTGAGTGGTTCTCCAAGATGAAATAGCTTGAGGGGAAAGAATAAACATCCTGCATCAGACCTTACAGTAAATCAGACCAAGGAAAGGCTCAGTTCAGGTGACTGGAAGCTTGTTCAGGATTTCTGCCAAGGTTTTGTTACACCATAAATGAAAATCCACAAACTAGGAGATGAAAATCTGTTAAAGACCCTTGATTGCATATTTACTGTGTGGGAAACTCTCAGGGACAACTCATCTCCTGGTATTTCTGTTCCCCTGCTAGGGAGGCAGAGATCCGGAGCAGAGCATGTAGACTTGACCATTTCCTGCAGGAGCAGAGTGTTGAAGAAACCATCTGGGAGGAGAACATCTTGGTATGGACTAGTGAAGAGTTATAAATCAAACTATTTACACCAAGCAACAACAGTAACAGATATTTGGACACATTCATCACTGAAATTATTAAATTTCTTATACGTTTCCTTTTTAGAAGGGCTGTGATCCTGATTTTGTGTTTACAGTGTTTGCTGTGGCTACTGATTGATCCAGAGGACACAACCACTGAGAGAGTACAGAAGCAGCATGTGCTTGTGACCAAGTGAAGACATGCATCTCAGATTATTATACGTGATGAAATTTTGCTGGAAAGATCAGGGCTGTGAAGTATTTTGTAGGAAAAACACAGATAAGATAAAGCATAGAAGCTAGCAAATCTGCTTTTCAGTTATTCATAATGCTTCTTGTCCCAGTCATGCATGTTGTATAATGTCTGTATGTTCTCCAGCATGCACTATAAATTTTGAATCTATGTAAAAATATTTGTATATGTCTTATTGGCCTCTACAGCTGGTGGAGGGCAGATCTGAAAACTATCCCTCACCTAAGCTAATAAGTTTTTAAACATGTCAAAAGCATCCTTTGAATCTTAGGTGAGAACTGCTACATTGAAATGCACCCACCATGAATCATGTCAGGGCTCTTATTGCAGAAATGAGCAGGTGTAACTGATCAGATTCAGTGGAGGACCGACAAGCACGTGCTCTTTATAGTGTTATAGACTGGCTTGAAAATGCAATTTTCACAAAAAAAAATTGCAGTAAATGTAAAGAAAAAGAAGATAAATTGAAATCATAAGTGGAAAATCTTGAATTTTCAACCAGAACATAAATGTTTGCATTATGAAAAGCAGCTGAAGCACTGACTGAGGTCTTCACATTTCCATTCTTCTCTTCTGGCTTAACTTTTAAGGTAGAGTACACCTCCTCTGATACAACCATGAATTTGTTTTTCCAACAAAAACATCAGCATTTTCCATTAAAACAAATTGTAAAAACTATGAAGGGTACTTTAATCATAACCCAAAAGCAATAAATTTCCATTATTGAGAACTAAAAGGACATTATATGCTTATTGGACCTGTCAGGTGAGATGCAAAATGGGAACATAATGGAGAAATGGGATGTCTGCAGTATCCTTCCACTGTGCTCATCCCCTACAAGGCTCTATGCAGTCTGGCAGTAATATCTGTGTTGTTACTTAGATTGTCTTAAAACCCAGATGCTAAGACCATTTGATTTCCTCAATCTACAAGGCATAATAGAGACACAATCAGTCCCTGGTCTGTGCCCAGCTTCATCAAAATTGAGCACTATGTATCTGTGCAGTATTTTTGCAAACTACATTTCTTTTGCATTATTATAACCTGGAAAGCTGATATGTAAGAATAGAAAATCACATGTAGCTATAATTAAACAGAATAATGAATATTAAGTAAATTATTAAGACTTCCAAAAATTTTATGGATAATGTGGTTCAGAAAACTGAAAAGAAAAAGGAACATATCTAGTGTGGGAATAAATTAGAAAAAAAATCCCTAGAAATAGTTCCCACAACCTAGATGATATTACCATCAATAGATATCTTTCTGATATTACTATTCACTGTCTCATATGTCCCTTATTTCTCCCAGCAGAGAACCAGAAAGCCTATTCTCTGACCTGGACTGACTTGGCATGCTGTACTGGAAGAAACCTGCCTAGCTGAAGAAGGGCAGCTAGGAAAGTCTTGGGAGCAGGGCTGAGGGAGATCACCTTGCTGGGGCTGCCTTTGCATTATGGAACACTCAGCAAAGCAGTAAACTGTGTAACAAGAGGAGCATGGACACACGTTTGGGGCTTTGTGCAGGATGAAGATGTAATCAGCCGTTGAACGTTTACAACTAGTATTAATGAGCCATTAAAAGGATAGGAAACCCTGGATTGCTGTTCTACTTCTTTACACTTATTATCCTGTGAAATCATAGTGGATTTGGGTTGGGAATATTTGCTCGTTAACTTTACATTTATCACAGGCACGACATAAGTAATCCCAATACCAATGGCAATCTGCCCCACAGAGCCCCCCACTGCATTACTTGTCAGCTGCTTTTTGGAAGGCGTTCAGCCAGTACGCCCATGGCAAACAAGATGAACAGTTGGTCAGTGGGTTGTCCAAAAAGACAATGGACAGGGTCTGTAAAGTAGGTTGAGCACCACTCTGTCCAGATCACACATCAGACACAAAACTCCTTGTCAGTTGGAAACACAGACAGAATAAAGCTATGACTTTCTGGCAGAGACCATGTAGACATTCTGTTTTTCCCACCCTCCCTTTCCCCTTGGTAAGCAATGTCTTATCCTCATTGGAAAGGTAAGGCATACAGGGACACATATCCTTGATACCCGTGTGGGTGAAGAGGCAAAGTTTTGACATGCTCCTGAAACGTGTGCTGTTGAGGATTTGGAGAGTAAATACGAACTCCAATATCCTTCTTGGTTTTTAAAAGTACTTCTTTACTCTATATATTTCAAAACCCAGTGCTCTAAATCCATAGAGACGTGTAGTGCTTGCACAGAATGAGAGATGCTTGGCTCTTAAACACAGGACAGGTCATATAATCAAAATCATCCTTTGCATACTTGTAACCTAATGAAAGTTTGTCATTAAAGGGGCCTAGAAATTAAATCTTCTATGTAATTTAACCAAGCTTTAGTATTTTCTGAGAATTTAATGTTATAATACATTTGATCTCAGTAAATATTAACTATCTGCCTGAATATCACTTGCCACATTCTGACACCAAATCTCCAAAATACCCTTCCTGCATTGTTTGGTAGTAAGAAGGGACCTGGCTGAACTGACAGCCTTAGAGTGTTTGTTGCTACCTTGGAAGCTTCTAGACAGTCATTTACAGTGCCACTACAATTATTTCATAATGCTAACACAGCTATGGATTTGATATGAAATTGCATTTAAATTAAAATAATTCTCTTTCAGTTCAGCTCTCATGTAAGAAGTACCTGAGCCTCTTGATTCAATCACCTCACTATATCAGATTGCCTAGAGCTCATGATAAAACTGCTCTAATTCCCTTCTTTAAAGGTCATGTAAACATGTGCGCTTAGTGAATTAGATGCAAATTCAATTCCCTATTCACAAAGCTTCCTAGTTAAGTTCCTTACCTATCCCTCAATTGCAAGTTGCATCTGACAGCAGAATATTGACTTTTGAACTGTGGTCAAAGACATGATTAAAGAAAGAAATAACTGCCCCCTGCAATGTAGAGAATACAGATAAAGGAAGCTACGTTTTTTATAAATGGTCCTCATTATGTAGGTCAACAAATTCACTTTTTAACATGACTGTTCCATGATTTTATTTGGGGTTTTTTATACTGTGTTTTTATAGGGGTGTTATAAGCTGAAGAACAATATATAGATATCTAGGCCCCCATGGATGGATTTTATTGAAGATGTTATTGTAATTAAGGACTGCTTGTGTCCTTCCTAAAAAGGCGTGCTAAAACAAACAAGAAACAGAAATAATGAATGTCAGTTTTAAGTCATGTCCATCAAAGACTGAATGAAAAACACTGAACAGTTCACCATTTCAATAATAATAACAGAGCAAATATTTTTGATTCTGGCATTTCAGTTCACCTATAAATAATAGTTTCAGTGCTGATTTTCATAAACCTGCAAATAAAGTTATTACATTTATGGTCTTGTTGTTAGATCTTTCCATATAAGTAGTGACTAATTATCTATGTACAGTTATTCTGACCTTTAATACCTTTGTTCACCCCATAGGTCTGTGCAGAACAGTATCTTATCTCTGACTGGGGCAGATAATGGAAAAAAACATCAGCAGTCAGCTTTTCCCAGGCATCTACTTGTAGTATTCTGGAAATATCTGGTCTGAAATAATCCTGAAATCATTGTTTAGAACTTTTCTGCTGTGCCAGACTCGAAATCTGAGGATGGTAAGACCTAGAAAATCACCAGGTTTGTGTAACAGCTAGATTTTGCAGACAATGAAATCTCAACTTCTGTGTTTGCCTCTAGGTCTCAACCTCTAGGTTGCACATTTTCAAGAGTTTTCAAAGACCAGGAGAACAAAAACATCTTTCAAGAATGTGAAAATCTCAGATGAAAACACACAAACAAACAAACAAACAAACAAACTACAAAGCAACAAGTCACCCACATCTGTTGTCATGCTTGGTAAACCATGAGATAGAAGAAAAGCTGTGGGAATGTCTAGGGCAGAGTTATTCAGGGTACTTTGATTCTTACCACAGGCAGTGCTTTTTCCAGGTGCATCACCCTGCAGACAAACCCTGCTGTGGGAAGATCCACAGTTCTTGTTAAGCCTCAGGACTTCTCGAACTGTATGAAGTTACAGCACTGTTAGAAAGGAAGAGAGAAGTTTCTAGGTACAATGTGTTTTGCCAAGTGTCATGACAGGTTGTAATGATGAGGAAAAGGTAGACAGCAAAACGTTTCTAGGGGGCTGATAGAGAACCAGCATAGATATAAGTTCATCATTCTTATCAAGAAACCACTCTGTGCAGGCTCTCCTGGTATGCTTGCCAAAGATAAGGCATACAGCCATCCCATGGATTCAGTGTGAGATGAACCAGCACTCCCACCCTTAGGTCAGAACAGGAGCTGAGTTTTAGCCACTTGTCTGCCTTGAGGTCCCACTGGAGTCTTGATACCTGTATTTCTTCCTTTCAGAAATAAATGAATGCAACATTGGCCAGCAGATTTCTTTAAAAAATAAAACTAAATAGTAACTGGAATAAAAAATTAAAGGGAATTAAACCGAACAATTAGTACATCTGAATAGTTCATATCTTCTGCTAAAATCAAATATTTCAAACCCTGTTCTTACCTGAAAAATTAAAAAAAATTATTCAAGAAGGTCTCTGGACTACTAGAGTTAATTTTCTTTACCAAGTCTTGGGAAAGAAAGGATATTCCAAGGAACAGCTGACTTGCCAAAGCAATCGTATCATTTAAAGAAAATGGCCCAGGAAATGATATATCAGTTATTCTGATTCTAATCAAAGAAAAAAGATCTGAAACCTGGACAAAGTCAGCACTCTATCAACAGGGAATTATGTGCTAAAAACAAAAATATATCATTTAATGTAGTTTCAGAGAAAATAGTTCTTGTCAAATTATCTTCTTTAGGTTTTTCTTTTATAAGATTATAGGTCTGGTTGACAAAGGTAGCTGTGTTGTTACAGGCTAATAAGATTTCACTGAGGCATTTGACATGCTACACATGACATTGTGTTTTAAAATCCTGCATTATATGTAATTAATAGAGCACAGATTAAATGATTTAAAAGCCACTTGACTGATAGCACTCAAAATGTGTGCATTAATGGAAAGGCAATAATTATCTGGGCCATTACTAATAAGACATTGCAAGACTCTTGGTCTTAAGTAATTTTAACCCTTATTTGAAAATAATCTGGATTCTGGATGCAGTATGAAGGGGACAAAATGTTGATGCTGTGAAAAGCAATCAGGAGTCAGCTGTTAGAGTGTGCTGAATCTCCTGGATAGGTGGCCTGAATTCAGCAGAAACCTGAACACACTGAAATGTTGTGAACAGGGAGCAAAAGCGTGTTGCAGAGTGGGGCTGCCAGCTCATACCCACAGCGAAAAGAACCTGTGCATCTTTGGAAGCATGAAAAACTCCTCCAAAATGGATGCAGAGGAGAAATCTAATCTTTGACATTAGGCAAAGTTTTTACGGGGAGTCAAGGTGGTTGTCCTGGTTTAGGGCAAAATTTGCGAAAAAACCTCCTCCGAGAAAAGTGGAAAAGAACTATTTATTTAACAAACAAAAACCCACAAGCATTAACAATTGAATAATATGAAACAATAGAACCTCTCGCGGCTCCAAAAGGGATTTCCAGAATGAAAGTGTCCTTGCCGTGGGTGTGCTCAGCTCTCCCTCAGTCTCTCTCAGGGGGCCCAGGCCCCGGTGGGCCGCAGGTGCCTCTCTGGTCCTCTCAGTTCAGGGCAGATTTTCAGTCCCAATAAAAAGGCAAAGACTCTGTCCAGGAACTTTCTCTGCTTTAATTAGCCAAAAACCAATTAAAAAAGGAAAAAGCAAAAGAAAAAAAACTCCGTCCATCTGTCCAAAGACAGCACCATCCGAGCAAGGGGAAAAAAAGAATGTGGAGGAGTCAGAACAGTTTCTCCAAACAAACTGCGCGCTCCTTCCCTCTTCGCTCTGGCCTTAAAGGTACAGGACATAATATCTAACACAAACAGGGCAGACAATTTGGGGATACAAGCATCATAAAGTCACCCTAAGACAGTGGTGCCAGAGTAAACCCTGGAGAAGTGAGTAAAGAGGAATAGAGTTGAGGAGACTATTTGTATCCCGTAGGGAGGTTTGGGGGGCTAGAGCAGCTGTGGGGAGAGGAAGTTAGAGAGGGGGCAGTGAGATGGGGAAGTTGGGACTCCTGAAATGTGGCCCCTGGTGTTGGCCCACTCCTTTTCATAACCCTCAAGGCCAAGACCCATCCTGCAAGTGTCTGACCACGGCTACTCACATCCAGCACCCTTCCCATGGCCACACTCAGCTCCTCACTCTGCCGCAGCTGGAACAGACTAGAGGGCTGGCAGCCACCACTGAGCCATCAGCTTTCTCCTCTCTAAGGACCCTCTAGGGGAAACAAATAATACAGATCCTGTGGCTAGAGATTAAATGGTACTACTGGTCCTTTCTGGCTTCAGAATCCATCAATTACCCCTTAATATCTGCTGGGGAAAAATTAGAGCTGATTTCTAATCCATTTGCAAAACTCAAATGGTCTTGTAGGTCAGATAATCTTGGTCTGGTTAACTTTGTGTTTCTTTGCCTGTTCAAATGGTATTTGGTGTTTCCCAGAGAAAAACGACTGGAATCAGTAAAAGGACATAGGAACATGTTGCAAACATGCATGCAGCAATCCTTTTTTATAGCTATTTACAATGGCCAGTATCTCTGTGCTTAAGCTCTCCACAACATAGAAAGTAATGATATTATTGCATATTTCACTTTGGTAGTGCATACACAAAAATTGGAACAATACAGAGAAGATTAGCATGGCTCCTTGGCAAGGATGACATGCAGATTCACGAAGGGTGGCAAAATGTTTTTGAGTTAACAATATGCCCAGTAGGACTAGGAAAGTGATTGTCTCTCTGTACTGGGCAGTGCTGAGGCCACACCTTGAGTCTTGTGTCCAATTTTGGGCCACTCACAAGAAGGACGTGGAAATGTTGGAACAAGCCCAGAAAGGGCAACAGAGCTGGTGAAGTGCCTGGAGCACAAGTCTGATGAGGAGGAGGTGAGGGAGCTGGAGCTGTTTAGCCTGGAGAAATGGAGGCTCAGGGGAGCCTTATCCCTCTACAACTCCCTGAAAGGAGGCTGTAGCCAGGTGGGGGTTGGCCTCCTCTCTCAGGCAGCCACTGACAGGACAAGAGGACATGGCCTCAAGCTGCACCAGGGAAGGTTCAGGCTGGACATCAGGAAGAATGTCTTCACTGAAAGGGCTTGCCCAGGGAGGTGGTGCCATCACCATCCCTGGAAGTGTTCAAGGAAAGGCTGACTTGTTGCAATGCTGTGGTGTAATTGACAAGGCAGTGAACAGTCAAAGGTGGGACTTGACGATCTTGGAGGTCTTTTCCAACCTTAATGATTCTATGATTTTATGATCTACTTTGTTTATGACTCTGTATATCAGGAAGAATTTCAGGTTACTATCTTCTTTTTAAACATTAAAATATTTTTCCAACAGCTAATACTGAAAAAACCCACCCCAAAAGCCTTTACTGGAGTTTCATTTAGTGCATAGACCAATTAGTTAATTGCTCCATGCTAAAGCAAATCCTCAGCACTTTAGTTTTTAAAATCTGAACTTCTACATAATTTTATTAATAACCAGTACCTTTATAATGGGCCAAATTGAGCCAAAATCCTTTGTGCAAGGGGGCATAGTGTTTAGATTTAAAAAAATCCATGTGAGACTTGAATTTGTTGGTTAGAACCCAATACTAATTAAAATTAGACAAAATCCAACAGACCTTTGATAATTACATCAAAAGTTTGCATTCATTTGATGTGGATTGTCTATATTTCATTGTTACTCTCTTAAAAGATTATTTATGTACAAAGAGTTAGAAAAGAGTATTAATATTTAAAAAGTGGAACTATAAGGGCAAGCACTGATTCAGCATATGATTTAATTTAATAAATGTTTGCTTTATTCTGCTCAAAACCATGACTTGTGACATTATTTTTTGCATAAAGAGTGATCTACAAAGATTCTTAGTAAAATATATTTCTAGTGGAACAAGAAGTTTAGCTTGTTTACTGGGGACTGGATTCAACAGCATTTGCTTAACAAGCTGGGCATTAAGGAACCACATCAGTCATATTTTCATTCCAAATTTGCCACTGGTTTACTGAGCAAAGTTCCTCAGAGGAAAAAATCTGATTTCATAAAAGATCACACACACCAGCCCTAACAGTCTGAGATGCTGTACTGAAAGTTGTCTGGAAATTCGGCATATTTTATGCAACTAAGAGCAAAGTACTTTCCTCACAGCTGAGTACATGGAAGGCACAGCTGTATTATAAAAGGGAGAGATTACCAAAGATGTCTAGACACGGAGAAAGGATGACCTCAGTTAGAACACTCTGTTATTTACTTTTCCTTTCTAGAGAGAGATATACAGTACTTCATGATTTCAGTATGCAAGGCAGCAAGGTTTCTGAGCAGTTCGGCAAAAAATCCTCAGTTGACTGCTGGCTGGGAAAAACAAAAAAGAAAGGATCTGAACGAAAATCATCTCTGAGAGAAAAATAGGAAGCAGAGTGCAGCTACTTTTGATTCCATCATGCAGAGAGAGTTTATTGCACTTTAAAGGTATCCACATTAAAACAAACAAAAATAATTAAACAAAACTAACACCCAAATCCTTCCAGTATTACAAAGTTCCAATGATTTAGGAAGCATTTAAATGGCAGTTGGCTGTGTAGCCTTACTGCAGACTCAGTGTACACAGCAGAGAAACTTTGTCTCATGCTTTCTTATTCCTCTACTCTGTTCTCATGAGACCCCATGGTCTGAGTACCTCCAGACCTGGGGCCCTCACAAAGGAAGGACAGGGACTTGTTGGAATAAGTCCAGAGGAGGCCACAGAGACAATCATGGGGCTGGAGCACATCCTGTGATGGCAGGTTGTGAGATCTGGGGTTGCTCGGCCTGGAAAAGAGAGGCCTCTAGGGACACCTTGCAGCAGATTTCCAGTACCTAAAGGGGTGACAGGAGAGCTGAAGAGGAACTTTTGACAAGGACATGCAGTGACAAGGGGGAATGGATGGCTTTGAACTCAAAGGGCATAGGTTTAGATTTGATATAAGGAAGAAATCTCTGCAAAGGTGATGAGGCACTGGAACAGGTTACCCAGAGAAGCTATGTATGCCCCATCCCTGGAAGTGTTCAAGCCCCAGGATGGGGCTCTGAGCAATCCGGCCTAGTGGAATGTGTCCCTGCCCATGGTTGGAGGATTGGCATTCAGTGATCCCTAACATCCCTTCCAACACAAACATTTCTATGATTCTATTATATATAGGTAACAATGGATTTTTTACATAGTCTTGGGTTCAGGGTCCCAGGTTTTTTTTCTTATATATTTGAATCTCTTATTATATTCAGTTATTTTATTTATTTTTAATGCTACTACTTAAATATTATTCCGCACATGTGAAGCAGCGTATGATTTTTGCTCTTCTTTGAAGTCTAATGATGGCATTGAGAGATGTCTATTGAAAGACACATTGACACCTTGTTTTTGCTTAAGAAATTATCATTAAAGATTCTCAGTTTAATTAAGGAATACATTTAGCTTGCTGGCTGATCATTTATCATTTGTAACAGCTCAGTTCAACGTACAGCTCCCATCAGTTCTGCTTGCGGCTATGTGTGTTGAGCTCACACACAAAAGGAGTATCCCAGGAGTATCCTGTGAGTTAGGTAGTAGGAAATGCAAAATTGCTGACTGACTCTCCTTGCAAAATACGATATATGCAACCAAGCAAGACAAAAAATGTCTGTGTATTTTCTCCATTGGAAACTCTTGTCCACCCAAGCTAACTCAGCTGCAAGAACCAGTCCAGCTATAGAAGCTTCAAGTAGCTCTGAGCTTAACTTTGAAGAATGAATTCCCTTGTGCTGCTGCAGAATTGTTCCTGGTGCCTGACCTGCTCAGTTATCTCTACAGTATACACTTACCTACAGTAAACATGCCCACAGTGTCAAAGACTGCAGTAGAACCTGTCTTGGTTTTACTTGGGCAACCATTGTTTTGTTTTTAATCCCACAGTGTTTTTGTTTTGATCACACACCTTGAACTTCTGCAATAAATAGGGGAAGAGGTCTATAAAACTGGGTTTACAACACAGCTCCATTCAATATACCATCCTGACTGAGTCCCAAGCTCATGCCTTGTTATGAGTGAAGTAAGAGCTCTGGTGGGGGAAAAAACTATTGAATGTGTATAAAGGTAATTAGAGCCTGCATCATGGCTTACACAAAGGGCTGGTGGAGGCAAGAATGCAGGCTAATATTCTTTTAATGTGTTACCTTCAAATGTAGTGCCTTGGAGGGTTATGTGTGTCTGTATAAACAAAGCAAAAGCCATAAATGCCAAAGTATAAATGGACAATACTGAACTCCTTAAGATGGCAAAAGGCAGGCAGTAGATTTTGTGTCCATGATGTGTGATTCCCAGGAGCCACAGCAGATTTCAGTAGGGGAAACCTACCAGAGAAGTCCTCTTGGCTGCAGATTACAAGATCTCTAAAGAGCTCTCTAGGAGTAGAGAAGGGTTATTAAAAAGAGATTACTTCTAGGCTGTGACAAACTTCTCGACACAAGCTAAAGGTGGACTTTTTAGATGTTTACAACCAGTTTGATAAGATTTTCAGAAGGATATCATTAAGAACCCCTTCAGCACTGAGGCTAAGCTTTTCTCAGCCTGCAGGTTATTGAGACAGAATGTGCAAAAACTTAACAAAATAGCTGGTAGTTTACACTTTAATAATCAGCATAACAATATAACCTGTTAATCATAGTCCCACAGATGGCTGAAGTTTACAGGGAAAAAACTTAATGTGCATACCAGACATCTGAAATGAATAACTCTACCTTAAAAGCTATAAAGCTAGGTGAAAGCAAGTACCTAATAATTAGAATGATTTTGGTCCAACACAGCAAAATAATCTTACTAGAAAGTCAGTTCAGTAGAACTGTATTTTTTCTTAGTATAAATCAACAATTATGATGACAATCTACTCAGGAAAATGTCAGATCTCAGGATAGTTAACTAATCAGTATATGTCTTTGAAAGAAAGAGAAAAAAATTAATTCCCTCTTCTTCAAGTGAGCCATAGATATACAAGTCTGACATTTTCTTTGAGTAAAGTTTTGTGTGGAGGGGTTTGCAATTATGTTTTTAAATCTAAATTTCACTTCAACATGTAAAGGAGTATTTAAAGGGCAATTTTAAATAATCAGGAAGATCAGTGCCTAGCCTCCTGAACTGGAAAGTATTTAAAAACTAATTACTAACAATTCTGCTCATGGAAGTTCATGTAACTCACTTGTTTATTGCTACACAAAAGAGAATTGATGAAAAATATAGGTGGAAAATACAATTCTTAATAAAATAAAAATGAGGGAAGGTATTAATATCTCCCTCAGATATGTATATTTAGCTTTGATATTAGTGTGATTTCCATTTGTGCATGATAAAAAGATCAACATTAGAATTCTAAAGGTTTATGTGAACATGCCTTCCCCTTTTTACACGCACAAATAACTGGGAACAGTTTTGCTGAGTATGTTATTTGATAACAAACATACACTTAACTATCAGATTAACAAGTACATTAATGTATGTAGATGTTGACATATCCACATTTGCACCCATAATTACTTGCAGATGTGGTCTATGGGCATGAAAATGGCCATATTTTAGATACTACTCTTCAAGTCTAAAACATATTTTTATTCTCTAGTGATTCTGGCATGAGATTTCTTAAATACTCAGATTCCACTTAGGTTTGTGCCCCTAACTCAGGCAGGTGTTTTTTGAAATTTCACCTTGAAAGCACACTTGGAGTTGTCGCTTTTCAAATGTACACAAGAATTCCATCTGCTTTTTCAAATTAACACATCTCAGCCTTTGAATTTTTTATCTACAGGAAGGTTATTATGAGACGTTTCTTCCTGCACTTAAAGGTTTTTCACTATTATTTTGCCCCCCTTGGAGCTCTTTAACTCCCCTTTCTAATCACAGAGGGTTCTTCATGGTGCTCTGCTTACATGCAAAGCAAGAAAAAGCAAACAAAAGCTGTTTGGGTACATCATCATATTTCTTATATATTAGTGAGGAAAAGAAAGAGAAGTAGCACATTTATTTCACTACACTAAGAAACACAGAAATCAGCAGAGAAGCAGGAAGGTATAAATCCTCCAAATTCTGTCCTGTAAATTTGGATCAAAGAGAAGGTCCATGGTAGAGAAGAAAACAGAGTAATAATGCTTACAACTTCTGCAACACTTTCACAATGGTCCTGAACCATACTAAACACCAGGACAATGGTGGTTTTATGGCCTCATGGAATGGCAAAGAGACATTCTGCAGTTATAAATGCATCTGCGTATTCATACAACGGTAGTTCATTGTATTTTTAACAGTTCTCTGACTCTTAGAGAATCAGTATAATAATCTCTACTTAAGAGTTGAGGTGCCCAAAAGCCTTCATCATGTGTCTGAAAACAGGCCAGCTCTCACTCTGGTGTTCCCTTTACCAGAAGCATCATCAGAAATCTTAGGAGTCTCTTGGGAAAGCTGGCAGTGGCTGCCTGTGGCCATTGGGTACGGCGAGTTCTGTGTACAGCTGTAAAACCTCAGATGCCAGATGAAAGAAACCAATATTGAATGATAACTCCTAAATGTCTCAGACTATCTACCATAATTTCTGTCCTGTATCCTCTCATCCCTTCTGCCTACCTTATGACAACAAACCCAAATGGATTTGATCTGCACCTAATCAGCCTCCAAATGATAAAATGTGACAGAGCCACATGGGCCACCGGCTCACTCAGAAAGTTGTTTTCCTAAAGGTGCCACAGGAGTTTGATGTGAAGGACACTGATGTCATTATTGATATCCTTCTTTCCTGTCATCACTGCATGGAAATTGCTGAGAGCCTAATCTACATTTGTAGTATGGTGTAAAGTTAGGGGCAATTTTCACAAAAATTGAATGTGAGGGACTCCAGGGTAATGCCAATGCTTATTGGGAAAAACACAGCTTCAGATCATAAGACTTTCTTTTATTTTGCAGGCTAACAAGGTCCTAGGAGTGCTGCAGAAGAGACACATCAAGGAATTAATCTCTGGTTTTTACATGCCAATCAAAGTCAGGATAGCATCCTCAATAGCAGATGAGTTTCTGTGCTGCAATATTTTTATTAGGGTCAGAATCCAAGTAGGAAATCATTTTTTGAAGCACAGTGGTCGAAGACGATAGTCTAAAGCCAAATGGACCCTGGAACTGGCCTCACACAGTTACTAAAACCTTTTCTCCTTTGCACAAGTGGCAGATGACATTCTTTATGCCCCATTCAGTACAACGAATAGAAAGAAGAGAGGCATGAAAAAGCCAAGAATTAAAACCAAAATGCTTTAGCACTGAGAGGAAAGATAACAGCGAGAGAAAACGAAGTGCCAATGTTAAATGTTAGTCATATTGCTTACCACACCATTGAAGATGTTGAGATATTATGGTGATATGTGTAGTAAAAGAATCCATCTAGAGCAAGGGTGGACTTGCCCATGGAATTTTGATGTTTCTACATTCCACCTTCTCACCATGCAACGCACTTGCGCCTTCCACCATTGCAATTAGTTATTTCATTGGTATGTTATGAGACTAACAAATGCTTCTACGTTATTTTGTGTTCCTCAGAGAGGGAGAGCTACACCCATTAGAGATGAAACCAAGTTTTACAGAGATAAAGATAACAGAGAACAGCAATTCCAAATGGAACATAGATGCTGAAGGAGAATCAGTCTTTAAGACAAAAAGAAAGAAAGAAGAAAAAAGAAAGTTGGAGCTCTAACTTGCAGTGTGGAAGCTAAAGAAATAAAAGAGTGTAGTAATGTAATAACTTGTTTGGGTCAGGATCATTTTGTGAAAGGATAACAAAATAAATTTTAAATGGGAAAATAATGTAGAGCCAGTGCCCAGATGAAATACTTTTTATTAGACTCATTGTGTGGGTTATGGTTTTGAAAAGAGAAAATGAACCTAAATCAAGCAAATAGAAACTGATTCCATTTAAGATAAAGAGATAAAAAAAATCAGATATTCAACCAAACATTTACAAATCCAAAAACAATTTTTGATGAACTAATGGAAACATTTAATAAAACCCATTAAAACTAGAATCTCAAGGAATCTGACCATGGAAAAAACCTGGAATTTCAAAGTCAAAAGTATTGAATCTTACAGAACATTTTACTTTAAACTAGAGAAAAATTTGAAAGAATCCTCCAGTAATCTACAAATGAAAGATGCTACTTTAGACTGTCAAGAGAGTTTCTGTGTTTGGCCCGGAAGAAGATATTGAACGATATGCTATTTCCTTTTTGAGCCATATAAACTGAGACTAAAATACACAAGGAAATAAGTTGGGCAGCTTTGCAGTCAAGGTAAAACAAAGATTAAAGATAATCTAGGTGTGGCCAAAAATGAAACAAATTTTGCCTCAGGTTTCAAAAAGGACAATTATGTTGATTTTGGAGGAAAAACCAGAATGTTTCATGGCAGCTTTAATTTACACACCCTTGTTATCTCAACTGTGGTGGAAACAGAAGTCATGAGTCTTAATGCACTCAAGTCAGGGGGATTAGGGGGTCTTCCTTGCAGGATTTGTGAGAACACACCTTTCAAATCAAACACCAAATACTGTGCCTACAGTTAAAAGAGGAGAAAGTAATCAGGCATCTGTAAGCCTGTAACTGTGTATTGCTTTAGGACATATTTTGAAGGAAAAGATATTTAATGACAATTTAATAGGATGTAAAACAACAAGGATTTAATCAAATGTAGATCATCCTAGACAGAGTTTCTAGACAAAGGAAGTCCACTGGATTTCATATATCAAGACTTCAGGAAATGGTGCCAACTATGAAGCTTGCAAGTCAAAATCAAAGAAAGGAGTGAAGAATCTGTGATATCAAGTGTGAAACTGTCAGGCAAATATTGGTAGAGAAACTGGAGATTAATTACTGGTAGAGTTCTTCGAGACTCAGTATTGAAACAGATGGTGATTAGTGTCTGCTTTTCACCCAGGAAACAAGAAAGCAAAATACCAATCTGCTTATATCTCTCAACTTGGTACTTTTATCAGTAGAGGATAACCAGGATGTAATATAAAAGGTCTGTATATTCTTGAGGGGTGACAGGACAGCATGACAGAAAGTTCTGTTCCAGGGTGAGAGCTTATCAGCTGAAAAAGTTGTGAAAGGACCTGAGAGGACTAGCTAATTGTAGAATTATATAAGTTGCTAGTATAATGAAAACTCCCACACTCTATAGTTGTATTAGGTTTATTTCTAGAAAAGCCTAGGCACTGTATGAGGTCTTGCAATACTTTCAAATTTCTCATTATACATGTTCAAGAATTATGAATTAAAACTTAAACAATACAAAAGAAGGGATACTAAAAGATTGTGCTGGGGGGACACGTGCTGACTGAAAGAACACAGCCAAGTTAAGAGAAATAAGACTGAAATATAGACTGTGATATGCTTTTCATCTGTGAATACAGGTTGGTTAAACATCAGTAAGTACTAGATCCTTAAGGATACTGGTTTTGATGAAAGTTGACACAATGGCAACAAACTAAGAATGCATTTCACCTAGAACTTACCAGAACATTTCTAGTGACAGAAAAAAACAAAGGTACTTTGTATTTTAAGCTAGAACTTCAGCATTCTAATGCAGTATATTCTTTGACCAACAAATTTAATGACTGGACTCCATAATTCTTGCTACTTCTGTATTCCTAAATGAGAATAAACATGTTGAGCACTATAATTCATAGGTCTGAAACCCTAGTATCACCTAGTCCAAACTCAAGAATGACACATTTCTTGTTCACACACCTACTAAGCTGGAGGCTTTGACAGCAAAAAGCTTTATCTTGAGAACTATGGGTAGTGCAGTGAAAACACTGTGACTGTATTTAGTTTTTCTTCTTCCTGGCTGAGCATAATACTGAGGAACTTCCTATATGGCTTTTATTAATGCATGTGTTCTGAATCCTGAAACCTGAAGTTTGCATAATTGTCTAAAGATTGTTGGATGTGTGTGGAAATTTCACAGGTTGAAACCCTATAAATGTAAACTTGCAGGAAGAAGGACATGGGATTTGCCCAGAATTTCCAGAAAACTGAACAATGTAATTATTTCTTATGAAAATAGGAAAAAGGGAGGGAGGGAAGGAAGGAAGGTAGGAAGGGAGGGAGAAAGAGAGAAAGGAAAGTAGAATAAATATATTGGTAGGAGTAATAACCAAAGAGGCAGCACTAAATGTGCTGGAAAGACAGAACAAACAGAAACTCATCGTCTCCAACCCCAAACCTGTGCTACACATTTGACTCACACTGTGTCAGANAGAGAGAAAGAGAGAGAGAGAAAGAGAGAGAAAGAGACCTATATCAATTCACTTCATGTTTGCTTACATGTCAAAGTCGTCACCAGCTTAGTCCAGCCTGCCTCTTCCCCAAACGATCTGACACTTTCCCTCATCTTACACCACACAGCCCTTTCGGTTTTTTTGGTGTTTGTTTTTTGTTTGTTTGGTTGGTTTTTTTTTGTCACTGTCCTGCAGTGTCCATGAACCTCCTCTGCACCCTCGAATTTTGTAGGTGGATCAAGGACTTTTTAGATTTATTTAATCTGTCAGAAAGCAAGATTCTACTGATATTTAGGTCAAATCTTATATCACATTAGAACAATTGGCTGATATAATGCTGCGTTGTAGTCAGGCTTCTGCATATGATTTTTTGTCAGAATTGCAGCCTGCAATTTTAAAAGGAAATAGCCTGGAAACTATTATAAAATGGAAAACCTTAACTTTATCTTCCTTGAAATTTATGTCAATAGACTTTGCCATTTCTAGAATAATATATGTCCTATACGTCATGGCTTAAATCGATCATTCCAAAATTTCAGTATTTTCTGTTCTCACTCACCTGTTCAGTCTCATTTCTCTACTCTACCTGAAATTTTACTTCTGTAATTTTCTACAGTCTTACAAAAACAAAGAAATTGTAGAAGTTAGCAAATGTAATTATCAGTAAACAAATTTGTGGCATTTCCTTTAAAAGCACTCTTAATAGTGGAAACTTTGTATATACACCTAGTCCTGTACCCCAACCCAAAATTAAAAAAAGCCCAACAAACCAAAACAACAAAAAAGGAGACAGTTTTCAAAAATTGCAAATGTTAATAACTTACTCTATGTGGAATAATTACATATTTTTTTTATTTTCTCTGTTAAGATACTTATAAGAAAGAAGTTATAGTGTTCTAATGAGAAATAAAAATCAAGTCAATGATATTACGTGTGCATGACCAATTGTCATCTGTTTTGGAGCTGCACCTTCTGTTTTTTAGATAATTTTTGTCATTATTTTCCAGTTTCTGTCTGGAGAAGGCTGAACACAGAGCATCAGATTGGGAAAAATCACACTGGCCATTGAGAAAGAGGAAATTCTAGTCCCAAAATAAGACTGGCTGGAGAAGTAATAACTGAGGAGTGGTGTGGCAGTGAGGTCCATCAGTGACAGAAATTGCAGGAGGCAGGCATGAACAGCTGCCCTGGCCACCTTGCTCAGCAGTCTGAGGAAACCATTATGTTCTGGCCAAAGAGAGAGCAGTGTGGGTAGGTGAAGAAATCCCAGTATGAGAAATTAAGTAGAAAGAGTCAGTGAAGCTGAGGGTAAAAAATTCACAGGGTTTGTAATGTCACCTGTTCATTAACAGCTGAAATTCTCACTGAGTGCAGGGGCAGCGATAACTGGCTGGCCCTTCAGAAGTGAAGCCTGCCTTCCTCAGAAGTAGGAAGGAACTGAGAAAGAATTGTTTTCCTTCTTATCACCAATGTTGTCCATTTCCTTTTTGCTCTATGAGCTTTAAATGTTTCCGGTTCCATTTCTGTCCCTTCTCTTTTAAGCTGTTTCTCTTCTAACTACAAGGACAAGTGAAAAAGAATCACTGAAACAAGAAGACTGAGCAAGCTGAATTATAGTCTAGAAATTATTAAAGAAGTTCTTTCTAATATAGCTGGAAACACAGCTATAAAATCTGGTGTTATCAGATGCGATTTTTTTGACTTTGAAAAAACATTGCCCTCAAATTTTTGTGCTTAGCAAAACTAATTCCAGTCACTGAGTAAAACTAATGATTTATCCAAGACCTAACCAGCAATGTTTACTGACCTTTGCAAAGCGATCTGGGCTGCACAAAAGCTGTATGGATGTGCAAATGAAAACACCAAGGTCCGGATGTCTATTCGTGGTCTAAATTCAGATGCACTCTTAGGATTTCTGTAGCGTCACGACTGGTGAGCATGCATCTTTCATCAGCTGTAGAGTGGGGATGGAGCATTCTAAAGGGTTACTACTTTTACGTGCTATTTTGAAAGAACAATTATTGTACGTGTGAATCAGTAATCCAGTGGTGTTTTATAGGCAATCAGTTTTGTGATATTTATTCATTTCCTCAGTCCCCTGTCTAAGCAGCTTAGGGAATTTCAGGGGGAAAAAATGAGAAAACGATGAAAAATGCATAGTTAAACATTCAGTCACGAAACACTGAAGTAACGGTTTAAGCAACCTATATAAAACTAGTATGTATTCTTGGCATATGGATCAAGTCCAAACCGGAGACAACATTTTTCATTTTACCACACAACAGTACAAATCTAGTTTCAAGGGACAATATCTGTAAGAAATAACTGTTGTTTACAATTTCTCAGAGTTACCCTTTCTTAAAAAAAAATAATTTCTAACACATAAATATAATGGCGAATGTTGTTTATATGAAGTCTCTCTCAAAAGAAAACATTTAAAACCAAATATCATGCTAGGAAAAATCTGCAGGCATTAAGAAGCTTGCTACCTTGTAATAAAAGGGTCATTTCCACTCCATTTCTACGAAGAGGAGTTTGGTTTACCAAACTATCTAGGTCTACATCCTTGCCACAAAAATATCACAGGAAACCAAAGATGCTGGCATTTTTCTGTCCGGACCTGGGTGGGTATGATGATCATAGAAGATTCACAAGAAATTATTTGCCGATCTGTTGTTGCCCTCACATCCGCCTTCATAGTCAGCCCATACATCAGAGGAAAGGCAGAGGAAATGCTTGCTCTGCCTCACGTGGGTTGCTGTCAAATAGCTCAGCGAGGTGTCCAAACCAGACCTGTGAACTGAGATGGCCTAATGTGCCCCAGGAGGCCATGGATCATTTCTGCTGCATAAAGGCCTCCACTGCTGCACCTCTTTCAGCTTTGCAATCTGAGTCTAGGAGTAAACGAAATCACCTGAAAATAATTCAGGCATTGATGTAATGCAGCTTGCTCATGGGCTGAGAAGCAACAAGGACACTACCTTGTTCTATTTAAATTCCTTTTAAATCACCCTGATTCTTAAAAAAAAACGCACAACAATCAGCTACTATAATTTAAGTGGTTTGGATTTTCTGTTGAATAGCACACAGAGACGTATAAATATACATATCTATGCAAATTCAGAGCAAAGCTGACACATCCTTTTACCTTTTGTGAGAGAATCATTAAGTTTTATGTGCAGACACCTTTATTTTAAATCATGAAGCTAGCAGCAAAACTAGGCTTTTCCAAAATCTTGCTTCAGCCTTCAGCCTCCAAATAAAATATTAATTGCTGGTGCTTTTATTACAGAATCACTTCATTAATCCCAGATACTACCCCCATATATGAATGCATTATAACTCAGTTCTGTGATTCATTAATCAACCTAGTTAATTTGATCCCTAAAAGCCCATAATTAGGAATGTGTAAAAAACAGGTTGAAAAAATTTGTTGCAAGCAGGCATTACCTGAATGGTGAATGTATAAACCTTCAGTAAGCCTTGTTCCTGGGATTTTTCCTTTTATCTTTAAAAGGCTTTAGAAAGTTTGCACTAAAAAGGAGACCAGGAGAGTAAAATGTGTGAAAATCAAGTATAGCAGATAACCTTTTATACTAAGTTATTTTTATTTATCTATGTGACTTCATCTAATTCAAAACCTCATCTGGTATCTGTCAGAAAAGCATGTGTAGCAAAACAGGCTAAAAAAAAAGGAAGTTCTGGAAATGAACAAAAAAGGCCTGAATTCAGCTCTTTTTGAATCCCAAACTGCACTTTAAAGGGTCATGTAAGCCAGGTGAGGTACCTCTTAAGAGAGAAAGATCTTCCACCTTGGAGGAGAGCAAGCATCCTCAGTGTATGCAGCACCCAGAGGAAAAAGATGTTTTAGAAGGTCAATGGCTGAATATGTATGTGTTTTAATAAAGCATTTCATTTGGAAGGCTTTTGCAACATTCACACAGATTGAGTTTTAGGGAGGAAGTGACTCTGCCTGGCCTGCTCTACTGTCAGAGGAAATAAGTGAAACTAAAATGAAGTGATAATATACTGTAGGAAATTTAAGAGAAAGAAAGGCAGAGGAAAAATGGCAATCTGGGACCATGCAGCTGATCCCTAAAATAGACACAATGACCAGTGCCAAACTAGCTGCCAAAAACAGTAGATTGTAAAATTACCTAATACCTATGTCATGTTTATTTTATATTTACATTGGGGAATGGGCTCCCCAACAGACACAATACTTGACAGTATTTTTGTTCACTGTCACTATCATTATCCACCATCTGCTCTGCCAAATTTCCTTTCTGTTCTTTTTTGTGCATTCATCAGCACAGTAGTAAGTAACTACCTTAATGACTGCAGCATATTGCTTCTGGATTAGCAGCAGATATTGTACTACTCCTGACTTATGGACAGAGCTGTAAGTAGGAGACCTGGCAGGGGGTTCCATTTAAAATCCTTTCCCCTTTGCAAAAAGAAACAGAGTACCTAGGAATTTTTTGTCCCAACTCACTAGCAGAGATGTGATCTATGGTTTGGCTTAAAAAAAAAAAATGTACCTCCTTCTGTGAAATTCAGTGAAGTACCCGCCAGCTCCACAGAGATGGCTGAATTCTGACAAGATGTCTTAGTGTGATGGGTAGCCTGAAATACTGGCAGAGAGCTCTGCTTACTTTGCTCAAAACCACAGATAGAAAAAACCACAGCTTTGAGAAAAGGGCAGCTTTTGAAAAGGACACGTGTTTGCTGACTGAACCTTGTGGGTTAATATGGTGACCCACAAGCACAAGAAGGCCTTTTTGTCTTTGTAGTCTGTGGGTAGATGCAGCAGCGGGTAATCCAATCCTGGCACATCTTTACTTATTCTTTGCTTTGAGGCCATCTAAAGAGAGTTCTCCAAAACTTATCTCAGTGCTCTTTTTATGTGTGCTGAGCAAACTTTTTGTTGTTTAGTCAAATACTGAAAAAGTAGAGAGGGGTGGGTTTTCCCCTTCTAAAAAGCTAAAAAACAAACCATTATTTTCAGACATCTTGTACCAAGATAGGGGCAGGCAGGGGATGGGAAGGGAAAAAAACTAAGTAAATGTGAAAAAAAAAAAAATTACAAAGAATAGCCAAGGGAAATTTGGGCTGGAAAGGCTCCTCAAGGGTATCATGGTATAAGGAAATATAGCAGAAAAAGATATAGATATACATTCAAAAAATATTATGGAAAGTTTCCTACCAAAAACACATTCAAAAATAGTTATTTCTGATTCACAAAGAGAGAAAAAATAAAGTGATTTAAGCTTCAGGGATCCTAGGATGGAGCCCTGCCAGGCTGCTTGAATGCAGGCAGCTTCAATGCAGCCCAGACAGGCGACGGGCTAAAAGGCATAGGAGCCTCATTCTGTTCTCACTAAATTCAGTGGCAAATTTGGACTTTGAAACAGGCATGGAGTGAGCAATTAATTGTATGTAACATTCAGGGACAGCAGAAGTTAGCAGTGGTGTGAGAGCTTTGCTAATATGCTTGTGCCTGGATCTGTCAGTGAGATCTGCACTCCTCTTGGCTGACTGTCCCTGAGGCTGATTCCACCAATCTGTGGAAATGAATCTAAAGTAAAAAGAAGACCAGAACCCAAAGCTTGGAACTATCAATATGCAAAAAACTGATGCCATAGTGACATTTTCTTAGGGCTTTCAAGCCCAGAGCTGTGACATGCCTACATCAGCACTAGTATGGAACGAAACCAGAAGGAACTTGAATCTTCTGCAGGTGTGCTAATATACACTGATGGGGAAAGTACTGCGTACTTCTTGATTTCAGCAGAATAATTCCAAACTCATGCCAATCTACTCAGCAAGTCTATGGCTTGGCTGCAAGTGTTTCTCAAGTTTTAAAATGTGTATTTGTTGCAAAAGTGAGAAGCTCCCTGGTACCAGCCTCTAAGGGCTTCAGAGTTTTCCAGACAGTCTCCTTCATGTACTCCTTTTCTGATTAAGTCACGTATTACGAAGTGTAAAAGCAAACATTGCTAGATGATTATTATCTTAATATTACTCTTCTCTATACCTTTGCTTTTGAGAAGCATTCAGGGTTGAGCGTTTTCTCTCACAACCAGTGATAGGAAGTTGGATGCTATCATTTTTTCTCCCTTCAGTGTTTTTGGTACATATATATATATATACATATATTTACCATTTTATTATTATACAGTATGAAAGGAACTGTGCTGTTACAAACTATAAAATATGGTCATTGGTTAAACTTCCAAAATTAAGTACCCTTTTAATGTGTCTCAGGGTTCAAGATACCCAGCCCTGAGATTCCTTCTAGGGGATCTAATTTCATACTGAGATTCATTATTAACTGAATAACTGCAAATGGAGAAATCTATTGATCACATGGGATAAGACAGAGAATCTAGAGAAATGAAATGCATACTCTGAGCTCTCACAGCAGGAGGTAAAGCGCTCATATTGGTGTTGCAAGTGGGTCTAAGTGGCACAGCTCAGAAGTATGTGGTGTCAGCTCTTGGAAATGCACTAGGAGGAGGCTCGAGGAGGAAGTCTTGCAAAAACCAGGTCCCTTGGCTTTAAGAGCCTTGAAAACCAGCAGGGACTGCTTAAAATAAATCCTCTAGTTTATAGACAGCCAACATGAAGGGCTCAGGCGAGTGTAATATGAGCATGGCTGCTCAATCCTGTGAGCAAACATGATGCTGCATTCAGGACTAGATGTAGTTTTGATGTTTTTCTCAGAGCTAATAATGGAAGCAGCAATTCACTTTCTCCAGAGAGAGAAGTGGAAGGCATTTTAGCAGCCTGAATATATTTGTGCACAGGGCCAACAAAAATGGCAGGATAGATTCGGAAACTCTTCATGGAGTTGTTTTTATGCACACAGAGCAGCAGCATTTAGATCTATATCGTAAAGAAAAAAATGAATTTTTTTTGAAGCAGCTGACTGCAGTGAAGAGAGGGGGTAGTACTCTTGTGGGTCCTATATCCTTGTAGATGTACAATGTCAGCCTCAGCTGTCTTAAACCAAACCCACAAACCCAAAGACAGTCCTTCTTGTTAATGACTTTCTGGACTTCAGCAAGGTCAAATGTTTTTTGACAGCAGAAATTTGTTGTCTAGGTATGTTTCTGAATTTTCCTAGTATCACTACCTATGTGCATAGCTGAGAAAGAGCTTACTTTTATACCTCTTGAAAAGGGAGAACATAACATTATCACCATCTTTTTTTTTAGTACAACTGCAGAAGGACAGCTTTGCAAAGATAGTTAGACATTTAGATCTTGTAACAAGGTCTGCAGAAATGCTACAGATGTTAGAGAGGTCCTTGTCCCTCATTTATAACTCATCCTTCAAGTTGTTCCAAATGTTACACTTCATCATAAGAACTGGGACTTCAGAGAGAGTAAAGTTGTACCCACCTAGAACCTTCATCACAGGTCTGATCCTCCCAAAACTAAAGGGTGCCTAGTTTTAAGACAAAATTTAAGAAAAGTGTATGCTATAGGATAATGTCCAAATTCTCACTCAACAGATGAGCCTACTGCAGCTCAAGATGATCTGTCAGTCCCCTCAGCTGGACAGGGGAAAGAAAATATAACAAAAAGCCCAGGGGTCAAGATAAGGGCAATGAGAGCACTCAGCAGTTACCATCATGGGCAAAACAGGCACAACTCAGGGAAACTTAGTTTAATTTAGTTCAGATCAAATCAGGGTAGGATACCGGGAAATTATCTCCAAACTTGAAACACCTTCTCCCCCACTGCAGCTGTGTCCTCCTCAGTGGGAGGACTCCTCACTCATCCCCTGCCCCTGTGGGGCCCCTCCCATGTGAGACACTCCTCCATGAACTCCAGCCTGAGTCCTTCCCATGGGATGCAGATCTTCATTAACTGCTCCCACGTGGTCCCTGCTGCAGGGAGCAGCCTTTTGGGAACAGATGGTGCCCACATGGCTTCCACAGCTCCTTCAAGCACTCCTGCCTACTCCTACTTCAGGGCCCTGCATGGGCTGCAGGTGGATCTCTGCTCCATTGTGCACCACCAAAGGTTGCAGGAGCACAGCTGCCTCTCCATGTTCTGCACCACGGGCTGCAGGGGAATCTCTGCCTCAACGCTTAGAGCACTTCCTTCTCTTCCTTCCTCACCAACCTAGGTGCCTGCAGGGCTGTTGTTCTCACATATTCTCACTCCTGTCTCTTCAGCTTTCATTGCCATGTTTTTTCCCCTTCTTAAATATGTTGATACCACAGTCACCTATGTGCTTGGCCTTGGCCAATGGTAGATCCATCTTGGAACTAGCTGGCATTGGTTGTGTTGGACATTGGGGAAGCCTCTTGTAGCTTCTCACAGAAGCCACTACTGTAGAGCCCTCACTACCAAAACCTTGCCACACACCTTGTCTAGGTTTGGAAGCTTATAGGATTGGTGTGGTTGTTCTAAGACTGGGATATACTGGGATATACAACCAGGACAGTGAACAGATAGTACAAGACCCTTGAGTATGTTAAGGCAACTGTCTAGCTGACTATCCAACTCATAGAACAGACTAATATTTCCCTTCCTACTCAGGCCATCACAGCACATGACAGGTGGCTGTTTCTTTGGTATCTCAAAGAAAGAGACTGTGTGGTATTCAATGCAATGATTTGCAATGAGAAACCCTTTTTTATTTTGTCTTTTTGTGACACCAGGATTTTTCCAGAATCGCTTCCTTTTTCTCCATTCCATCCCCTTGAGGTACAACTAGAAGAGATGTATTTTTCCATAAGGTACTAAATGAGAAACAAGAAAAGTGAATTGGAAAGGTTTCACTGAACATATTGAGTTTTTCAATTTCTATTTATTCTGTGTATGAGTACAGTAGGATGAAATGCTCTTTAGACCTTCAAGTATGCTTGAATTGTACTCAACCAATTGCCATTCCTTGATCACAAAGGCTATTGAAGTAAAACTGCTCCCATATCCACTATGTTGAAAGGAATCATTCAAACATAGAATTAATGTAATTGAATTGTATGTACATGAGAAATTGTTTTCCTGTCATAAGGTTACCATAAAATAAACAGCAGAATCTGCATGAAGTACACATCTGACTCATGGCTATCCATTCAGAGGGCATGCTCTCTGCACTTAGTTCCTCTTTTTTCTTCCTTATGTACTTCAACATATGAAGAGAACAGAAAGAGACAAAACAGATCCTGACAATATAGTATCTGCCCAGAAGGAATATATGCAAAGTATGGGATAAAAAGCCGTTGACATACTCTATAAACAATATATCCAAATATCTCCCAGCAACAAAGACAAATTAGGAGAATCAGCAAACAAACATAATAATAATAACAATAATCATAATAAAAAATATGAAGTATTTTAATAGCATTTCTATCTATCTACAATTGCATTAATCATGACTTTAGAGCTCAAGAGAGGACAGGGTTGAAATTTATTTCATGAAAAATAGAGGCATATCTTTGATCTAAATACAAAGTCTAAATTAAAAAGTCTTATTGGCTTCGATCAGCAGAGGAAAGTAGCAGTTCTAGGCACTGTTTTTCTGCCTATTTTGAATATTATTTTCATGTGAGGTAACTGCTGAACAGCCATGCCAGTTCTTGCCATTTAATATATGGGGAATCTAGGAAGCCAGCTCAAAAACACTCTCTAGACTCTAGGAATTAGAGATCAGTATGATGAATCCTATCATGGAGGTCCATGAGGTCTCCCAAGGACGCAAGATTGATATTTATTCTCAGCAATTATTCTCTTTGTGGAAGGCTTGAGGAACACTCAGACATATTTGCAAATTATTTTACCTGTAAAATGTAGAGAGGACTGTATTATGGATATAAATAATTACTATTATGAAGATAATATGGAGAATGACTAGTTGGATTTTTGTGAAGCTATGCCTGATTTATGGAACACAAAAATAGAAAAGGAGAAAAAATGTAGACATTTCATCCAACCTTTTGGCCACATATTCTTAAGACAAACAGAATCACCTTACTATATGAGTAACTATCTGGTTTCATTCAAGAGAGGCAAGATATAATTCATCTCACAGAGCCATTACCATGAATGTCCATCATTCTGACTACATCCTGTTCCATTTTTTACTAAGACAAAAATGAACAAAAAGTCAGTATTTCCTATATTGTGCTTAACAGCTCTCAAAAGTGCATAGGAAGGAGTTTGGAGAAAATTCTCTGCATTGAGGAGTAAAAGGGTGCGGCTAACCAACATCCACAACACTGGAAACTGCATTAACTCAGAACCATCTTACCAATTTTATCAGTACTTTTAGTCATAATATGAAAGCATCAAAATGATGGGCAACATTCAGGGAAACAAAATTGTCCTTAATTCTTTGTGATTTCTTCATCAGAAAATCTCATGGCTCAACTCTGCCAAGAACCTAAAAACCTGATCAATATTCTCACAAAAATTTCAGATACCAGCATAAACTTTGTGTAGATTTTCTGCAAAATGTGCAGCATTTTGGCATGCAGTCAGTGCAAAGAAATATTCATGAGGCAGATCTCTGCATTATTTGCCAGCAACTAATAAAAACACAAACAGAAACAAAGAAAGAAAGGCAGTAGGATGCATGTAGAATGTGAAGCTATTGGTTCTTTTTCATGTACAGTATTTTATAAGAAATGTATTCAATCTTTAGGGTTTATTAATCACTAATACTACTAGAAATTAATTGTCAAGTACTTTGCTCATTGCATTAGTTTATCAAATATACTTAGGTTATAGTCCCAGTCGGAAAATTCAGCAATGTCTTGAGTGAATCCTCTGCACTCAATGTACACTTGTACTTTACGCAATGACACTCAAAACAATTTTGGTCAGATGCTAAAGAAGTATTTTATCACATTTTTATATATTTGAAAATCATGTTTCCTATATTAAGATTAGCATTGAAAGCTAAAGATTAGCATTGAAAGATTAAGATTGTGTGTGTTTCTATTCAGAATTCAGCATTGCTTTGCTAAGAGTTTTTTTTCTTAAAAGCGGAATAAATTTATTTCTGAATCAGAAGCTCCTGCATATGTAGTTTAGGATCTCATTCTGTTTTTTGCAGGTTAATGCTTTTCCTTTACTTCTTATACATACCATGAAAATTTCTGGAAAACTAAATTACATTTTGAATTGCCTTTTGCTTTTCTCATTGCTGCTTTTCACACAACACATTTGTTCTCAGTTGATACTGTCTTGGGTGGAATATACTCTGCATAAGAAAAGTATTCTTGCTTAAGTGTAGTAACTCTTGATCTGTGCTTTACAGTTTAGCACTCTTTTTCTTCAGTATAGAAGAAGATAGCCAAAATATTTTATCATTATCTTTATTAACAAGTTGTAGTATTGTGAAATTTATTTCTGTTTGTTTTACTCAAGCCATCAAGCTATATTTGATATTAATCCTATTGTAACTTTGAGCACTCCATTAGTCTCAAGACCTGTAGAAAGCTATAAAGCATATAGCTTAAGCTATTGCTTTAGATATAGCTGTATTGCTTTATCTTTCTTACAAATAATCTATACTTTAGATTTATATATATTTTTAACTAAGTCCATTAATTTTTGGTCAGTAAGTTTCATAGGAATGAAAAAAGAATCACGTTCAAACAATGAAGGTCAGAAGGACATTTCAGTTACCAGGTTTTCTGTTCCATCCCTAAATTGTACCTGTATCAACAACTTTGTGAGACAAGATTTATAGACACCAAAAATACATTTTTCAACAAGCCATCACTTTGATTTGTGGAGCAGGAGCATGCCAAGTTGAAAAGTCTATAAAAAGTAGTGCTGAGTCTCTGTTTTGTCCTTGTTGACAACAAAGATATCTTGTGTGATTATAGCTTTTGGTATTAAAAAAACCTCAGAGGCCAATTTTTGCCAGGTGGCCTGGAAGCCTGGTGGGGCTACAATTCCCAAAAGAATTCAAGACCTAAAGTTCCTCTTAATTTCACTTCAGAGTAAACTTAGACTTGGGTACTTGCTACTAATTTTTCACTTCACCAAACATGAGTTTAGCAATGTCTTCAACTTTTAAATAGGGACATATTAAAAGCCCAATGTTGCAGTGTGCAACATACGGTTGCATCCACTGTCCCCCATGTTCTGTTCAGGTTATAGTTTAACCCTGTGTCCATCAGTTTCTCCCCTCCCGGTTCTCTAGGCTGTCCCATGCCACTTTCTGTATCCCCTCCCTCAGGGCCCTGTCTGTCACTCGGCAGCCTTTCCTCTTCGTCTGGAAGGTTCCAGGAAGGGCGTCGAGTGATAGGCTGGGGTCCCTGAGGTCCCTCCTCCCCTCCACCTAGTTGGCCCTTGGTTAACTCAATCATTGTTGGATTCCCCTCACCCCCTGTTTATGGTTGGTGGTTGATTGTTGCCGCCCACAGTTCCACCCACTGTATAAAATCTGCTGCACAGGCCTGCTCGGGGCTCTCGTCTGCTGGGTCCCCTTGGCTGAGGGGCTCCCCCTGGAACCCTAATAAACTGAGATTCACCCCCAGACCTGAGACTGCCTCCTTTTCTTTGCCTTTGTCTGCTGCCAGCCCACATCGTACAGGATAAGAGGGAGAAGAACCCACAGCAGCAGCTCCGAGTCACTGAGCCAGGTGACAGCTTGGAACAGAGAGCTGCGCTTTTTACTGGAGCTGTTCCCACAGCTAGCCGGGACACACTAGTGAGGACTCCCTCGCCAATCGGGCACAGTGTCAGCCCAAATCTATCAATGAGGACATAACTAAAAAGCATGGAGATGTAACAGTTTTTTGGGGCCTTTTCACAGCTCCAGCCTTCCATACCCAGGCACTCAGACAACTTCTTGAGCAGTGAACAGGGGTGGATTATTCTTGCGTTAATGCATCAGAACAAGGACTATGTGACCCAGTCACATGAAACACAGTAACTTAAAGACGAATGCCACACTTGGACTGACACAAGTACAGCTTTACAGTCCAGTTATATGTATGCCAAGACCTGAAAACTCATCACCTGAGTTGATACAGTGACAAAAATCTGGCCCCGAGCTGTTGAGTAACCAGCAGTTTGTGCAGACCACACAGTGGCCTAATTTTTCAGGCTAGTGTTGTATGCCTCAAAAGCATGACACAGAAGGCTTTTTCATTAGAAATAAGATATCTGTAGCTGCCTCTCAACTGCACATAATTTCTAAGTGTGCTGCATTTTGAAGTATGACAGGATTCAGGTGACCACAGGGAAAGCTTTCCCAATAAAATATATTACTCTGTATAGATAGTCTGGCAGCAGAGTAGAAGAAATAGAACAGCAGTACTGCAGAGGCCCTTTACATGATCTCATATATTGTGCATCTGGTACATAGGGTGTAATATTACTTTAGAAGTGTACTGGAACCACCAGAGGTGATACTTGCATTTTCCTATTTATCTGTAAAAAAATTCTTGGTGTCTGAATCCACTGATCTTTCTGAGGTTTCATGACTATGATCATTAAAGGAATGTGTCTTTTCAGCAACTTAGTTATAGCAGATAACAGTACCAGGTAATTTGTACAACTTTATAGACACTTATATAGCTGTAAAACTTCAATTCCTAATGACCTTGGGAGTTAATGTAAAGAAGACAAAGTGGAAAGTATAAGTGAATTGGTGTTGCCTTTTCTAATAATGGGAAAACATTATAATAAAGAATGTAGTAATGATAATCTGCCTGTGCTCACCAGTCCACCTTCAGTCCCTTTTTCAAATGAGATAACAGTATGACCATAGGAACAAAGCCACCTAACAGCACAACGTCAAGCTGCAAATATCAAACTGCAAACCTCACCCTAAGTGCTTAAAGCACTCAGTCACTACAGGAGACAACTGAAAACCTCATTTATTAAATCTCTGTCCTAGGAAACCCACACAGAAAAAAAAATCTAAATCTCATAAAGAAATATTATTTTGCTCAGAAGACATATGTGATGCCTGGTGTACACCTGTGAGGTGGAGATAAACTAGGAGATAGAAAATTTTCACTATGTTGTATAAAGAGATACAAAAACAAAGCCTATTGGTCTCATTCCAAATCTTTCAGTCCTTATTAGTCACAAGATCAGCCAGGGGAACAGCTATTCCACAATGAAAATGGTCATAAATGTTGGGTTTGGAAGTACCTATGAATAAAGTGACTTTCCAGGATACTTGTGATGAAGTAAATTTCATTCAATAAGAAAATTGTACTTGCAGTTTCTAAGAGTCAGTGTCTTGTGATCTAAAATACATAAAAAGTTGATAGAACTCAACAGTCCTGTGCAGTCTGATCTTTTTCAGTTGTTTAAACTTATATCATCTCTCCATTGCAGCTATAATCTCCATTAAGTTCCTGTTACTGACAGAAGAAACAGGCCACAATCCAGCAAAGCACTTAAACACAGCTTAGCTTTAAATATGTGAAGTTGTATTGAAACCAATGAGAATACTCTCATGCTAAAAGTAAGCACATGCTTAAGTCGTCCACTGGATCAGGGCCATAAAATAAGGCAGTTTTGCCAATAAATAACTTGTCCATCAGGATAATTTCCACTGAGACTCATGGAATTTTTTTTAAGCTACTTACTGTCAAAAGACAAGGAAATTCTGATTTGTTGTTCTTGTTTCTGATCTCTTGGTTTGATTGGTGTAACAGTGGTGTGAGGTCAGAATCAAGACTGAGGCTTCTAAGAGGACTATGTTTGGTGTACAGGACTAATTTTATGATCTAAGAGGCATTTATTTGTATGTGCATTCACACAAGCAGAACCTGGAACATTTTCTTAGCTGACATAAAAAATTTTCCAGAAAACAGACATACAAATTAAAGCTTCTGAAAGGATAGACCTAATTTGCCTCACATACTAGCCTGGGATTTTAACTAGATATTCTTTTTTCCTGTACATATTGTAAACCTTATGTTTTCTATATGAGGAATAAAGAATAGCTTAAGCATGCTTGTCATTTGTCTATATCTCTTGTGTCAAGATCCAGATGAAAGGACTGCAATTGATAGCTTTCTTATAGCTGTCTTAATTCATTGCCAAATAAACCTACTCTTCTTTATTGCTTTACAAAAAAAAAAAAAAAAAAGAAAAAATCTGTTTGGTAAAACTTATGTAACGTACTTTTACTTCTTACAAAAACTGAAAAAAGGAGATTTTTTCCAATGGCATGAAAAGCCAGTTAAGACTGCCAGGAAAGTGTGTAGGGAAAGCAGAATGATGCCATTTGGCAGAGAGGTACAGAAATTGGTACCTCACCATCTAGAGCCAAATCTGGTATGTGATGGAGCTGATCTCTCTGCTAATATATTATATTTTTGAATGATGCCCAGAAAATTGTAGCATGAGCTGTAAACTGCTAGAGACTGACACTGGAATTATAAACCCTTTGAAGAAGCATTTAGACAAAATAAACAGAGACTGGACCATATGAGGGATAATGGGCTGTTCCCCTTTAGTCAATGCAGCAAAATGTTGGAGACAGTTAACACTGAAGGGGAAACTTCAGGTAAGTCATATTCTGAGTGACAAACACACACTGGTGAAAAGGGAGCTGTTTGGGAAACAGATCTGTTCCAACAGAACTCCGTGTTTGAAACATGGTATGGGAAAATATTTCAAAGGAGTTGATTTTTCTTAAAATAAACCTTTAAACCTTTTTGCTTTCTGCTTTGCAATTACTTTATTGCTAAATAGGTTTTATATTTAAAAAGCCAAGAATGTTTCTAATAATATTAAAGAACCAAATAGTACAGAAGTACTGCAGCTACCATCCAAGTGGCTGAGGGTACTGTGAGATGTCATAGCAGCTGATGGGCAGCGCTCTAACTTGAAGACTCATTTTTTTAGGAGTATATATTGGAAAGGGAAAGGAAGAGAGTTTGATTGAAGTGAAGAGTGTATTGGGTTTGAGCGGCAAGGCTGTGGTAATGGGAACACTAGAGGGGTGGCTTCTCTGAGAAGCTGCTGGAAGCTTCCCCCATGTCTGATGGGACCAATGCCAGCCGGCTCCAGGATGGAACCCACCGCTGACCAAGGCTGAGCCCATCAGCAACACTGGTAGTGCCTCTGGGATAATGTGTTTAAGAAGGGGGAAAAAACAGGGCAACTGCAGCTGAAGAGACAGGAGTGAGAACATGAGAGGAACAGCTCTGCAGACACCCAGGTCAGTGAGGAAGGAGGGGCAGGAGTTGTTCCAGGTGTTGTAGCAGAGATTCCACTGCAGCCCATGGTGCAGAACATGGAGAGGCAGCCGTGCTCCTGCAGCCCATGGAGGACCATGGTGGAGCAGAGACCCACCTGCAGCTCCTGGAAAACTCCATTCCAGAGAATGAGAGAATGACTTGGTAGGCAACTGGTGTCCAGCCAGGATCAACCAACCACAAAGAAAAATGCTACTTGGAGTTACAGAGGCCAAATGAAATCATGGATATAAGCTCATCACTGAAGAAGGAAGAATCTGGCTCTATTTCCTTTCACAATTTAAGATTTCACTAGGAAACATTAAAGTACTGCATTGTGTCTGGCATCTAGATGGCAAGTGACCATAATATTCTCGGGAAATATTAATTAACTTGCCTTTAACTAAGTTGATATTGAATGTTTTCAAGTCCAGCAGTGGCAGCAAAGCAGGTGCCCAAATGACATGGGGGAGCAGAAAATGGACTGTGGAGAGACCCTTAGAGAAGGATTTCTCTACATAATGAGGCTGAGACTTCAGAGAGACTATGTGTAAGTGGGTGCATGTTGAAGGCAAATTTTACCCAATAGGGACATTTGCAAATATAGTCACAAAATAGCAAATTTGAAATTTAGCTACCTGCAGAGGTAAAATAGTCAGACAGCTAATTTGCAGCAGTTTCCAAAATGTTAATTACGCTCCTCTATTATACCATAAATTCATAATCAATACATCTGTGAAACAGGATCTCTGTGGTCTTAGAGATGTGCTGTGCATCATTAAACAATTAGGCCACAGTGAAAGGCCTAAAGTAAGAGCTGAGCAGAGGCTGGTGGAGACATGGTTCCAGTACTTGAGGGGTAACGTCTCCTACTAAGTTTTGTCACAGAGTGAACAGCAGAGCTTAGCTGGAGCACCAGTGCTGGGAAAAACTGCTACAGCAGCCCAGTCAGCAAGTCAGAACATTTTCTTCAGACCTGATGGATTTTTAAATACTTTTGCTTTGTCTAACACACGAAACTGTGTTAGACACATATGGAAAAAAAGACTGGCAGCAAACCCTCTCACCTGATGCATAAAAATGCTGTGAATGGCTTTTGTTTGTGTATTTCATTCATGCAGTGACTCCAGCACAGAAAATACTTGAATTCGTATCTTCTAGGCCTTGACAGTGTCCTGACTAATAGTGAATTAATTTATTTCCATTTTGAACAGAACTCTCTGAAGACATGCCTTTTCCTGGTAGGTTCTTGATAAAATGTATGTATATCTAATGAAGAAATCTCTTTTTGAAGCATGAAAATTTTCAGAAATTTCCTTGAAAAAATCCCTAGAATTGCCTCTTCCTGAGGGGTGCCCCACATCTGTGTAGCGAAGTTTACAAGATGCTTGCCAAGGACAGGACTGCAGTCTGGATGCCTCTGTCATGAAAGTCTTGAAGAATATTTTACAGGAAATGTGTGTTGTACTGCACACAGGTAGACATATTATTAGAGTAATAAAAGTTCTCCATGGAACTTGTGCAAATTAGGTATTTTCTGAACATTTATTCCTTCACAGCTGACTGGACACTGTCATGAGCTCTGCTGAAAATGTACAGGATGGAACAGAATCCAGTTTCTCTCTCGATTATCAGTTTTGCAAAGCCACAACAAGAAGGAAAGAGTGAAAACTAGTTGGACAAAAAAGTTATTCTTCAATATCAGCAGATTATTAAATGAGAAGTCCCATTTTAAGAAAGTTGCTTTCTAGAATAACACTACGGTTTCAAAGGCTTATATAAAACCCGACGCTGTTGACCCACCCTACAGAATAGTCAGACTTCACTAGAAAGATCTTCTTACAGTGAGTTGGTGAGAAAGAAGGAAGACTTTGCTTAAAAGCCTAGAAGACTTTATAGCTGATATAGGATATATTATGCATGCTCAGACCAAACCTGGGATTTGCTGGATCTCAGAAACACTCCTAAATGAGGGTAGTGTGTCCCACCTGTTCTCTTTTTCAAACTGGTTTCTTTTGCTGCCACACTAAGCAGGAACTGTTAATCTTGGGCTTCATGTAGCCTTTTATAACCCATTGCTCCTGAAGATTATTAGTCCCTCCATTTGAACAACTGCTGTGCATACTTTATACCTTTATCCCTACCATACAAAAAAAAAGGAGTTTGCCCTGATTTTGCCCTTAAATATTATTGAAAGATCAATTAAATACAATAGGTCTAAAAAAATGTAGATACATTCTTTAAATTAAGTTGAAAGTTTTCAGAAGCAAAAGAATATTAAGTATGGTTAATTCTTTCTTTTTATTCTTGGTTCTAACTTTGCATTGATTTCCTAACTCCATACATTGAGTTCCCATTGTAAACCTTGTATGTAAAAAATTGGACAAAAAAGGGAAAAGCTACACAAAAGAAGTGGGGAGGACTGCAGTCATAAATAACAAGAACACTTCTTTCAAGTACATAATCAAAATTTAACGAATCAGTACAGGCATTTTCAAAGTTCAGAACCCATCACTTTTCAAGAAATGGATCAGATTTTTTTACTTTCCTTAAACTCTGAATCACTTCCAGGAGCATAGCCATTCCCAAAAATATGTGTCTTCCCTTCCCAAAATATATTTTCCATTTCTCAAGCTACATGTTTCCAAAAGGAAAGTGAGAGGAGCGCATTAAACTTTTTGAACAAGGAAGGTGATTCTCATGGCTCGTGAGTGTGCACTCCACTGCCAGGGACTGCCTGGTGAGCACACCCTGTTCATCCTGCCCAGGAGAGCTGGACTCTCACTTGTGCTGTGAACAGCTCCATTGTGTCTCAAGAACAGAGCTGTCTGTCTCAGAGTGCTCTTGCTGTACAGCAGCATCTAATTTGTGAAAGGATGGACAGTGGAATTATGAACTACCCATTTTATTTCTTCTCTGGACCTTCTACACTCTGTATTTTTTTGATGAGATTTATAAATTATTTTCCTTATAATTGCTAGTCTACATTCACCAATGCTGGGCTTTAGAATTAACCCCTGATTCCTTCTTTCTCACATCATCGTCGCTAATAAAAATGAAATTTTCATTTCTGCTAGCTTGAAAAACTAGAAGACCTATAGATGGTATGTTGTAATAAAATGTATTAATTATAAAATACCCATATCTTGCTGTGAATACACTGTTTTGCCTAAAAAACCTGTATTAAGTTCAAAATAACATTTTCCCCTCTATGTATCTTGTGAAACAACTTTTTTCATTTACAAATCCCACATTAAAAATAATTTCAAAATTGTTTGTTCAAAAAAATATAATGGCCAGTGTTTCTTGCTACATTTGGGACACTACAAAAGTGCCCGTGTGATGTGGTACAAAGGCCATGCTGATACATATTCAGGATGACCAGCATAACTTACTCAGCTGCTTTGCCACCCAAAGAATACAGCCATCCCAAATTCATCTGGCTAACCTATTTGCCAAAGCAGTCACACAGCTTTCCTTGCCACACCCCATTCTTAATGAGGAAGGAATTTGGGAAGACAGTCTCTTGCTCAGTCATATGATTTGCATACAGGGCACGCAGTCAAATGACTTTGCTGGGACCCCTGTATTATTTAAACACATCCTGGTTTAAATTGCCATTCTGTAATCTTTCTGTAAAATGGCATTAGAAATGTTGTGGTGAACACATCCAGACCATATATGAATACATCCAGGGAGAGGCTCTGTAAAGCCTTCCATTTTACACACCTGCTTTAGAACCTATATTCAAAAAATGAAATAGTGACATTAATATCACCACTGTATAGAGGTATAGATTAACAAATACTATAGCACTAGTTTATATATTGTTGTGGGAAGACAGTTGCAGATGCAGGATTAAATCAATGTCCCTTGTAGGTTTAAAAAACTGAGTTTTTGCATTTAACTATTTAGAAATATTGTGGGTAGATGTTTGAATGCAAAATGAAAAACATTTCAATAGCAGGCTGATTTGCAGATGAAGAAGGATCTGGGCTTCTAAGTCAAAGGAATAGTGCATAACGTAGATTCAGTGGTCAGAGTAGGTTAGTATCACAACATTCATCTGTGGCTCTGCTAACACACCTCAGCATGGTGTGAGTCTTCAAGTTTTATATTTTCAGATTGCTATTTTCATCCTACTTTTATAGCCCTATGCCTATTAGGATCTGTGATTTCCAATCTTATTCTGAATTTCCACTTGCTTTGATGTGACGAAAGTATATACACAAATTTGATCAGACCATCAGGGATTGTTGCACACTATTCTTCAAGGCTATGAGATAAAGAAGAAATATTTCACTTCTGATAAATATCCTTATACAAACAATTACTTTTTTACAGGAAAGAGAAAATATAGGAGTAGCAATAAATGGGAGACATCTCAACTTCATATGAATGAACAGCAGAAAATAGTCATCTTATTTTCCAAATTTTTAGCACAGTTTAATAGAGGATTTTTATTATAAAGTGTCACACTGGTGGTTCCTGCCACTTCAGTGGCATACACTGAGAGTAAAGGAACATACAGAAAGATATTTTTGACTAGGTTTTCACTGTTGGATGTTACCATTTAGAAGGAGGGATGGTTTTATTTTGTCATTGTCTTTCTTCTTTTGTTTAGTGAGAAAGAAAAGAACACATTGCTTCTATGACTCATTCTTCTCATAAAAATTTCTGACTTTGATACTTTAATAGTCATGCTCCCCAGCTTGTGGCACAGTGGGTGATGCATTTGTAATCCTGGCATGGCATCTTCTGTGTGGATAATTCAGTCCCTTAGCCCAAAAATAGTTGAATAGTTGGAAGCAGAAATTTGTAAGAAGTCAGGTCTAGTTCAGGTGGAAGTTCAAGGCAGGGATTGTACACCCAAAAGGATAAATACAATAATCTCCTTAAGCTGGCAGCTAGCAGTGCTTCCCATGCAATAACGAGTAAGTTACTCTAATGACCAGACTAACTCATGATGAAAGCTGAAAAACCTTGTTCTGGCAGTGAAGTTTATACCTTGGTGCTTGGTTTGCTGCGGAGGTTCTGCTGTGCCTCCGTATGTAGTTTTTTGTTGCTTTATTGAATTCTTTCTAAATTTAAAAGACTCACAAAACTCACAGGATACAACTCTTTAGATGCAACTAAAAGCTCCCGCCTGGCAGCCGCTGCAGCAAGGTTATGCTGTCCTAATCCATTTCTCAGGTGAACAATTTTTAACTTTATTTGTGGCAAGGACATGGATTCAGGAGGGGGAGGGTGGGCAGGAAAGTGTCTATGAACATGGAGTTTATGAAAATAATGACCTTACAATGATAATCAAATTCCACTTATTTATTAGATGCATCTATTGTTCATTTTACACCACCAAAACCAGTGATGTTCATCTAGTAACAACCTTACAAGTTCCTGTAGTCAGCAGGAGGACAGCAGAGCTGGGCTCAGTGGGAGTGACCGACATTTCTTGAAGATACCCATACAAACTCCCCCTTGCATACATGTCTGTGCTCTCAGTTCATTGAGATCGTTTTCCCATGGGCTAGGTTACTGTCAGAAAGCAGTCACATCTTGGATTAAAAGCTAGTGAGACACAGTAGTTTTGTGAATTCTGACAGTGAGCAGTATCTTGCTATTGCCTGGTACAGACCTTGGGCAAACAGTTTCTTGGCCTGGTCATCTGGTTATCTGCCTGCTTTCTTCCTTGAATCATCCAATTTTTAGTCCCCTTCAATTTTCCAAAGCAGTAGTTTCTTTTACAGAAATTCCTGTATGTGAAAAGTGTCAATGTAATTTTGCATTTGTGTTGATACAGAAAGAAGCAGGCTTTGATGTTTACATGAATAAAGACTTTCGCTTTTCAGTCAACTTGAAAAAAACCAGCGTATTAAAAAGAAAGCCCTCAAACAACAAAAACATCAAAATTCCCAAACAAAATGAGAAGAAGCACTTGTGATAGATAGTGTATGCATGTAGGAGAAGGAACTTAATGTAGTTTTGGAAGTCACTAGAAGATGCTTTGGCATAGGATCAATTTCCCACCTTCTCAGTAGAAAGCCATAACTATTCTTTGCCTTTCCCAACCCGGTAAGTTACACATCCCCTCCCAGATTCTGCCATGGCCTTTCACACTATTCCAGATCCCTGTGGGACCCAAGTATATGTCTCATCCTCTGCTCTGCATGGTCTGTCTTCCCTGCCTCTGACATGTTCCATATGCTGGCATTCAAAGAATTGTCTGATAGAAGCTGTCCTGTCCTGTGGCCCTCTTTTTAATTTTTTTAGTTCCCTTTCTGGGGATGTAGAGTCCCTCTCTGTCACCTGGCATGCTGTATTGACTCTTTTATCAACCACAAAAGACAAAACACATGTTCAATTCTTAATTTCACCATTGTATTAATCAAGCATTTGGATTGCACAATTTTAGGAATGGCACGTTGATTTGTATCAAGCAAGGTGAAGTTTCCTGCTGTACCTCTCTGATGGGTATTGCTACCTGTAGCATCAGACTGTTTAATTTGCTCATAAACCAGCTCCTGAAACACAACTGTTTCTACCTTGGGTTTTAGTGGAAAACTAAAATCAGTGTCTAGCTGTGACCCCAGATTTAGACTTGTGCAAACCACAGATATTATGGCTTTACTTTGTGAAGGCACTGAGGTTTGCCTTTTAACAGAGGTGATAGGAATGTCTTCAGAAGATCTGAAAAAAATTGGTTGCTGTAATGCAGATGAATATACTGTGTTTAGACTGAAGTCAGACCACAAGTAAGCCTTAGTTCTATTTAATTACATTTTTTCTGAATTAGAGTGAGTTATGACAGGTGGCCATAACCTCAGAAAAATCTTTTACCGCAATTCTTACAGGGAAGTAGGAGACAGAAATGCACAACTAAGTGATTCTGATTTAGTAGGTGTAAAAATGAGGATGTAGTAAGGCATAGTGACTCTTTCCCTCTCTGCTTCAGTAGAAGCATCTAACTGAAATGCTACTCAGCTGATGAGGAAATGAGTTGCTATAATAGTTAAACTTGCTATTAATGATGGATGATGGCCACATATGATTTCAGAGCCATCTGAAAAAATTCCATCAAAAAACGAGTCTGAACATGTTCTCATCTTCTCAAAGCTCCACCTTACACTTCTTGTTAGGTGAAACATAAAGCAAAACAGCTTCTTCAGATTAGTAAGCAGAGAAACAAGACTGCATCTATCTTAATTGTGCAATAGCTTCTCATCATTAGAGCTGAACAATGCTATGAAAATACAGCATCAATTGAAGGAATGTTGACTCATGGCTGTGAAGACACTTTGAACAGAGGGCTTCTTGAAACCCTGTAATTCTGCTCTGCTCAGTTTAGGCTCAACCCTCCAGGGCAAGGAAGCATGATGTCATTGAATCCTCACGAGATAAACAATCAATATACAAGACCCAGTGAGTTACAGGGGACAGAACAGCACAGCCATCTTCAAAACATTTGATAATAGGGCAAAAAATGGTAGCTTCACCCTGATGACTTGCTTAGCAATTAACCACAGAGTAGACAGAAATCAGGAGAGAACTTTATAAACAAATGAAGACCTGTGCAAGGTCTTTCTCAAAGCTTTGCCAGTAATTATTTTCTAGATATCATTTCCTCATTTTGTAGATTCAGTTCTACAAAGTAAATGCAACAGTGAAGGTTTTAAAAGTAGGAATATGAGCAGACATTTTATAGTGCTGAGCTCCCTGTGATTTCTTTGAAGATCCCAATCTAATTCTAGGCTGGATAAGATGTAACTCAGCTCCATATTACTTCACTTGATAGAATCTAGGTAGCAGACCCTAGTAATTCTCTTCACTGAATGAAGTCTGTGTAATGCATAGTTCAAAAGGTTAGAACAGCCCTTGCAGTGGCTTTTGGCCATAAACATTCACGGGTCCATAAAAATTACATGCAAGCCATCTAAGACTTCATTTTGCTTCTGATAGATGAGTAAAACAAACCAATGGGAACAATGTCTAAGAGATTAGAGCCAAGATAACTCCTGAAAAGAGCCTGTGTATGTTACAATAGTCCTTGACCCAACTCCCAAATAAATGACACAAACACCATAGCTATGACTGAATTTGAACACGTGTAGGAATACCACACGTTCGGCAGTCATCAAGTAAAACACTGTAATAGGGAGATCATGCATCAACTTATGCATCAACTGCATGAGTTAATGACATGGATCTATCATTTTATTAATAAATCAAAGCTTCAATCAGCGTGTCCCACTGTAAAATTCAAGGAGATCCCTAGTCAGGAAAGAAGTTAATTTGCTTGGAAGTTAGTTTGCCAAAAGCATATATACTAGCCAATGGGCTGGAGCATGCTTTGATGTATTTTAACTATCATTAGCCAGGTTTGCTATTAATTATATGTCGCTTTACTTTTCAACGCATAATTTCCTTGTATTAAACACAAAAATATGCTTTACATTGCGATTATACCAGAGACAGACTCTTTTATAGTAATTGTTCGGACCTGAAAGATGTAAAGGTATCTGAGCTGAGTTAGGAACTGAAGGTTATCAAAGCAAACTTAGCAGGCTATGATAAAGTCTTTATAAATATGAAAAACATGTTTGGAAAAAAATTAAAATTTGGCATTATGCTTTCCAGTTTGTACAGTTTGCAATACATTTATTTTGATGTGAACACAGCAAACCCAGAGATTTTGATAAGATTTGGTGGAGATTTTGGTGATATACCGTTGGGTATACAGGCATAATTCAAAATTGCATTCTTTCAACTTGAGATCAACACAGAGATCATCCCCAGACCTGTAGACTACTTCAACACTTACATGAATGTAAACAAATGCAGGGTTTTGGGTACTAGTTTTTATTGATGTCATGGTTTACACAAAAGTAATCTATGAATAACCAAAGAAAGTGTGGAGATTTTCCATGTTTTCTGAGCCGAAGTCTAACCTGAACCACACTGTTTTAGGCGTGGTTATGGGTATGGATAATGGGGAAGAAGTGCAGTGGGACGCTGCTGTTGCCCAAGCATTTTGCCAGGGAGCAATGGCCTGGCCATGTCCCACTACTCTTACTGGGCAGGGGAATGAAAACTTCACTACGCTTTTGATCTAAAGCCATCTTCTAATTTTCATTCTTAGTTTATTCATGACCAGTTTATTACCATTTTTTTTTGTACTTGTTCCTTAGTTTAAACAGTCCTTTTCTAGGTCTGCTCTTATACTTTTGATTTAATTATAGCTCTTTCTTCAATGTTTGCTTTACCAGGTAAACCAAAACAAAAACTTTTTGGTGTAATCATTGTAAGTAACAGGGAGGACCAAAAGACTGAAAACTCTCCTCCTGCACCGTGGTCGGTTTTGATTTATCTTTTAAATAGACAGGTATTCAAAACCATGAAAGTATTTCAGATGAGGTCTTATCAGGAACTTTTAGCATTACCATTGGATAATTTGTACAAAAAGCAGCCTGTTCATTAATGAAAACCATTTCCAAAATGTATATAAAGAATCCATTAAACCCTGCTTCCTTTCACCTTTAAAAAAAGAAGAAAAAAAATTATTATATTTATTCTATTTCTCTTGCCAATTTCCACATATTTTAATTTGACGAAAGTACCTTGGACATCAGTGGGAATGTCATTTGGGCATGGCTTCTAATCCCTAAGTGAAAAACTGAAAACGTTCATGGGTTGATAAGATATTCTGGGTAACAAAGTTAACTAAGTAAGCAAACAAGTATGCTCACTCACACAGTGTTAAACTTAGCAATAGAGCTTAGAAAAATGACTCTTTCTACATTTCATTAGCTGCTCCATGTAAGAACCTGTTCATGTCTGTTAAGCTTTTCCTTCTGTTTTATATAAAAATGTATTAAAAACCATCATACTCCTTCTGTTCAACAGGATGGTAGAAATTAAATCAGTCCATAATCTAGGCTCTGTGTGTGGAGCTTACTTGAAACTTTGGATTTCACCAGGACATCTGATTATGTATGTCCAGTTGCCATCTGATGAAATCCCTACACAAACCAGTATACACAGGCAGCCTCACATGAGGAAATTTGGCAATATGCGATCTCTAATAACCTTTCACTTATTCTCAGAGTGTAATGAGAGAATTCTTCTTAAAAGACATTTATTTCTGTCTGAGATCTGGTTTAAAACTCTCAGCTACATCTGTGTCCTATGATCTCCCATTCACTTTGAACTAGAGAATGACAACTAGCTGGGTAATACACTGGCTCCTACAAATCCTGGAATGATGAGAGAATATAGTGAACATATTCAAATTAATTGCTACTTAATTAAATAGAGTTACACATCCTGGGAACAACCCATTGTGTTATCATGCAGTCAAACGTATTTGCTGTTTTGCACTTTGACATCAGCTAGAAGAGATTATAGAAGAGGGAAGAGTCATTATGAGTCAGAAGGCAGGAAGAGACCATAAATAGATAGAAAATGTAAAAAGTGAAAGCTTTTACTCTATTTATCAGCTACAAAGCTGCATAATATCTGCATAGGAGAGACAAGGAGAAAGCACACTCTTAGTCACAAGATCAATACGTGAGCTCTGTGCAATGTTGTAGCGGTGGAGTCCTGCTCCAAATCTTGTAGCTGGTGAGGGAGGAAGAACTTCTAAATAGGACAACCCATTCCAGAACTCACACACACACACACACTTGCAAATATATAAGTACACACACCTGCATATGTATTTGGGTGGGTTGAACTTTTTGCTTGATTGTTTTGATGTAATTGTTGTTGGCTACTGCTGCTCCTGGCAACTGCCTTTGTATCCTGAGTCCTGTCTCTCTGGTGGGTGTGCTCTGGCTCATACAATATCAAGTGATGAACTATAAGGTACATTTGAATCCTCCACTTCTCTTGAAATACAACTGTTAATTTTATGGGCTTTTTTATTCCTGTGTGCCTGAAATAATGGCAAAGCTCTGCTGCAGCCATTCACATGGCAGTTTTGATGCCAAGGACCGATGTTGCAGGACACAAGTAGAGAAAGACTTTTTTTGAGTGTTACACTGTTGGAGTCAGGGGACCCAAACTAATACTTGAGTACTCCACCTGGAGGAGACCCTGAAGTCTGCTTCTCTGCAAAGGAGACACTTGACTGCTCCAGGACAGGCTAAGAGTGAATCAACACACACACAAGGACCTTCTGGGAGCAAAATGGAAGTGAACCAAGCTAAGACAACATTCTGCACTAAATCTGGCTATACAGTCTCACCTTTCCTCTCATCAAGAGAAGGGAAGATGGCTAATTTCTTTAGATGAAAGGCTGTGTATGAGATCAAAGTAATTTTATAGGCAAACGATGCATGGCACAGATTGTGAAGATGTTTATCATCATACGGCCTACTCTCAACAGTACTTGGATTCCTTCCTTTCCTTGTTTTATGGGATCAAATTTGTAATGATGGTCCCATTCTTTTTGCTTTGCTAGAAGGAAGTGCTATCTAACACAGCCTTAAAGAATGATAATAGCAAAAAAAAAGGAATAGACGATCTTATCTAGTACTTTTTCACTTTGCCTTGTAACACTTACAAACACTAAAAGGGCAATAAAAAGTGTCTGAGAAAGCGTTTATAACCAATTTAAATGTCTGTATTCTGTTTTGGGTGCAATGGTTTGGAATTTGTGGAATTAAACAATTCAGGACTCGTGGAATGTCTTGTTAATTAGCCAACATTAATATATTTCCTCTGATTTTACAGTGAAAAGGCACAGCTAGGTAAAAAAAAACCAAAACCCTGGAGGTAGAAAAACCTTCAGTGCTAACACTACATGTTTTCACTAAGATGCTATCTTAAAACTCTGAAAAATTAATCAAAAGGACAATAACACCTTGGAGATAAAATATATTTTAGATCAATCAGTTTGAATTAAAACCACAAAGCAAGATATACTTATTTGTTCTTTAAAGTTTTTTTTACAAAATGAAATTTATGAATTATGAGTTTTGATTGCCACAGGGCAAAGGGGGAGTTGCCCCCATGTGCCAAATGCCAATGCCTTCTGTGCTCAGGGCACACATCCAGTGCAGGATTTGAGTAACCTTAATGGTCTATAGGAACACACAGTTTGTAAGATACATTCTAAATGTGGCAAATTTACTGTGCATCAGCAGATTGACTCTACAACAGATTCAGGGACTGGATACATCTGGTAAATATCACACTTCCAATGCCTGAGCTGTTAAATTCGAAATACACAGGATAAAACCATCTTGTTACACATCCATATTTGAGTCAATCTGCACATGTGCAGTAACTACTTGTACAATCTGACAAATCTCAAGAAATTCTCAGTTGACAAAAGGCCTACATCTTCTGTTTATGCTCAGAGTTTCCAGGGAAACCAGACACAAAATAATCTCATGAAGAAGGCATGACTCAGTACTGCTTCTGTATGAAAAACTGTAGGTGCAGATTCTGAACAGGAGCTCCCCACACCACTGTGGGGACAGATGGCTACAGTTCTGTCCACCTTTCTTACTGCTAAGACCATATGGACAATTTTCAAGACACTTAAATTGAAAAACATCACTTTAGGAAGCAACCAGATAATTCAAGAACGCCTTCTTAAGTGACAGACTAAGTTGCTTCAGTCACCCATTAAACGTGGAACTTTGAGCTGTCAAGTCGTTCCTTGCTCAAACTTCCAGCTTGCTTTACTTCTGGATGAAAGGGGAAGATGTTGGTGCAAGGGACATTCTGTACAAGATTGAAGAAATCCACACACAGTGGGTTCTAAGTGATAAAGACTTGTTCAGAAACACTCTGAAATAGCTTCAAAAATTTTGTCAAAAGTTTTTTTTGTGCCACTAGATGATTATTGAATCTCAATGTCCCAAATAAAGAGGAAAGTTCTAAACATGATAAATAAAATGTAAAAATTAGAAATGTTACAAAAGAAGTCTAAAGAAGTGAACCAACATCTGAGACAGCTGCATTACACTGAGTAGCTGAAGAAATGTTTCTGATAGTAGAGGGATCTTTTGTTTAGTAAACAAAAGCATAACAATGTCCAGTGACTGGAAGCTGTAGCTGAACATATTCAAACTAGCAATTAGGTTGTGCAATTAACCATTGGAATAATTTGTGCAGGGATCTGGTATATCCCTTATCATTGGCAGTCCTTAAATCAGGATTGGCTGCCTTTCTAAAAGATGCTTCATTCAAACAGCAACTCTTGGGCTTGATGCAGGGGTCTTATGCAACAAGTTAAACTAAAAATGCATCTTGATCTGGATTTAATTTCTCTAAATATGTCCAATACTGCTACTCAGGCAAAAACCTCTGGCAGAAAAGTAGCAGCATTCTAAACCACTAGAAGTACTTGCTCTGGGAACAAGGATTGGAGACCTTTAGGATATTTTATGACATATTTCCCCCCTTTAAGGCATTTTTGGCAATATTTTGGAAGCTTGGTTTTGTTCCAAAAGCCAACAGTGTTTCTGGTTTGTCCCCCAACTCCCAAAAACCCTTGTGTGTGCAGGAACGTCATCTATAAAGCCAGACCTTTCTCTTATGTCATTTATATAAATTAAAGAAAGATGTGGACTCACTGGAAGGAGTCCAGGTGAGAGTCAGTAAGAGTAATCACAAATCTAGAAAACATGGCCTTGTTCAGTCAAGAAAAGAGACATCAACCTTTCAAATACATAAAAGGCTGTTGAAAAGAACCTATTTTTCATGGCCAGGATAGATAAAATAATCACAAGAAGAGGGATTGACTTTTGCTGTGAGGGAAATCTTCCTCTAAGTACAGTAGCAGATTGCCTGGGGAAGTCTTGGAGTCTCACTTGGAGATCCTGAAGATCTTCATCTAACAGATTAGGCTAATTTGCTTTGGGATTAAGGTCTTTTCCAGTGCAAATTTCTAGACTTGTGTGCAGTAGACCTATTGGTCTATCTGCATTGTGCATCTGCAACCTCCCTGGGAATCTAAAAATAAAAAATCCCTCTGTAGTAACTATATAGTATTGCAGCAGTGATATATGTGACTGAAGAGTCACTGTATATAAATTACACCATCAAAAATCCAGTAACATAGATATTTTGAAATAAAGGTCTAATTATAAACCAATTTGCTGTCTTCCATTAATACATATCTTCTGTCTAGGGGACGTGAAAGTCATGTACTTTATTTTCCTCATCAATAAAAGTACAGGTAGATCACACAAACAGAAGGATCGTCATGCTGGTTGTAAGGCTGATGGTTATTTTGGAAAGTCACAGAACAGTTGAAGTAGGAAGGCAGGCCTAGTGATGGCCTCTTCCAACCCCATAGTGCAGAGCAGGGTCAGTGGGAGCAGGGAGCTCAGGAACAGGTCCAGTCGGGTTTTGAACATCTCCAAGGTTCTTCAAAATATCCTTGACACTCCACATAGTTTTATTTCTGTCCTATTGACTGCTCACAGCAAAAAAGTCTGTTATGTTTAAATGGAACTTCTTTTATTTCTATTTCTGCCCCCTAACTTTGTCTGGTCTGTGGGCACAACTGAGAACAGCCTACTGCCATCTTCTTTAATCTCCTTGTCAGATATTTACATACACTGGTAAGATTGAGAAACATGAGAAACACAATCATCTCATCACCTTGAACACACACAGGATGAGCACTGCAAGGTGACAGTCATCATTTACGTAAAGCACAGGGACTGTAAGGTGGGATCAGACCATGAATGCAGCTTCTGTGATATCATTTCACTAATACCATTGGTATCAGATTCTCTAGTGGAGGAGGAAGGGGAAATACAATTTTTTTAATAAGCTGTGCAGACAGGAGGGGTCTTCTCTCTGACTTCCTTGATGGCTGGCTGCAGGAGCTCTGTGCCACAGAGATGTGAATATGCTGCCCAGGTGTATGAGGTATCCTGTGATCAGTGCAAGGACTAATGGAGGAGAGCTGCATTCATTTACACCCCAGACCAGTCCATATTTCTTATTTCTCCAGATACATCTCTAAAAGTTTTAACAGTACCTGCTGCTGGAACAAACATTTGCATGTGAAATTATATATATACATATTTTTGCTTATGATTAGAAGCATCTCAGCCTTTGTAAAATAACTGAATTCTCTGTTTCACTTTTTCCTGTGACAGGAAGTTTGACAAGCTCATTTCTCCATATGTCAGGAGTATTTTGAATATTAATGTATTTGTGCAGAAATATACGCTCTTGGGTTTGGAGCTTTTCTCCCTTTTTTTCTGGTTTTGGGGAAGAACTACTTCTTTTTTACTAATATAAAATTCACTATGGATCAAAAATTGACTTGGTTTTGAAACTATATGAGTCTATCTGCCATAGAAATGAGCCTTAGATATTTGGAATCCACGATGCAGAAACAATATGCTTATACTTCTCCCTGTGTCAGGTCCCAGCATTTTATGCTGGAATAGATGTTCCCTCCCAGTGCTTACTAACACTCCAATTACTTACTGATAAATATGCTGTTCTGGTGGTAAAAGCACAGCACATCTCCTTCCTTCTCTTTTCTACTCCATGAGTAAAGTATGGCTGTTTTAACTTACTCTCAAAGGGTTTTTTCCCCACCTTTTTCATGAAACTTTATGGCTTTTTTGTTGAATCTATTTTTGCAGTTCCTACTCACAGTATTACTTGAAACATGGAACAGCTGCTATTTTTGTTTACTATAGATTAAACGTTCCATCCTATTATATTGAGGAGCTGTATGTAATTTGTTATTTGCACTCGGAAACCCCTCTGTGAAGTTTACTAAGTAATATCCTCATTTCATAGCTTGGAAAATATAACGTTATAAAGTCAGAGCAGCTTTCCCGAGGTGGCACCGAGGGGCAGTGGCCCCAGAGGCCTGTGAGAGCTCCCCTTCGTGTGCTCCACGCCGGGGAGCTGAGCCTGTCCTGCGGGGCCCGGCGCAGCCCGGCTCCCTGCTCACGGCGTGCAGAACACGCCACTCTGTACAATTATGTCAGTACATTTTCCAGACTTTCAGGTTACTTTGTTTTACTGGCCTTATTCACATTTGTCTCATAATCACAATAACAGGACAGGTGTGCTGCTTTTCTCGGCAGCGATCCTGGTCCCCGACGGAGCCAACTCCCCGGCCTTTGACCTCCAAGTTTATCCGCTCAGGAAACCGGTTTACTGCCTTGCAAAACAGCACACCCCTATGATTAGCACTTAATTACAGTGAAGCCAGTAGCAGCTCTGCTAAAGTTAAGTTGACTTTTTGTATATGGACCATATTTTTGCATGAGTTAAAGTTTCTGGCAATCAGGTTGCCTCATGTTGAGATCCTATAGACAAATGCATTTTATTGCCTGTTATATGCATCTGTATGTAGCTACACAAAAATCAGGGCAGCAATTCACTCTCTCTTTCTCCTTCCAGCATTTCAAAAAATATATGAGGCACCTCAATAATCCTATCTAGGCACCACTCAGTGAGGACTGTGTGTGCTTTAATCTGAGAATCAGTTACCGTGACTTTACAAACCTAATGTAAACTCACAGGAAAGCTACCAATATGGGACCTTAAAATAAATTAAATCTGTGTTGGTCTGAACTTTGAATCTGGTGCCTTTTGCTCAGTCTAGCATCTTGGTCAAGATGTAAGCATCCCCAAGAAAGAAAAGAAACAAAAACATGCTAGAAATTCTGAAAGTAGGACTCCTAGCAATCTTTTAAAATATTTTTGGAAATGTCTAACACAACACATATAGAAAAGTTAAAAAGCTACTTATGGGCATTTCAAATCCATTTTCCCAAAGTATCAACACTAGTTTCTGTTCTTTTGAAAGAACTCTGCTACATTATAAATTAACATCTGACAAAAAGATCTCAGGGGTAGCAATAAAATAATGATACTTTAGCCTCCGGTTTATATTATATTACCAAAAATAATGAAAAAAATTGTTGCCCCAGAGAGACTTGGAAGATGTTCAGATACAGCAGAGCTGGGTGTGACATGAGAAGATAGATAGATTACACAGATAGGACTGAACCAGTTAAGAAACTTACGGGTACTCAGCTATCCAGTGTAATATCCACTCTGCTGAGTGAAGGCTCTACAACTCATAATGAGTTCATATCATAAGACTCATTCCACAGCATGATAACTTCTTAAAAGTTATTCCATTCTGTGGTAGTTTTTGAGGAGAGATGCTCAGTTGTTTAAGTGTTTCTGAAGTGAACAGATAACATATCTGCATGTTTAGCAGATGCATATCTTTCCCCAGAATGAAAGAATTTTGAATGCAGAGTTACATCCCTTATAATCACTGTTCTTCTGTTGAAGAGCAACAGTACTTTTAATCGTTGTTCCAGATTTCAGATACAGCCCATTCTGCCATCACTACAAGGTGAGTCAAGCTGTCTAATGGTTCTGTTATTTTCATACTACCCAGGCATGTACTGAGAGTCTGGTAGTTCAGTATCAATTCATCTCTTGGCTGAGACATCAAACTAAGATTCTGACCACTTATTGTAATTAAAAATCCCCATAAGCTTTTTGAAAAAGCATAGGTGCTCACCACAGTGTCCTGACAAAATTCCAGCTTTGCATAATTATATTCTGTTCGTATATAATATAATTATATGAAATAATTATATTCTGCCTGAAATCCCCATGAAGTTTCATCTGGACGTAGGAGCCTTCTTGTTTCCAATCTCAAGCTATTGTGCAATGCTGCTGTCTGCTCAGAAATGTGAATCACAGACAGTTGATGGGGTTTCCTGTTTGTTTATATGTTATTTCAATATACCAATTTTTGAAATTTTTAAAACATTGCAAAAGGGCTTAGTCAGACTTCTTCAAAAGTTCATATGTTGTTTGCTAAAGACCAAGAAAACCAGCCATGTTTTGAGAAAACTGCAAAATAGTTTTGAAATCTCTGCATGCAGATTTTTTATGCATTTCACCAACTGTGTTGTGTTTGAATGGTGAGGGCTGCAGGCGTTGCTTCTCTAAGACACTGCCAGAAGCTTCCCTCACATTCAACAGAGTCAGCTGGCTCCAAGGCAGACCTGACACCGGCCTAGGTCACACCATTCAGTGACAGTGCTAGTGCCTCTGGAATAATGTATTTAAAAAGGAGGAAAAACATTGTGCAATAACAGCCAAAGAGGGAAGAGTGAGAACATTCGAGAGAAACTGCCCTGCAGACACCAAGGTCAATGAGGAAGGAGGGGAAGGAGGTGCTTCAGGCACCAGAGAAGAGATTGCCCTGCAGCCCGTAGTGAAGACCATGGTGAGGCAGCTATGCCCCTGGAGGACCCACACTGGAGCAGGTGGATGCTCAAAGGAGGTTGTGATCCCACGGGAAGCCTGCACTGGAGCAGCTCTGGCAGGGCTTATGGCCCCACGGAGAGAAGAGCCCACATTGGAGCAGGTTTGCTGGCAGGACTTGTGACCCTCTTGGGGACCACGTTGGAGTCACTACTGTGCCCTGTGGAAGGGGCCCAGTGCTGGAGCACCTTGTGAGGAGCTGCAGCCCATGGGCAGGACTCACATTGGAGAAGTCCATGGAGGGCTGAGTCCCATGGGAGCCATACCATGCTGGAGCAGGGGAGGAGTGTGAGGCGTCCTCCCCCTGACGAGGAAGGAGAGGCAGAAACGTGTGACGAACTGACCACAGCCTACTTTTCCTGACTCCCTGTGTTGCAGGGGGGAAGGGTGTAGAGAAAATTGGGGGTGAAGTCAAGCTCCGGAAGAAAGGAAGTGAGGGAAGAGGGGAAGTGTTTTCAAGATTTGGGTTTTATTTCTCATTACTCTATTTTAATTTGATGGGTAATTAATTAAACTAATTTCCTCAAGTCAAATCTCTTTTGCCCATGTTGGTAACTGGTAAATTACATCTCCCTGCCCTTATCTTGACCCATGAGCCTTTTGTTATATTTATCTCCCCTGCCCAGTGGAGGAGAGGAGTGGTAGAGAGCTTTGGACCTGGTGTCCAGACAGAGCCAACCCATCACACCAACTTTATCTTTTCCTCAGAGACAAGCAGAGTAATTTTATATCTGTTGTTTAGCAGCATGCACAGATTTTGACGATAGTTTTAGGACTGATTCCTCAGGATTTTTATAAATGCTATAGCAATTCACAATTATATTTTCTCTGCCAATTCACTGCACAGCAGACAATAAGCTACACTAATTTAATTTTACCTTTCTCCACACTGTAGTTCCGTTAGCCATGGTTTCATATCATTAATGCAAATACATGAAAGTCCACTTAAAATGGCAAGTGACTCAAGTGAAATATTGCCATGTCATTTCTGGAAATGGCAATAAAATTTCAGGAAGAAACGGCAGTACATGAGAGTCAAATTGAATTGAAGCAAGAGGATCTCTGTGGGGCTTTACTGTGCTGCCACTGTGGTGTCAAAACAAAAGCAGAACAAGCTGAGAAGGGAGAGAGGAAAGAATTTAAAGCGAAAAGCTAAACAAAATGGGGCAATGCAAAACCAAGTAGATGAGTACAGAAGACAAAAGTTCAAGCAGCTATTACTTGAAGTTATGTTAACCTTCAAACTAAAACCTGGGCAAAATATGAACAAACCCTACTTGAGAGATTAACGTTTTGTTACACATGGTTCAATACAGTGCTTATCACCTTCCTCTTTTCTCTTGTGCTCTCAGTCATATCCATCATTACTGCAGAACACTGTCCCCAGTGTAAGTTCTTTGCAAAATCCTTGACAAGACGCAATTTAAATGAGGAAAGGGAGTTTATGGCAATGGAAATCTTACTGATGCAGTCTAGACCAGGAGGCACCAGTGCAGGTGTTGTCATGTCCATGTCTATCAGCAGGAGAGGTCTCTGGAGCAAACTGCTCCTTCATTCCAACAGAAAGCATAAGTAAGGACACACCTTTCTGCAACACAGATAACCCAAATGCAAGATTCAGGAATTCAAATGTGAGATAAATGATTTAACATCAAACATATTTTTGTCCCATGTTTCGGACTCTTGTAGAAGTTCTAGTCAGGCTCTTTCCTTCTAGTTAAGAAAGTAGAAATGTATATGAACTACCAGACAGATAACTTTATTTTGTTTTATGCCTGGTTCTGGTCATATTCAGACATTGGGTCTCTTTTTTCTAACCCCCAGCCCTTTTAATGTGTTTCTTTCTACTTATTTGGTCAAACTCTACAATAAGGGCTTGGACAATTGTGTCTCTCAAAAAATCTGTGTCTTCTAGTAATTAGGGCATACAGTTTCCACTTGTGTTTGTGAAGCCCTGGGAGGAGGAAAAGGGTTGGTGGATTATTTTTAAGAGGTGTTGCATATATGCTTAATAAAAACTAACACAGTATTAAAGGATTCAAATTTCATATGTAGGGTTCTCCACTTTCCATGAAAACTTCTAGGCATCTGAAGTATAAGTCAAATTGAAATCTAGTGGGAGATAGGAGATGAGAAGCCCCTTATAGACACAAGTGATCTGAAATCTTATATTTCAAATCCCAATTGAATGTTCAAACCAAAGAAAAGCTATTGCTCTCAGATTAAATCAGACCTGCACAAGCATGTGAAATTGGCTGGTATGCTCTGCTCTATCCATATTTGTTTCCTGAATTTGTGTTTCGGATTTTTTTCCCATTTTATTTTATTACTCTAAGCCTGATACACTGCCTCATGGAGTTTTGATTTTTTTCTTGCTGCTGATGTATTTTCTCTCCTTTATTTAATTCACATAACTCCACTTGTGACTTTCAGCCAGTGATGTTAGATTTTTCCTAAAATCTCACCAGCTTTCTCCCTCATGTACTGATATATTTGTGCATTCTATGTCATCTTTAATAGCCCTGCATAATGCTTAGACATCATCTGTCAGTTAGGTGTCGAATTTGCAGCAGCCTAACTAAAACATAGCATTTTGGTGCTACATAAATGACATTTCCAAAGGAGTATAAAGGGACATAAATATATCCTGCTTAATGCATTTTCATCAATCTTACACAAGTGCCATGATGAACAAAAATTCAAAATAAGTTCATAGTTACTGTGCTTTAAAGAATGTGTGCTTTAAACAAATCATAAAACAACTGCTCTTTTTCTGCTTATTTTTCTGTATTGAATGTCTCAGAAAGATTTATTGCATCTAATTACAGATGAAGTGTCTGTAACTTTTACTAAAAGAGATATTAGCTTAATCAGCTTAAAAATAGAGATGAACAATCCTATCATTGAATTATTCCATTTGTTTTATCAGATTCTGAATTCTGAAGATTCCTATGAACATATATTTTTAATGTTTGCTATTTTTTTATACTGTATTCATAAATAAAAAAATATCGTATATTTAATATAAAAGTGTTCCAATTTTCCAAAGGGAAGCCAGTGTTCAAGATGCTTTGCTGTAAAATATTTAACTTTTCACAGACACAAATTAAGGTTATTTTAAAGTAGAAAGCTGGCAAAGATGATAGAAGAAAGAATTTTTTAAAAAATTGTCAGAACAGTAGCTTATTTTCTAACAGCAGTAGTACTCTGGTTTTTCTTTCAGCTATGAGGTTAAAGAGCAGACATCCAGCAAACACAGACTGGCTACCTAAAATACCCCTTTATCTAGACCCACTTGTGCAAAAATTAAATTATGTTTGGAAGGAAATATCCTATTTGAAGTATTGGAAGTATGGAAATGAAATATTTACTTTAGGGATGTACACAGTTGCAGCACTACTGTGCTGACTACTGCTTGTTATGCAAAGCATATTTTGAACTTTTGCATGTAAGTATTGGCACACAGCTGCTTAAATTTATTCACACAGTCAAGAAGTAGAAAAATGTTACACTGCCTTGGTATCTAAAAATCCTGAGCAGCAGCACCAAGCTCTTAGTACTCATGTTGAACTGGTTACACTGCTCATAGGTAAACCTTTTCTCACTAAGTTATTCATAGAAGTTATAAGGCAAATGCTTTTGAATAACAAATAAATTCAAGAATATCGAAACCAACTCCTGGACAACTAACAAACAAAGGAAAGTCTTAATTTGCTCAAATAAATTATTCACTGTGAATTATCTGATCAGGTCTAATGCTAGAACAGAAGTATTTCTCAGAGCATATGTGACTGATAATAGAACCCCCTGAAGCAGATGGAAATGTGTCTGTATCTATGCAGAATTTACAAAACAGAATAGATAAGCGTAACGAGGAAGGTCCTTCATTTCCTTAGCACCAACTTCCACATCCAATATTAGAAGAAATAGGTGCTATGGAAGCAGAGTAAGTCATGGTACCATAGAATGATAGAGTCATTTAAGTTTGAAAATATTCTTAAGATCATTGAGTCCAACCATTATCCCAACACTGAAATTCACCACTAAACAATGTCCTCAAGCCCCACACCTACTCATCTTTTAAATACCTCCAGGGATGGTGAACCAACTACTTCTGTGGGCAGCCTGTTCCAAAGCTGGACCACCCTTTTTGTGAAGAAGTGTTTCTTAATATCCATATCAATAAACTTCACATAAAGTGATTTGGGTTATCATTCAAAGACAAGTTTCTTTTCTCAAAAGGCCAATATTTAGAGTGAAGTTTAAGTAAGCAAATTGTATTTGATGAGACAAAGATAAATTTGAGTGAAACCGGTTTGATCTAGCTCAGTATGACACATCACAAAAGTCAATATAAATACTGTTTTGAATGTGTAACTATCAAGTGATAAATGGTTCAAGAAGGACCACCAATGGCATAAATTTTGTTAGTTAACCTCCCTTTTTAATCCTATATGTGTATTGCCTTTCACTTAATATGGATCCATATGGGTAGAAGAGAGTGAAGAACATGCACTGTAGCTGTTATAAAGAGGACTCAAAGAAATCTGACCACTTAGGCCTAAAATGGTGTCTTTGAAAACTCCTATTACATACCCCAGGAAGTACCTTAGATCCTTAACTGCTTTACTTTTTGTGTTTCTTAAGCAGTAACACACCAAGGGAACTCCAAATTCCTTGCCTTGAGAGAACAGAACAGCTCAGTACTTAATTCATGTTAAATCAACCCAAAATCTAAAATCAAGCATTTCCCAATTCCCCCCGTCCTGCCACAGTTCTCTAGGGGTTAGATCTGAGGATGTTATCAAAGCATACCTAAGACATACCAGTTATAGTAGGCTCTGCACAAAAAGCAGGTGCTGCTGCTATTCTTTATATAAGATCCTTTGCTTAGGAAGTGTGAGACCTGAGGGAGAAATACTCTTGCTCTCTACTGATATTTTTAATTAGGTGACCTGGATTCAGCTGCAGGAGGGTTCAACATCCATTTCTTCCTTCTTCCTGAAGGTGAGAAGAATTTATTCAGAATAATGGGAAGTAAGACACTCTTCCTAGAAGGAGCTGCATGTATGTACAACAATTTAGAAGTCATTAGATGGAAGGAGGGAGCTGTCAGTTATGCCACATAGTACAGCCTAGTGAGTGAAGTTCTTCCTACATGAAAAAAAGCCTGTTTTTCTTGTAAGTGCCCAGGGTCCTCCCTGGATTTTATCTTGTGACTCCTTCACTGCCTTTTTTAATTTAAAACAAAAAGCTGTGCTCACGTCTCTTCATACCCTCTCAACACATAATGAGTCTTGAATTTTTAATTAATTCACTTTTTAAGATTAGAACACAATCCAAACATATTTAGGGTGATTTTTTTTTTTTAACTAAACCTGCCTGACTCCTTTGTGGGAATGGATGGGGGACTTCTGCATAGGATGAAAATCCCATTCTGCCTTATAGATCTATACTGAGCAGAGTAGAGCCCAGTGGATCATCTGGTTGGATTATTCAGGGCATGCAATGTGTTCTGCATTCCTTAACTGTCCTTCTTCTCCCATTTATCTGGTAGGCCACCTCTGGGAACACAGAACATTTGGGTTTCCTCTAATCATGTGCAGCCTAGCCAGTCTGTTGCAGGGACAGTATCTTGGTTTCTTTCCTTTTCAACAAAAACTAGACCTACTCATGCAAAAGGCCAGCTGTACTCTAGGAAATTTTTCTATCTACTTATTTATATCTCCTCTTCTGGTTTTTTGGCACCATAAATCTCAAGAGAATTTCTACACTGAGGAACAGATTCAATGGAAGCTGCAGAGATTGTTCCTCCCAAGACCAGAGCAATGAATACTCTCTCAAAATGCTGAAGTTTTTGATCTGAACTTTCCCCAGGCAGAAGTAAGCACTGTATTGACCCTTCCCTTGAAGTCATGGGGGAGTGATCTAACCACCAGACCCTAAGCCATGAAAAAGAAATATTTGTCTTATTTAATATGATGTGGTGGGAAGAAGTGGAAGGCTATATTATATTAACTGCTTTCTTGATTTATTGCAGAAACAGAACACTCAGCTCCAGTATCATTAGTTAGTCTCCACTGGCCTATGAAATTGTAGCAATTACATTAATTAATGTGGGATAAAAGGCAACTAGACAAAAGACGAGAACTGAGAAGGATCTTGGAAATGCTTTCATTCTACTGTCAGTGTGAAAAAAGCAAACAAATACAGAAAGTCCCACCAGTTTGCTGGTTCTGTTCCTCAGCAGAGCACAAGCACAGGCCCAACAAGGAAGACTAAGTCTAGCAGCTTGTTAATGTGAGCAATTCCACTGAAGCCATGACTGCAGCAAAACAGGAATAAGTGCTTCTAAACTTAGCAGCTTACAATGATTATGCACTAGTGAAACAAAGAGAAGATTCAGCACTATGTCCTGATGATCCTTATGGGTCCTTTCCAACTTGAGACATTCCATTCTACTTTGTGAGAATCTGTAGAATAGGGCTACTCATAGGAAGACTTAGAGAGTCAGGCTTGGATTACAACTGAACCTTCTGCATATCTCCTCACAGTGCTATAGTCTTTACTAATACTTCTCTCCATAGCATATGCTGCTCCCTTGTAGTGTGTGCTTCTTTATGTAGTTCAGAACAGCTGGTGACCAGCTGATGACTCCAGATAATTAGTGCTTAATTGTTGCCAATTGTATGCTTTCACCTGTTCTACTTAGAAATCCTTCCATTGTGTCAAGTCCAATTACTTCATTTGGATCCTTTTCTAAAATAAAATAGATTGGTAAAAACTCCTTTATCAGGAGAAAATCAACTCTGTACAGCAGCTTTCCAGGAACATTTCAACTTGTCTTAACTATGGAAATCACACACATCTATATAAATTTATTGAGATCAACCTGGAGAAAATTCACATACTGGTTTAATAAACTTTGCATGATAACCAAAGCCTTGATCACCTGTCTTTAAATACATATGATGACTTTTTTTCACTACTCCTGTACAATTCTGAGAACACATATTAAAGGGGTAATTTCTTTTCTTTTCTTACAGGATTTGCCAGTTAAGAGTTCAACACTGCAATGAGCTCACAGTGGTTAGAAACACTATTGAGATTCAGTGATTAGGAACACTGTGATGCCTCAGGTAAGTCCCTCAGTGAGAAATGGTTAGGGCCTGTCTGCTGATCTAAATACGCAATATTTATGTATTCAATGAGCACAATTATCCCTCAATTGTACAGCTATACGAATCACACCAGTGATGTTAGCCACCTGAAAAGATCACAGAAAATTTGCATACTTCAAGCTAAAAAAAGGGACAAACATTGTGCAACGCAGCAGTGGTAGGGCTAGAACATAGTTATGGATAAAGTGAGGGTTTAGATGAAAATTCTGTGATGCATAGTTTGTTGGACACTGAATATGGAAATTGGTTCATTTCCTAATTTTGAACAATATGAGAAATATGAGTTTTCTAATACTTGAACATAGCATTGATAATTGAAGCAAAATTTAGGAGTAAACATTAAAAAGTCAAGTTTTCATTGATTCTGATAAGCTGAGCAATTCTTAACAGCATATTCTAAAGTTTGCTGGGATGCTAGAATTACATCTCTTCTACCTTTTTCCCCCCTTGTTCTTGCATTTTTTAATTGCAGAACAGCAGTAGTCAGGATTTATCATAAGCCAAATTCACAAAAATCAGAGCTAACCTGGGAAGATTTCATGTGGTTTTTTTCCTAGAGGGAGAAAATATAACCTTCCTCAGTAGTGAAAACAAGCCCTTAGACAGGGAGCATGCAGATGTCCAAGAAAGAGGAAACAGAGATGCTCAAGAAATTTTTGTAAACAGAGACCTGCAGTGTCAGACTCTGTAGAAAGCCATTAGCTGCAATAACAATTAGAGATGAATAAGTGCACCAAAATCTTGAGAGCTGATCAGCGTAGGTAATTATTTCTCATTTCTGTGAATTCTTTGAGCTCTGGAAGGAAGTCTCTCAAAGGTGTTTCAATTCATATTATACTTTTAAGAATACTTTTTCTCAATCCCAATGAATATACAGTGAATGCATAAGTTACTCAGTGCTATTCAAAAACCAGAATATCCAAACCTATATCAAGTGAATCATATTTTATTTTTTCTGGTCATAACACTAAATGATTTTTCAGTAAATATGCGACTTACTGGGAATAGAAGCATCAAAGCTCATAAAAAGTAGGATGCATCCTCACTGAGCTTCAACAAGAGGCCTGCAATATAATTTTTTTACTGCTCAAGTAAAAGGACACATCTGGTTTGTGCTGCTGGGATGTGTGTCTGGAATGCTGCAGAGGATCCAGGAGAAGCAAAGAAGCTTTTGGGAAGTTACTGCTGATTGCCTCAGTGACTGAGAGGCAGCAGTAGCTCTCCAGGGTTTTCAAGGCTGCTTCTTTTGTTGTCACATGAGTTCAGGCTTCTGTTGAGTCTCAGCTCTCCCATGTGCTGTTTTGCAACTTGGTCAAATCTGACTGAATCCAAATGGCTTCGTGTAAGGATATGGGATTAGCTCAAGTCCCATACATATCCCTAGAATGAACTCTTCAGCACATGTCTTAAATAAGATGTCTCCTATTCCTCTAAAGGGTGGGGATCTGTCCTCACACCTTATCCACTGCTGATAACTCTCAATGGCTACCACAAAATGTGGCTGCTGGAAAACAACTCTTGTTTTGAGGCAGCTGTCCATAATGTGCAAAGGTACAGTCCTGCACACAGAGACACAATATTTCAGGCTGTACAGGGCTGTCCACCTGCAGAGCACCCTGACAGGAAAGGACCTGAAAAGCAAGGAGTTGAATGTGAGCCAAAAATTGTGGCCTTCATCAATGGCAAAAATCCAGCAGTTCACTTGACTGTATCACAGCACTGCAGCCAACAGGTTGGAGTAAGAGATTATTTCTTTCTTTTATGCACTTGTGAGGCCACATTTCAAGTCTTACTTGCACTTCTGGGCTCCCAGTACAAGACTGACAGGCAAATTGAATGAAATCTGGTGGAGAGTCAGAAAGATATTTAAGGGGACTGAGAATATAGTATATGAGGAACCAGAGACATGCGAGGACATAGTATATGAAAAGCTGTGTAAAGCTGTGTGGGGAAAGCCTGGAAATTAGAACATTCAAGGGTCATCTAACTGTTGTTTTTCAACTTCCTAATGAATAGTTGCAAATTGAGAATCTCTTGACAGTGCACAGCAAAAGCTGAAAAGCACAAATTACAGCAAAGAAATTAAAAATGCTTCTCACTGACAGTAGTGAAACACCGAAACAGGGGCCCAGAAAGGTGGAAATATCTCCATTTTTGGGGGTACTACTAAGTCAACTGGATACAAAAAAGAGCAAGCTTCAGTAAGTTTGATGTTTTATCTGCTTTTGAAAAGTGTGGCAACAGTGAATCTCCAGAGATCTCCATTGTGTGTTGAACCTCTTCTGCCCAACCGTCAAAGAAAGGCTACCAGGGCTCTTCAGGATATCAAGCAGCCCATCTGCATCTGGAGTTTATCATCTGCATCTGGAGTATATGAGATACAAGTTTCTGAAGTTAACACCCTTTAGTAGCCTGGAATAGCCTTCCTGCTTTTGGTTGTGGACCTCTATGGGGAGAGATAATCAAGGAAAGAGAGAGTCAAACCATTCCTTGGCTCACTCTGTCCTTACATTACACCTACATAGTGACCTTGGCTCAAAATGTAATAGAGTTGTGGCAAGTAAGGGAGTCAGTGCCATTACCCTGCTGGAGAGCTTTGGGACATCTTACAACACACAAGGGTGGATTGAGGTGTGTGCTCTAGAGAGGCATGTCAAAACTGGATGTGGGGATGTCACGTAGGAGAGCTGATCAGCTTGAGTTCAGTCTTGCCAAAGCACAGGGGAGATGCAATTTGCATGAATCAGAAACAATCTAAGGCCTGTTGTAGGAAAGCAGCTGGACTAATTCACTGTGCTCAGAAAACACTCAGAAAGCTTCAGCTGAGCCACCGCCACAAAAAAAAACAAGGCAAAACCAGCCAGAGAACCAGTGCTGTGCACAGCACCATTGTTTATTAGCTCATATATAGAAGTACATGCTTGCAGAGCTTTAGTCCTGCAGGTAATAATCTGCCAGCAGCTAAAGTATGGAGAGATGCTTGCAAGCTTTTATTGATGGAAGTAACAATCCTTGAACAACAGGTACTGCTGGTATAGCACTGGATTTTGGTACCTATGTGTTGCAGGAGCAGCAGGTTGGTAGCACTGCCTAATCTTGGATAAAATGTAATCTCAGCTAAACAGATGTTTCTAGGTTCTTATCTCTTGGGGGCTGCACTGGCAACAGTCTCCAGAAACACAAAACTACTGTGCACAGAGGATTTGTGATCCCTTGGGATTCCCAGTGGTGTCTTGGCATCCTCTTCAGTCAGGCAGGAGGCCTGAGAAACATGGTGTGCACAGCTGCTGGGATAAGGTGTGTAATTTAGGGGCAAGACATGTACTTGGAGGAACAGGAACAAATAGTTGGAAGTGTAACGTCAAGGGTATGGTTTTGGAAGGCTGATTTGGAAACAAATGAGAAAAATAATGCAATGAGACAATAATGCAGTAAAATATGAGCAGAAAAAGGGAAAGTAAGGAAATATTGTGTGTATGAGGGTGTGGTCTGAAGAACGTTACTGGTGTGTTTGAATTTTGCAGCTCTACTTAAGGTGAGAAAGAGAAAGATGAGAAAGAAAAAGATGCTAGCAAGAATGGAAGAATGGTTGCATTGGTGGCTGAATGGACGTCTCCAGATTGTAAAAATGTGCTACAGGCCTATGTGTGCCCAATAAAGCTCTAAAATTAAAGCACAGAAATAATATATTGATTACTCTGGCTGGCAAGCAAGCTGCTTACGCAAGAAAAAAAATCACAAAAATCTACAGCTGAGAAGGATAGTTTTGTAGATCAGCACTGGAGTGGAATGTAAAAGATTTGGTTGAAAAAAAAAATTAGCTCTTTTGCATCTTGCTTTTTAATGCCCAAATAATAGAAACAATATATAATAAAAGAAAAATTATTATGTTGGATTTTTGTTTTTCTTCTTCATTTTTTTTTTTCTTCCCCTCTTTGGAGCATAACTTTCTCCACAAAAGCATTACTACTGTAAGTGCATGATTCAAGTTTTGGATTAAAAATGCTTCAAAATAGAAGCAGTTAAGCAGCAAACAAAATGAGGCTTTGATTTTACTTGGGGCCTCCAGACATTATCACAATAGCATNAGGGAAAGTAAGGAAATATTGTGTGTATGAGGGTGTGGTCTGAAGAACGTTACTGGTGTGTTTGAATTTTGCAGCTCTACTTAAGATGAGAAAGAGAAAGATGAGAAAGAAAAAGATGCTAGCAAGAATGGAAGAATGGTTGCATTGGTGGCTGAATGGACGTCTCCAGATTGTAAAAATGTGCTACAGGCCTATGTGTGCCCAATAAAGCTCTAAAATTAAAGCACAGATATAATATATTGATTACTCTGGCTGGCAAGCAAGCTGCTTACGCAAGAAAAAAAATCACAAAATCTACAGCTGAGAAGGATAGTTTTGTAGATCAGCACTGGAGTGGAATGTAAAAGATTTGGTTGAAAAAAAAAATTTAACTCTTTTGCATCTTGCTTTTTAATGCCCAAATAATAGAAACAATATATAATAAAAGAAAAATTATTATGTTGGATTTTTGTTTTTCTTCTTCTTTTTTTTTTTTTTTTCTTCCCCTCTTTGGAGCATAACTTTCTCCACAAAAGCATTACTACTGTAAGTGCGTGATTCAAGTTTTGGATTAAAAATGCTTCAAAATAGAAGCAGTTAAGCAGCAAACAAAATGAGGCTTTGATTTTACTTGGGGCCTCCAGACATTATCACAATAGCATTGTAGGCACTTGTCCTGCCTTGCTGGGAGAACCACAATGCTACTTGTGACTCCACGAAGCAGTGGCACAGACTGTCGCCTCCCTTCTGAACTGTAGTGAGAAAAACGACTTGTACATTCTATTTTCAGCTCTTCACTGTTTTGCTGTATGTCTGTAATTGCAAAAGAACACCCTACCACAGAGAACATGAATGAGCTCAAAAGGATTACTTAAGTGTAGCTTAGAAAAATATCCCAATAAAATTAAAACCCTTCCAATAAAGTCTTGTGTAAAGCCCATGGGAAAAGATATAGAAAGAGAAAATTACATCGGAGTGGGTCCCTGTCTCCTCACTTTATAAAAAGCAAATTCTTGAGAATAAATGTTTTATTGTGAATGGAAGAGTCCCCTGGACTTGCTGCTTCAGCAGTGATTGCAGAGGGTTGCAGTCCTAGATCACAGGAACAGGCTCCAAAGAAAAGCAATTAACAGCCTCAAACAGCACCAGATGAGCACCAGCACACAGACTACATTTGTACCATGCCAGGCTGAGCAGACACACAAATTAATTCTCAGTGCATCAGCTCTAGACCCAAAAGCTGTGTACTCCAGTCACTAACTACAGCACTGTGCTGTGGGGCCCAGAGCTTAGCCCTTCACACTGTGTTATGCCTCAGAGATGTTTCAATAACAACCTCCCATGGACTTCTAATTGTGGTGCTCTTCCTGGTAGTGCCTTGGAAAATATTGAGAGGGGATGGAAAGACAAAAGGAGGTAAAGTGTATTCTATACTAATAAGGAATGGGAAGGTTAGGTTGATTCTTATAAGGGCTATTTTTAGGCCCAGATTTTCAGAAGCTTTGGCTGCATCAGCATTTTGATTATGGAACTTGAGGCTTCTTTAGAGCTTTTTCTTGAAGAGCAACCAATTTGAGAATCCAAACTGGGCATATACAGTTGGGACACTTGAAACTGCTGATCAACTTGTAAGCCTTGGTCCAGTTGAGCTTTTAATAGAGTTGGTTTTGTTTTTTGTTTTTTTTTTAAGCTGTCAATAATAATTCATGCATTTTAAGTAAAGAATTCTTCAAGCATCCTTTCAATGACTTGAGTTTACAACCCGCAAACCCTGCATTGTGGAAAAAATATTTAATATTTTGGAGCTCATTTACCTTTTTTTTCCTCTGCTTTTTCAGACATAAAACAGAATAGGTAATCTCACCTCATAATGTCTGCCATAACCTTCTAGCCTTGTACATGGCCACACTTGTAGAATTTCTGGTGTCTAATGATAAAGATCAATAGCTCATGTTGCTAAAAATATTACCTAAAATGATAAAGATAAAACACATAGTATAAAATAGCACTTCTCTGTGGGCCTTGGAGCAGTTTCTCTTTCATAATATTCAGTTCAAAATGCAGATGGGTAGATGGGCAGATATGCTGTTTCTCAACAGCATCACTGACTCTGTTGAGAAGGGTGTTTCCTTGAATTTGTCTTTGGGTCATGCAGTGGTCAGCTTTTACTATACAAGTTAGATTCTTCTTTACTATTATAATGCTCTTCACACCTATTTCTGAGTGAGTCACAAACCTTCAACTCTCCCCAGTGCTGAGTTAACATGAAAACCATGTTGTGTCTTCATAATTGGTTTGATGGTTTCCTGAAATATGCACTTTCGTCTTTGTGAAGAAAAAGGCTTATGAAGTAATTATGCATGTTTAAAATCAGAATCCTCCAAAGACAGATGGGAATCCCTATATTGTATTCTTGTTTCTGAAGCCTGATGTGAGTGGCCAAAGGCAGGTGTATGTATGACATGATGAGGTATTTTGGCAGGGGAAGGTTAAAGACTAAGAAACAGCCGGTCAGTCTGTACTCTGGATTCTCCTTTGGATTCCACTGAGAACACAGCCCCAGACTGCTGAGGCCATGAGATAAGCTAAACCCAAGCACAAATTCTGGACCAGGTACAGCATTTCAGGACCCATGGCCCTCAAAGTTAGCACTTGTCTAGGGATGTGCAGTTCCATGCTGCATGTGCAGCACAACTACCTGCGGCCAGTGTGCAGCACCTGGGGCTGTCTGCAGAGCCTGTGGCTGACTTCACTCTCAGCATCAATCATGGGATGTTGCCACCAGGGCAGACAGGCTGTAATGGTGCAAGGCATGAACAAAGCTTGTCTCAAACTTGCATCTGAGTGGAGGTGAGTTTGGCCTTGATTAAGGCCCACAAGTGCAATAAAGGCAGAGAGACATGTTTGTGGGATCAAATTAGAGGATCTCTTGTCTCCAGCTGTAATTATGATGGTGTTGTTCCAGTCCAATGCCGCTGACAGGTACAGTGGCTATTCCCAGAAATACAGATATACTTAGCAGCATACCAGCTGGGATGGGACTTTATAAAGGACAGGAAGAAATTTAAAGGATCCAGGGGCAATTCTGTCAAAAATTCACAAGGACTGCAACCTCCAGCTCTGCTAATTGTTTGTGAAAGGAATAGTCTCATGTGGTTAAAAATGAGAACCACAACGTAAAATTTCACTTAATGTGGATGACTTCTAATACCATTCTTTCCTTATACACTGGCCTAGCCCTCCATGTACTTCAAGTTAAACTCAATCTTCTAAAGAAGGAAAATAAGTCAAGTGGGAAAATGTAATTTATGTTTGCCTAAAAGTACTTTAGTACTAAAAGTACTTTAGTCTTTACACCTTTAGACTATATTATTTCCTAAAAACAAAAGAGTTAAGGATGTAATCTCACCTAGGAGGGCAAGATAGCAACCACTGACATTTCAATGTTAGCTAGGAATGAAAGGCAAAAGTTTGGTGGGAATGGTGACAGTGGTGATAATGAGAAGAGAAAGGGTCCTTCAGACTTAATTGAAAGTAAACTGAGGCAGGGACATGTCTGTGAAGGAGAGTTGGAAAGGGCATGGGCAAGTCATCTGGATAATGGTTGTGGGATGGAAATGATATCTGAGGAGTAACTGCTTTCCCTGAAAGAGATCCAAATTTGAAGCATGTTAAGCCAAATGATAAGCGTCTGCCAAATTTGAAATAAAAATTACATGACCCCAGAAAAGCTGATTTCACTATTTATTTTATTTTATTGCTGATGATGTATTTGCAGTGGCAGACCAGGCATAATGCACAGGCATCAAAGGTCCTTCAGTGAAGCCTCAGAGGGTGGTTGGGGCACTGCTGTCTGCAAACTTAGAAAAGCCTTAGGCTTGTTCTGCCCTAGGATCAGGTCAGGGACTGGTGAGTTGGAGGTGACTACAGGAGTCTTAGCCAATAGCTGAATTATAGGCAGCAAGATCCCCAGGGTCTCTCCCATACCTCACCAAGTACCTTATATTTACTAGGTCTAAGGTAGAACTTTTTAAAGTTGGTATTTGTGCTGGCACAAACACTGCTTAATAGTCACTGATTTATCCTTTGTTGTCTATTACTCCCATTAGGTAAGGTTTATAAATAGCTCTTGCTTTATATTCTTCTTTTCCTACATCATCCTGGTCCATCAAAGCACCCAACACACCCATATTATTTTTATGTAATTAAGTTTTCCATTTTAATTTCAGTGACCTCCCTCAGATTGGCCCTCTCCCACAGGCAAAGTGATTATAAGGCAGACAGTGCTACCTCAGCACAATATTATTTATATGTGGTCACTAACCAAACCCCCAGATACCCACCTCACCTCAACTCAGCGTCCAAATTCAGAGCAATCATGAAATGATCTGAACGCAGCCATCCAAAACTATTAGTACACAAATCTGAGGTAGATTTACTAAAAATCTCAGCCTGAATCTATAGAGTAAAGGATACTTTATTTTTTATTTTTAAAATAGTACAGAGATTATTATGAAACACTTCTGGCTCTCTCAACTCTTCGATTTCCCGGGGTTTTTGCCACCTATGTCGGGTGACCCATGAATGGCAACTCTTCTCCTGGTGGACAATTGGTGGATGCTGCTGGAGCACTGGTACTGTCCAGATCACACAGCTGGTTTTAAGGATGTTTGAGATCATGGCAGCCCGTTTCCTTCAATTCTCTTTCACCATTCCCATTCTTCCTGTGGAGGGGAATATCTAGTCTTGGATCTCAGATTTGTACATAGCACTGCATACCCCAAAAGTAAATGCACACTCCTCTTACGGCTTGTTGGCTGCTGTCAAACACAGCCTTTCTTACAGTCCCTGATACCATAACCATCTAGAAGCAGTATCACTTCTTGAGCTTTACATTCTGTACCTTGTTAGTAGAGATAAGCATCCATTTTTGTTCTTCCTCCACACCCTCCCAAAGGGTGGCTGCCCTGGCATGAAATTTTGAACATTTTTTCCATAAAAAAATCTTCCCAGATAAATCTTTCCCCCAGCCTGCATGGTGGTTCCCAATGGTTCTTTTTTAGCACATTTTCCCCAGAGAAGCACAGCAAACTTTATTAATGTTTTTAAACACAGTTATTTTGTATTCTTATAGTATTTCCATACAGTCAGTATTGTAAAAGATTACTCATTTAGTGTGGAGTGGCACTGCAGAGGCAGAAGGATGTTGTTCACAGCCTTCATCCCCATAACTGTAGCCAGTCAGACTTATGTTTCGAGGGCTTTCAGCAGCAAACTAGGTCAGTGGGGCCCTCTACATCAAAGCTTCTCCTTAGACACTGTAAATCGCATGCTTTTATACTATTCCTACTGTACACTGTGTTCTTCTGTAATTACAAATGTATGTTTCCCATCACCACAAAGACTTCACATTGCTCAAAGGAAATCTCTCTTCAAAGGCTTTAAACTGTTGAAGGGCAGGCCCCCTTCTGAGAACTACCATTGCTTCGGGTGATTCCTTCTTTAACTCATCCACAGTAGAACCACCAGTCAGTTCAACTGGCCTGCATCACACCGTGTCTGAACTGGCCTCAGGCTTGCATTTCAGCTTTGGAAAACAGCATTGCAGAATTTAAAACTGCAGACTTAAAAAAAAAAAAAAAGTGGGGGGGCGAAAGGAAGAAAAAGCAAAGAACTGCTTTATTCATACTTATCTGGTCTGAAAAGCATGAGACTTGAGTTACTTAAGTTACTTGAGTTACTTCACCAGCTCAAACTTATGATAACAGAACACACGTCATTTTCATTTGCTAGTTGTACCTTGAAGGAAGTCATAATATAGATACATTGGCAGGAAAAAAACCCCACAACTTAAAAAAGACAACAAAGAATACATAGAAAGAAAATGGTTTGTAAAATTCATTTTATGAAATTATGTATATGTGTATATACATATAGAAATATGTGTATAATGACCTATATATGTATGTAGCTAAAATAAAAACTCTGAAAACATTCCCTTCTATGATAGCACTCAACACCACAACTAATTCTATTGAAGCTAATATTTTCTTTTGAGCAATGACTTACTCATGAGAGCAAGCACTAATAAATATTTGCAGGATTGGGTCTTAAAATTAAGGGGTATTTAATGCTAGCCCTTGAAACTCACACTTGAGAAGCATTCATGAATTAAGATAATTAATCATATGGTAGTAGCTACACACTATATTAGTTTTATAACTAATTATATATGAAAATGAGAAGTTATCTGTCTCACATTCTTTAGAAAACTAGGCCTGTGGATTGCTAAGGTCAAACAGGAATGTTATGACACATCAATAAGCCAGTTTTTCATGTTCCTTGTAAGCATCTTAACCCTGAATACCCTGTTTCTCAGTTACCTTCCCTTTGGCCTACAGCTTGGCTCCCCTAAGCTAAAGCCTCTCTACTGTACACTCTCTTTCTCCTCATTTTAAACACAAAATGTGTTTTTATGTATCTTACCCTATTCCAGTTGTTTCTTAGATTTTATTACTGCTGCTCCTGGCATCTAGACAATCCTTAACATAATTCTACTGATGTCAAAAGATGTTCTCCAAACATAGAGGGCTTCTCTATACTAAAATATCTGACAAATATGATTAGATGTGGATAAATATATTATCATTATCCTTACAGGGCCATTTCTGGGGATAAAGTCTGCATTCCAAAAAAACAATACACAAGAAGAAAAAGCATCCTTGTTCTGGATAGACTGTCTTCACCAGGAGTTATACAGCATGACAATAGTGTTTAATTTAAAAATTCAAGACAAGCAAGTCTTCCTAATCTTTGGGGCAGATTTTGGATTTATGTGAGCTGTAGGAGTGGAAGGATAAATTGTGAATTCTGCCTGCAAAAGCTGAAAGGATCAACCTAATGGAAAATAGCTGTGTGTCACAGCTTATCAAGGTGGCACCCTTTTCTTTGTAATCTTGTAAAAAGACCCCATTGAACTGCAAGCTACCATTATCTGCTGCTTACAGCAACGGAAGTAACTGGTTGTGTATTGCCAATTGCTTTTCTACAGGAGAACATCACTGACTTTCCTCAGTTAGTCAAAAGGGAAGGCAAAAATACCAGCTTAATTTTTTTTATTCTTCATTTCAGACAGTTTAATAATTCAATATTCTCTCCCTTTTCCTAACTTGCTTTGTTGTGATTATGCAAGTGCCAAGCTTTTAGCAAGAATTACTTCTTCCATGGCATCTGCATGTGGCTCCCAGCCTCGGTTGGAAACCATCTTTATTATTTGTATTGCAGGAGCAGCCTGGAGTTTATGTCAGAAACCAAGAGTCATAGAGCAAAGTGCTTAACAACTGCAGTCAGAATGTCCATTCTCTGAAGACTTCTGGCTTAAACCCAAAGACTCTGGCTGTACTTCACACATATAAGCAATAACAACAAAACATTTTCTACTGATAATAAATTTGGTTCAAAGGTCCAGACACATATTTCTATACTTTCTGTATAAAAATATTTTGAGAATAGGACTTTTCCCTGTTCCATTGGTTAAACTGCAATGAAATAGGGCAACAGAGGGATACAGTTTCAGTTTTCAACATTTTTTGAAATCATCACAGGAATTTTAAGCCACTCTGTCATATAATGTATTTTAAATCCCCATTCATATACTACAATACAAGTGAAATGTCTCTGTACACTTTCAGTACACCTCTGAATATGGCTTACATAATTTCAGACACAGTTCATGAGGAAGACTGTTGTGAATGCACTCCTTTTAACTCAGAACAAAGTTTAATAAGTGAAAACAGCATGGGAAGCATGAATGGAAACGTTGCCTCTACTTTCTGCTTCAATTTTACTTTTGATTCAATAAGAGCTGAATAAGACCCTAGTACAGAAACTCAGGACAATTCTTTCAGCCTTCAGACATTAGTTTTATATCTTTCTGTTTCTCTGGTTTTTACCCTGCTCTATTTCCAGATGGTATTAAATACAATTCAGGGGTATGGTCCTGATATTTTTGAGAATGTTTATTGTATTTCAAAAATGTCCATAACTGATCATGTCTAGGACCTAAAACATCGTGGTTTTGTGGGAAGAAAGATGTTTCATAGCCTATGATGTTAGGATTAAAAAGTACAAGACTCAACTTTATAGAGTCTCCAATTATACTTCTGCTCAGCAGAATCCTTGCAAGAAGATATATGCAAACTAGAAAAGGAATTTCATCTTTAACTCATTAGTTTTCCGTGGAGAAACCACATGGCTGGACATTAAAGCACAACTCTATCATTCAGTACAGGCTGTGCTTTCATATTTTTCTGAGCTAGAGCAGACAGCTAACTATTCTATGTGTGTTCTGATTTTAATAACACATGAAAAAGAAGTTAAAAATAATTGAAGTCAATAGGAAAAAAAAATCAGAGGCCCCAATCAAGTTCTAAATATTATATTTTGGGTTTTCTGACTTTTCTCACAGGCACTTTTTCTCTACTGTGCTATGAATACTGTTGCTATACTTTCTTTAATAAAGACTATAAAAATTTAAACCTTATAAGGGCAGGAATGGTGACAAATGATAAAATCCCTAATTACAAATTCTTTGAATATTTACTGTTCTTTTTTATATCAAAATATTGTCACAAAATCTTTTTCCTGTAAATCTCAACCTTGTATGACCAGTTGAGCATCTAGAAAACAAACAGTAAATGTGTCAATGTAGGGAAGAGCTTCAATTTCATTATGTGACTTTTGTTAAGGTGACCAGTGGATTTGGTAACATAAAAGACTCTTACTTCAAAAAATCATGGCCTAGATACTATGAGATTTTCTCTCACCTAATATATATTCTGACATTTGAACATGACCTCTTGTCCTTTTGTTTAGCAAAAGTTGTTTGTTGGGGTTTTCTTTAACATTAAAAAAAATGGTTCTCCTCAAGGTGCTCTTACTCAAGATCCCATCCATGGTTGCACTTGAGCTACTGTCATTACTGGGTTGCAATACAACAGTACCCTAGAGCATCTCCCCTATGTTTATTAGTACCTGTCTGACATGTAATTTCATGAAATTCTGTGTTAGCTGTATTAGTCATTTCAGCATGCTATCATTCTGATGATAAAGTATGGGACTCAAGCACTGCTAAACGCACATCATCAAGGCAAACATCTCAAAAAGCATGTCAAAGTTTTCCCAGGCAGGAAAATTCACTAGTAGATAAGAAACTTATTCGGAAAGCTTTTGAAGTGAGTTGCTCTTTGCTTTTAAGCACAACCATAATTTTGTAATTCTATATATTCAATGATTCTTTCAAATAAAGGTGCACAAGAAAAATAGGTTAGTGGATAACCTAGAGAAAATACATTTGCCTTGGCCTTTGGAAAAGTCTTTTTGGCTAATGGCTTTTTCTGGGCTGTTTAAGTCTTTGGGCATGCTGGGGGAAGTGCAGGAGACATTCTCCAGCTCCTCATCAGGCAGAAGCCCGCTGGACAGAAAGCATCTGCCATCTAAGCAGTGAAATGCTGCTCACTTGAAACTCCATATTCACTCCCTGATGGGATGAGTAAACCTGGGAGACAGAGGGCAGGACGACTAAGCCTGTGTTTGTAAACTGTGAGCCATGCACAGCTTCTGCTGTGGGAACACTCTCCTGGTGTGTTTGTTTGTTTGCTTTATTTTATTTGTTGTTCTGTTTGCATTTTAAATCAGATTTACTTCCTAAAATGCCAACAAACTCAGCCTAATGCTCATGCCAACAAAATGCATCTGTGCCAAGAACATATGAAAGGGCACTAGAACATATACTTGTATCCAGTCAACAGATGTACAGAGCCTGAGCTGAGAATTTAACTTGCTGAACAGTACATTCATGTAGCAAAGTGCTGATTCACTACCCTGCCAGTGAGGCAAGGGTGAGAGGAGCCAGCAGCACGCACACAGGTCCCACTGTTATCACCACTGCTCGCCCACAGACACAAACCGAAGGCGCTGACCTTGGCAGGTTTGTTGGAGCTCCTGTTTAAATAAATTCCTTGTGTGCTGTAGCAAAATACAATCCTGCATTGACAAAAAATAGATTTAAATCTTTCTGTATATTGAACTCTTGACAAATATGTAGAGATAGAACATCACAACAGTGGTGCCATCAGTGGCTTTGCTGGGCCTTGTTAGTTTGGACCAGAGATCCAACATCCACTGGCCAGTTAGGGAAAACAGAAGAAAACTGCATCTACCTGTATTTCCCACCAGTATACAGCCATCCAGACATAATGGCCCCTCTGTGTGTGCACCAGTGAATAAGAAACTGAGACATGGAGGTTAAGGGAGCTGTTAATCTCAGCACCTTGTGATATTCACAGATCCTTTGGGGATATTGTTGACAAACAAGCAATTATATCAGTAACCACTTCAAACACAAAAGTTATTGAAACGTGGTGTAAAATAACCCAATTCTGAAGAAATGGCTTACGCTTTTCAAATTCCAGAGAAGGAGCTAAAGTAAAATTAAAAAAAAAAAAAAAAAATAGGGAATGGTTTGCATGAACAGGTCTTGAAAACAGCTCTCTTTCTGACCAAACTATTACTAGAGCTTCCTGCCTAGATATGTTCCATTCTTGTATTCCCAGGGTGTTTTGCAAGTCCTCTACTTTGAGTCAGTGAGCTTGCCCTGGCATGCCTCCCCTGGCTGGCCATGCACCTCTGGGCACTCAGAGTCAAAAAAACATATCAGGGTGAGGTTTTTCTAACATCGACATGTACCCTGTTAAAAGGGAAACCGATACAAATAACATCTCCTAATTAGATTTTGGAGCCTTCTTTAGCCTTCTGAACCAATCAAAGCCTCAGAAATATCCATCTCATTAGATAAAGCCAAGGTATCCGTTGTTCATTTGGAGGATTATTCTTTTCTGTGGGAGCAAATTCAAATCTCCTTCTTGTCTACTGAACATAGTTACAACCCATATATCAGCGTCATAAAATGTGTTTTATTGATTCGCCTTTGTGTGAAACGTGAATTATTGAAAAGTACAGATCTTCATCAGATTCCTAAATGCCATTTTTAGCCATTTAAAGCACATTTGTGAATCACGTTTTGTTGACTATGAACTGAAAGAGGTTGAGATTGTATACACATCTATATATACTTTTGTGACTCTGTTAGGGATGTCTGTCCTATTACATGTCAGATTAAATTACTTTTAATTCTCCAACTATTTACTTACCTTCTGTTTACTGCCAAAATGGAACTATGCCATCCCAGTTCTCCCACCCCTGCCAGTTCCCTGACAATGTTAAGGATACAAGATCAAGTGTTAAAAAAGTTAGGAAATTCCAGCTATATTAACTCAGCCCCATCTATATCCTGTGTATTTTTTGGCACATGTGAATAACAAAGAGTAATACAGTGGGGCCATTAAACTGGACATTCCCCACCTGCAGTAGTAAAATTTACCAGACTATTTGAGGTATTTCCCATTCTAAGTAAAAGGTGCACTACCGACAGAGTCATAAAGGTAATTACACTGGAGCAGAGTGTCAATAGCTTAATGATGCCAACGGCAAGATTTACTTTTAATGAGGAAAAAAATTGAAATTATGACTATGTGCAGTGTAGTAGATTATGCTTCATTCATTTTACTCTAAAATGTAACCAAAGAAATTTAAAAAAAAAAAAAGAAAACATGAAAATCGTGGTTCTGAGATTATATGTTTTGAAAGTTCTGCACTGTTTGTTACAGTTCAACCCCCATATTAGAAACCGATAACTTGTATTGATACACACAGATAAAGCACTCTGTTCAACCATACCTGGACACAATGAAACCTAAGGGGATAGTTAATAGACTGGTCCTGCATGCATTCTTCACCTATGTGTTCCTTAATTTTGTTTAGGCCAAATAGCTACTATCATTTTGGATCCCTTCCTGCATCTGGTCATTACTATAATATTGTTTTTATTCTAGCTCCATCCAGAAGGCAAAAATATTTCCTTGCAGTAGCCAAAAGCAGTAAACCACAATTCTGCTGAGTGTAGACAGCGAGTTTGGGAAGGTCATAGCTTTAAGAAGACATTTGTGTGTATCATGAAAGGAGACAGTGGTAAATCTGCAACAAACTGTCAAAATTCCTCCAGAGCTGCAGTGATATTTCTTTAACTATAGCTACTTTGCCTTCTTAAACTTATGTTTTAAAATTCAGATTTAAAAACCCTCTAATTCTGAAACCAATATTAAGATGTGGTTGTCCAGTTTCCCCTAGGATTCTGAAAATGTCATGACCATTGATATCAACAATTAAATAATTTGCCGACATTTTAATTTCATGGTACTAGTGGTACTTTTTAGCAAATTTTTGACACACCAGTTAAAACAAAATGCAACCCTGTAATAGAAGAAATAAAATTAAGACAAGGGAACACGGAGAACGGAAAGCGACAAAAAAGGAAACTCATGAAAACAGCAGGAAAGAAAAAGCAGTAGTAGAATAACAATGATCACAACAAGATTGCAAGATGATTTTTAGTCTATGGAGTTCTATGGAGTAAAACTAGCTAAGGGAGCATCCTCTCTGCTGGATGGTGTGTATGCCCTGTTGATGTTGGGTTTAAGTCCATTTAAACAACCTATAAGGAATTTCTGTACCTCACGAGGAGCTGAGTATATCCATGGATGGCTGAGCCTTTAAAAGTGAATCTGAGTATCGCAGCCATCAAGCTTTAAGGTCTAGCCTCTGGACATAGTTGCAGGAACACTAAAAGTATTAACAATGTTTAAAAATACAGATGAGGAAACAGCTAAATTTTGTTGATGTGGTCATTCATCTGCTGTATTCCACCTTAGCCAATAGGCCCATCATTAACCTGGTTCTCATTTTAGTTTGGGTTTGCTTTTAGATTCAGTCTTTTCCCTGATTCTTCTTTCTTATTAGTTACAATTATAGGAGAGAAACCATATTATGCTAATTTCCTGAGGAAACACATAGTTCATGTAAATTAAAGTATATTGAAACAGAGGGATAATTTTGATGAACAAAATAGGATAACTGAAGAATAAAATAGATATTTCTGCAAATTTTTTACTTAAAGCATTTCTCTGCCAGAGCTAGTTTTCCCAGAACATGAACACACATATAGAAAATATAAAAGTACTTTGCTGTGGTTGGATATTAAAATACAGTTTACTGCTAAGTGTAGTAAGTAGCAAGAATGGTGAAGATGCCCAGAACACGGGAGCCATCTGGGGTCACAATAACCAGTGTTGCCACTGCAGACACTAAGCAAAAACTGTGATTCAGCATCTCTTGTGAAAGCAGCTCTTAAGCCTTGCATCATCAGAGTTTTCTGCTGTTCAATATGGCTCTGGGGCTGGGGAAGGCTGTGTTCAGACTCTGCCCAGCAAGGCTGTATCTGCAGGTTCCCACAATGAGAGCAAACTCACTGCAACTCCCCATTGGCATTCTTACCGGGGTCCCCTGAGCAGTCCCCACTGCTACATCACTGAAGCAGCTCTGCCTCTACAGAGAGCACTTGAGGTCCCTCAACCCCTCCCTGTCAGCTGACATTCAAAACCTGACTTCTGTGCACTGTAATCATCTCATGACTCCACCTTGGTGACCTACCTTTCACTGGCCTTCAGCATCCACGCTGGTCGTACTGCATCAGCTTCATTAGACAAGTTTGTACTCATGAAACTAGCTGAGAGAGTTAAAGGAAGCTCAGCAGAGGTCACACAAAGTGTGTGACAAGCTGAGGTGACAGCCATGGCCTAGAGTCATGTTAGACTGCACCTCAACAGACTCAAGTTCACCTCTTGTCTAAATCACAGGGACTCTCAGAACCCCATGGTGGTTATCAATGCCTGGTATAGCTCGGGCATCTTCCCTTATGTGGAGAGCATGGCCAAGCTGCTAATGGCTGCCACTGTCAGCCTCAGGTCCCTTTTTCTCCTCTTTCTGTCACTAGTCTTCCATCTCTCTCATGTAATCACAAAACTACTTTTTCTCCAAATAAGGGATGACCAACCATGGGCTGTGGGTTTCAGGATATTCATAACCACCATCATGTTCTGTGTAACAAACCAGCACTAGCTCAGAAAACTAGCATTCTTGTTTCTGTATTCTCCCACCTTACTCTCTGTGCCATGCTTCAAACAATGGTCAACATCTCATGAAGGTTTATTCCATATTCGTGGTACAGAGGTTCAGTGTTGTTGAGTGTGGAGCCATGTGTGGCCATACCCTTATTTTGAAGCTGAGCTCAAATTGAATGCTAATTGCTATCGTTGTTCTGATAATTACCCTGCTGAAGTAGAGCCAAGAGGTAAACTGAGGCTATGCCTATCCCAGAGCTCAGGCAAGGCCCTCTGCTGACTGGACTATCTGATGTGTTTGCTGTCAGTGGTGCCTCGGACATGCTGACACCATTCAGAAACAATGGTTTGCCCAGCTGGGCCAAGCCCGCTGGTGGAGCACAAATTTTAATTCACTGATATTTTGGTCCAGATTCCTATAGAACCTGATGTGTCATTTGGGAATGACTTGTCTTTTAAAAAGAGGCATATCCCAAGATCAGTGGTTTCCTGCACCAGGAATAGAACATAGAAGGGACATTTTCAGTCTGCTGAGAAATAATTATGGCCTTTTTCAGACAACACTGAGTAGCTAGACCAGACCCTCACTGTTGAAACAGAAATTAATTTGCTCTTAGTCAAAGCCAATCATTACTGAGATAAACAGTACAAACAAAATTTATTTTCCTCAAAGAAGAGGGCCAGTTGGCATAAAGTAAATCTAGAAAGCCACTCCATATCTAATAGAACTCAAGGGACTGTCTGCCACATTCCAACATTAAAAGAACAAAAAGAAATAATCCAAATGAAAATTTACATGCAAACTGTCCCTCCTTCAGGGACAAATTGTGTTAGTCAGATCACAATAGTAAATGTTATTTCCATAAAGGTCATTCTTGACTCTCTGAACATCTTTTTAACACTACATCTGAAAATTGTATAAACTGTAATAAGCTGATTAAGACATTAATTTTTAGACACATCTCCAAGTTTACCAAACCAGAATTTTTTTTCTTTTAATTTCTCTGTTTGCTGTTTTCTTCTGAATTTCTCAATTATGTGTCTACTGTCCATTGCACTTAGTTCCTGGATCAGTAAAAATTTGCTATTGAGGATTGTCTCAACCAAAAAAGAAAAGTTAGAATAAGGAGATTGTCTTCCTTCTTCTGTGCAAAATATAAATTTATTAGTTCTGTGGACCTGTAACTGGGAGTTGAGGGCCCCACCCGAGGCAGTAGTTTGACAGCCCTCTGTAGTACACATCCTCTAGAGAAGCTGAGCCTGCAGGACTACAGACAAATGTAGAAATGTTGCAGTGGGTTTCAAACCTTAGAAAATAACTAAAATTTTGCCATGTTTCTATTTTAGTCTCAGTATTACATTTCCAAAACAGAAAGACAGACAAAATTGTCAGTAGGAGTAATGTTTCTTAGTAATTTTTGACAATCTCCCTTTCAGAGAGATTGGCCATTTTAGAGTACAGTAGGTACAGTTCATGCTCTAGACACTATGTTGTTCTAGTTTTCTTTATAGCAAGATCTCTCCTTGTATTTTATTTTGTCAACTGTCAAAGTTCTCATTGCTTTGTCCTTTATATTTCTTTTCTGCGACAGTTGTCTCAAGGGGAGGTGTTTGTCATTTGCTGCACTATTCAGTGAAAGTCTCTCAAATAAGAGGATTTTTCTTTCTTCTAAGCATCAGTTCCAGCACACATCAGCCTTCCCCAGACCTGTACTGCATTATACCTTACTGATTCACCATCTTCCACCCCCTTCTCCTCAAAAACAGTTGAGGCAAAGAGTATCTCTGTGTTCAGTGCCAGCCCTATGCACTGCTAGCACCAGCTCCTGCCTTTGTAAAGAGGAAACCAAAAATATAAACAACACAGCACAGATTTTTTTCAAAAATTTCTCATGTACATCCTTCTCCCGGTATTGGTTAACTGGCTATGTGACAATACTTATCTCTGTTCTGCCACAGATAATGGCATGCCCTATTTCCCTCAGGGCTTTCCACAAAGCATCCCCCTTCCAGCTCCCACTGGACATTTGTTCCTCTAATACCCACTCCTACTTCACATGGAAAGGATTATTTCCAACAGCAACTCAGTATACGCTTCTCCTTCTCTTTATCTCTGTCTCTCTTCAGAGGACTGATGACTGAATCATCCTTTACACTGAGGATAAAAATAATTATGGAAGGGCTAGGAAGCTCCATGAGTTTCAACTTGCAGAGTTTCTGTTGGGTTTGCCCATCAAGGGGCGGGGGAGGGAGGACAGGGTGTGGTTTTATCCCTAAGCTAAAAATACAAAAGGCAAACAGTGGTTCCAATAAGTGTAAACTACACATTGTACCCAGTGTTATTATTCTGTATTGGTTTACAACCTCCCTTTCATGAGGATATGATAGTGATGACTTCACTTCACCCATCACTAGTACCGTGGGAATCAGTAACCATTATACTGATGGCAAAGATAATTTGGGTCCAAGCAGAAAAGAGAAATTACTTATCCAGCCAAAAAGAATGGGGTTCCTACTACTTTAGGACAAGATTAAAGCCTGGAATTGGAATCAAATCTTTGTGGTCAGGAAGAATCTGGACACAGCCATGACTGAAAGGCAAAGAAGCAGACAGCGTGGCCCAGCAGGTGCCAACCAGCCTGCTGGCTTAGGCTGGGCTGCAGACTTGGCAAGAACTTCAAGGACTCAGGAGCAGAAGGAAGACAAAAGTCCAGACCTGGGGTGGGGGCTGTCAAAAGGAGCCTGAGAACCTCTCTGAGTGGGAGAGGAAGCTGAAGTGGGGAGATTGTCTTGGGGTGGAGGCTGCAACTGTGGGAGATGTAGCCATTCAGGGAATGTAGTATTCTGTAGTTTCAAGGAATTATGAAAGGTATTTTGAACTAGGACAATTAGTCCCTGGGAATGCATCTTTCCATTGCTTGGTTATTTCAGATAAGGAAAAGAAATACTTACCTCAATTCATTTTTAACACTGTTGTGTAAGTCTTTGATGACTAAACAACCTGATAACATAGGAAACAGAAAATATTAGATTGGGTTGATCGAAAATTTTTTAAAAAAACAAACTCACAAGCATATTTTTAGAACTCTGCTATATTGCATAATTTGTTAGAGATCATCAATACCAAGTTTCAGTCCTGTACTTCCCCTGTACAGTTTTTCTGAAACATGATATTATATGGATTTTAAGTAGCAGGCAAGATAAAAAAAAGTATCATGGTATTTTATATATTGCTTTTAAGTTACTTCTGTAAGAAATTTTATAATTAAATTTAACAAATGCTCCTATTGTGAGAGACCTAACCAATTTTTAAAAGTAATTATATATGCTTCTTCAATTAGTTCAGACTGCTCTCATCAAGATGATCTTTCCTACCTGGTCCTCTGACTATGTCATCTCCCTTTTTATAGTCTCTGAGTCACTTAACTCAGTTTCTTATTAGTTTCATCTCACATTCATTTTTTCTTGTGATTGTTTTTAGGGTTGTAAGCCACACAGTCTCTGCTTATGCTCTGTACTAATTCCTTTTCACACTTACTCATTACAAGCTTGCCTGCTCTGCTGATGGCTCCAGCTTTTATCTCCAAATCCCCTTCCATTCTCATAAGCACTTCCATCATTTCTTCCAGTCAACACCTAGGCTGAAAGAACTCTCACAACATACCTTTGCCAGCCTTCTCCCTTTTTCTTGTTTAAATTGCTATGGAATTCCAGCTTCTACACAATCACATGGAAATACTAATGTTTTCCCAATTAGAAAACAGTAAGTCACCGGGCATATAAAACAGCGACCACCTAATTACGCGCAGCACGAACCTGTGAGCTCTTACCTCTTTCTATCTCACAGTGCAGCCATAATCAATCCTGTGTACCAACTGCAACATCTTCAGTGCAAATACCAGTGACTGATTTTTCCAGGATGCTTTTAGATTAATACAGGACAAGAAACAGTAGTAGTGCATTATATGCAGACATTTCATGAAAACCGGTAATTTTAAACCTAACAATTTGTTATCAATGATGCTGCGGGCAAAATCAGTACATAAATCAGAACCCTGCCCTACAATGTCCTATTTTTGAAAGTCTGTCGTTTTGGGCCTTTTTAAATAAGAAATGCAAGTTAAAAATTAAAACATGAATTGATTTGAAATAGTTCTGTTTATAATCATCTGCCCATTCAGAGCTATTAAGTAGGTCAAGTGTGTCCTTTTTACAAAGATTTTGAAAGCCACATGCTGTTAGAGGACAAAACAAATTAGTAAGATGCAACTCCCAAGTCCTTTATAGCACTATGTGAAAATGTAAGCCATCTGTAAAAGAAGATGAAAAATATCACAAAGTAAATAAGAAATCAATTCAGCAAAAAGTTTTGAAAAGGAGCTTTAGAGAGACTTGGCAGACTGATATGCTAACAAAAAAAAAAAAAAAAAAAAAAAAGAAAAAAAAGAAAGAAAACATGATAAGGTGGTTGGCTCTGAAGGTTCCTAGAGGTAGAATGGCAAACTGTACAATATTTCAAATACCCCAATTCTGACGTTGTGTGCACAGCCAAATAGCTGGGTTGCTCATATGAGGAAGACTGTGAAAAATTAATGGTTGTTCTTCATATAACTTTTAAGTACATTCTGCAGCAGGATTTTTAAAGCTCTAAAAAAATATTTTACTAAAAATATGAGCAAAATCCAGGCTCCATGGAAGTCAGTGTTTTTAAGTTCAAACAATAGTTCTAATTCTTATCAAATTGGATAGCAGTCTATTAATGTTGGGAATTGGGCTGTATTTCTGTTTCCTGAATGTTGTGCACAGAGGGCTTTTGAAACAAAAGTTGTCATTTGAGTGCTAATTCAGTCATACATGCTACCTTTATATTCAGAACCATAGAAAAGATTCTTGCACGTATGTGCCAGTATTTTTGCAAATTGTTGAAAGATAAAATGTATGTAGGATATGTCGGCTTACCCTTGTGTTTCGGGAAAAATGCTTTATAAAATGTGGTTTTTTTCCAAATAAAATATGTTTCAGGCTTATCTACAGAAAAAATAATAGATATGATAAATTGTACCTGTTTTTTTGCTTGAGCTTCCATTTGTTCCGGAATGATTTTCATAACAAGATATATAGCTTTAATTCCTTTTTTTCTTCTCTGCTGTTGCAAATGGATACTATAAGAATTTTATCTCATTTTATATGTTACTTGTGAAACAGTCTTTCTTGATGAGCTTCCTAAGCTGCTCTTCGAAAAAGAATTAATGGAAAAAATAACTTCATCTTTGGAAAAATAGGGAAATAGTTTGTATCACCATAGTCATAACCATAAAAAGGGTCAGAACACCAATCTTGTGACTGAGCCTTTCCAAAATAAAACAAAACAAAAAAAACCCCAAACCAAAATAAAATAATATTAAATTAAATGCAAAGACAACTTAAATACTGGAGGAAGAAAAATGTAGCAATAATCTGATATCACTAAAAATAATTATGCACTCTTTGTTTCTTTTAGTAGGTTTTGCTTACATATGCAGCTGAAAAATGAAGTAAATAACTTTATTATTTTCACTGAGCAGCATAAATCAAAAAGGGTTAAACTAAAATCTTGGACTAAGGTCTGAACTGACCAGTCTAGGCTAATGTGTTAATCAGAAATGCAAGGCTCTGCTGCAGATCCCGCCAAAGAAAGGATTTCCCATAAAAGAACCAGACATAATAAAAGAAAATTACTTCAAATTACCCTGATCTTCACTCTGACTCATTCTGGGATGCTTTCTAACAAGCCAGGACAAATCTGAAAGAAAACCCAAATAAATATTTGTTGTCAGATTTAATCTATCTAGCAGATATTCTTTCTAAAGAAATCAGGTTATTTAAGCAATGTAGATTCCCATGTAACTCTCTGAAGAAGAAAGGTTTAAGACAAGAGGATGTGAAGGTAATGGTATAAAATAAAATTAAACAAGAACAAATTAATAAGGAGAATTACAGGCTTACATTTAGAACTGGGCCATCCAAATACCTTGGCAATTGCTGGGAATGGTAACCACATTTGCTAAGAAAGCATTCATCTTCTCAAATTAAATAATGTCTCTTAAAAAGTAGCATTTTCCTGTCTGATGAACACTAAGGCTTTTGAGCTACAAGTTGCCCTTTGGACTTGAAGACAAGTGTTTTTAACTAAGTTATTAATAGCAGTATGTACTAATAAAATGTCTCACTGATTTTGTGTTAACTTTACCCAGAGAATCAAAATGAAAGTTTTTAAAAGCCTAAGTTAGATGTGGAGGCCATCAAATATGAAAATCGAACCCTGTGGACACAAGCTAGTGCTCCTTTGATGTAAATATTCTGCTTTTATACTAAATTAATTTATGATACTAAAAGAAAATACCAAGTTCTTTGTTTTGTTTAGCTGTTTTGATATATTTTGCAAAGAGACTTTCAGGCAATCCCTTTTGTTTTATTGCTGAGGTAAAACGGAGAAACCAGACAATCCAGTTAAACAACGTTATTTCTTGATGCAAGCATGAAAAATTTGGTAAAACATCCCAAAACACTTCTTTTTTTCCCTTGAATATTTCAACAGCAAATATCACTGAATGTTAGCTCTAATGAAATTAGCTAAATAGCTGAGACTAGCGTAGCACCCAGTCATTAGATTCTGTTTCCACCTGAGACAGCGAGAGAGACAGGAACACATCTTGGAGAAAAAAATTGATTTGGGAATGAGACACAGAACACAGCTGAAGGATGCTGTTAAGATCTCCATTTATAATTCTCAACCTTTCACGGAGCCTTCAAGGCAAACCTATTACATGCACAGTTTAATTGTCTAAGGAGAGAGTTGGGCTACTGGGTCAGTACAGACTTACTATAATAAACAGTGTTTAAAGAGGTCAGCCTGCCCAGTGATGTCTTGAGAGGAAATACTGACTCTGCATTTTTAAGAAACCATTCATTTGTAGGGAAGCTGATTAAACCAGCCAGGCATTGTATGTCCTCTGCCTCTGGGAAGGATGGCAATAGATTTTTAATAAATGCGTAATATTTACTGAGCTGTATGAATATTTAGAAGCTAAGGTGTTTAAATTCTGATCATCTTTTGTAACTGCTTACCAGCCCTAGAGTTTTAGGGTTTGTCAGCATTCGTCATTCACTGGGTTGGTAATGAGAGCACTAGACTTAATCTGAAGAAAATCTTTCAACTGTTATTAGCCTATAATGATTTTTTTTTAATATCAGGTGTTGTTGGAAGAGTAGATGCACAAAGAATTAGTTTCTATAGAGATATATACACTCTTTGAAATGTTTATTAAAGATTAGTCAAATCCAACACAAAATTCCTTTGTAATATCCCAGTTTGCCCTGAAATATGGAGAGCAGGCTGCAGTCTGCACTGGGATGGCAGCAGCCGTGCTGTAGGAAGAGACCCTACCTGTTACAGCGTGTGATTCTCTCAAGGGCAAATAAATGCCATTGTATCTTTCTCCCATGTTCCTGATGAAGCTCATTTTTACCTTGACATTGTGGTCCTTCTAAGCCTCTTTTTTGGTCTATATTCTTAAAAATATTCTTTTGGCCTTAAGACTGCAGGTTGAAATTTATTTTCCAATGGTGTCCAGGAGGCCCAGCACATCCAGAGAAAACAAGCAAACTGAGTCTTGAGCTGGGATCCTGAGAACAGACAGGTTGGATGAAACCACAAAGTGTGCATCCACAGCAGCCACGGACCACAGGCTGTGAGAGCAGGGCTCTGAGCCTCTGCAGTGCCAGCTCTTCATGCTTCAGGTGTGGGGTGACCTGGGACTGCTGCCTGGTGCTTGGACTTGGATGGCCAGGGACTTCTAGGCATGGCACAGCACCATTCATATGAGCACTAGGGGAGTGTAACTGATGGAATCTTGGCAGTTAAACTATTTAGGTACTGTAGGATTAAGGAAAAACTGGCAAAGAAATTAGAGGTTCTGCCTTTTGGAGGTAGGCATGACAGCAAGGGGTCAAAATGATTTGGCGGTTCTAGCCCTCGGGCCTGTCTAAAGTTGCTGTTCTATTAATTATGCAGTTTTTTACAGGTATACAGAAGATGAGAGAGTTTGGCATTTTCTTGCCTGCCCTGCCAGCATTTATTCTTTGACAAGACCAGCCTTGTGTAAACAGTCTGAACCCAATGGTATTTGCTTAACATTTTAATTGGGAAATATTTTAAAGGGAGGGAGCTTGAGGTGTCCTTTGTTTTCTGCTTGGTGGTTTCCCATGTTTCTCATGAAATGGAACAGACTCAGCTCTTTTGTCTATTCTCTGTTTTCTTCTTGTGCTAGCATATTAATAAAACATCATAAGGCACTAGGCTATTTGTAACAGTCCAACTTATAGCCATCTTTGTGGTAAGGGCAGGCCTGCTGCCTCTTGCTCTAATCATGCTGTAACTGTGAAAGGCATTGCTAAAGCAGCTAAAGTTGTATTACCTACAAATCTGTCATTTTCTTAACAGGAAAAAATAATTGGGTACAGTTATCTTTCCATTTTTGGGAAAATGGTGAGAACCTTGTCCTGTTACAACAAAATTGAGCACAATTCCAGTTTGTTTTGTTTTGCTTTGTTTTGTTTGAATACATAACTTTCGTCTTATATTTGGTGTTTAAACACTTGCAAGGGGGATCTTCTGGAATTGTTATTTTTATGGATTGCTGTTGTTGCTAAGGCATATTGCTTGTTGAAAGCACTTGGCCTCTGCCTGTCCAGGAGGTGCTTGACAACTTCCGAGCAGGGATCCCAACTTCCCAACAAGACATGAGCAGCCCCACTTCTGCTGGCTGGGCCACGGGAGAAACTCCTTTCTGCAGGCCTTGTTTGAGCTCTTGGATAGAGCCAGCAGAGGGGCTGGAACCTCAGCTGTGGGAGTGTGGTGTCCCTGGCACCATTAATGAGACAGGTCCAGGGCTGTGTGGCTGCCAGCTGGCAGGCACAGCACCTCCCTGCTGTAAGGGTAGCTCCAGTGCCGAACAGGTGAGTGGTAGAAGGCTCTGTTGGGATTTCCTAAGAGCTCAGGCGATGCATGCTCGGCAGGAGATCCATTAGGATTGTTACTTGGGTCTGCAGAAGGAGAGTTGCTTTCACTTTCTCATGCACAGCCTCCTTTGAAGGGGCTGCAAAATCTGCAGTCAAATTCTGCCTAGTCCGTGGACAGTTCTACCTGGTGTGTGAGACTAGCAAAGACTCTGCTGATCATACAATTACAAATTACTCTTTATCTTAAGCAGAACAATTATATTCTATAGATATCTTTATTGCCTCTGATAAGAATGATTATGTTTTCATGTACAGTGTGTTGCAAAAGTTTTATGATATGTAGGGTTTTACAAAGCACTCAGAAATAAAACCTGAGGGGAATAAAAGTCCTTAGCAGATGTAAATCACTGTAGCTGCACCAAAACTAGCTGGGAATCTATCCTTCTATATCTTTATAGCTCAATGTCTCAGAATCTTTATAGATCACTGGACCTGCATAAGGGCCAAACAGTGAAAAAATTTGTATCTTCAACTTCCAAAAGATAACTAGTAGCTATCAGAAGAAATTCTGTACAAGCTAAGAATTGAAGAGAAACTAGATAAGCATTTTAAAGCAAAAACTGAACAATTACTGACATTTTTTTCTTGTTACCGAAAAAATGTTCAGTTATTACTTTACTTCAGGAATTTTTGTTTAACAGCTTGTATAAGAACTGCCTGGAACATTTTTCAAGTTCAGAAAGAGTTTGGAATATAGATTTTTCTATACTTCTTGTGTTTTGATTTTTTGGGGGGGAAATGTAGAACTAGTTCATTAACAGTTCTGATGCTCTTTGAAGGGTATTGGAAGTGTAATTTATTCATAAGCTAGTATGTTAAGGAGTTGAGATTTTGCTAGAAACCTATGATGCACCTTATACGAGAATTTTTTATGAAATAACCTTACTAATTTACATCCAAAGCTCTTTGTCCCAGTAAACTTTACAATTCTAAATCCTGATCCTCCGGTGTCTAGCATTTTGAATCCTATGTTTAAATTTTAGCTAAGTATATGTAAAAATGGTGTACAGGTTACTCATGCTAGTGTAAAGAAAGGACTGTACTTTACATCATCATGTATTTGACTTCTACAAATGCTAATTAATAGTTGTGAAAAAGATGTGAAGCAACAAACAATCAGAACTCTTACTTTGGATAGTCAGCTTTCTCCAGCATGATGCAACACTAAGTTTTGAAATTTCTCATGTAGGCAAAGGAAAACCAGCTTCATAACTCAGCAACAGAAACTACATGAAGCACCCTTCAAAAGTCAAAGTGCTTTACCTCAGCATGTACTTAAATGTTCTGTTTAGAGCTAAATACATTCTTGAAGGCATCATATTCAGAAAATAATGAGACACAATTATTAAAATAGAAACCTCTCTTTCTATTTTAAATAATTTTTTCTCACCATTTCAATGACGCCCTTGAAAAGCAATGAACTTTTGAGAGGTGTCTACTGCAAAGGTAGATGGAAACTCTCAAAATTTTTTTTCTCACATGTTTAAATAGTAATTGCTTTTCCATTTAGTATCCAAATGTTTCTTTGTGCTACAGACTACATATACAAAATATATGCATGTTCTTCTTGGATGGTCTTCTATTTTATCGTACTAGTTTGGCATTCTATGGACATGCTTTTTTAACTAAGCTCAGCATTGAGCTCCTTCAGTTCTTCCCTTATTTGCTGATTAAAAAGCACAGGTCGTATTAAACTGACTCTCACATATCACTTTCTGGGAAAGGTAGTTTGAGTGAAGTATGAGTTTGTCTTCAGAGTGGAAAGATCCTCCCCACAGAGCACTCAATTGTGGTATCCCATGTGCTTTGACATGTAAATGGAACACCACAGGCATTAAATAATTGGGTCAGATATCTACAAGATCTTTATTCTACTGTCAAACGCAATTTAGATCAGATAATTTCCAAAGTTAAAAGAACTTGCTCCTGCTACCATTGAAGTCAAGAAAAAAATTCCTGTTGGTAGCAGCCTGAGCAGACTGAAACCTGAAGACATTATTTCATCTTCCACTATTTGGTCTTCTCTCACATTTTTTGACTGAATACAATTTTATTTCCATAATATTTTTAAATTTCCTGATCAGTTTTTGAATTTGCTACTATCTGATTTACTTAATCTCCTACTTTCCTACTTTTTGGTGGCACATTTTGTTGCAGATCCTACAAACTCCCAACACAAGCAATTGATCCTTTTAGTCCTATGGCATATTGTTGGAAATTAGGAAGGTCTTTGGAGAAATCAAAGGCAAGATCACAGTGTCCTACACGCTCATAAAGATCATTGCCCTGCAAACACATGATAATGACTTCGTGCATAGAGCAATTTCATTGAGTTCAGAGCTTTGATGCTACAATTTACTTCATGTACTTGGAGACACTTTGAATATATTGGGTTTCCTCACAAGTCCATGAATAATAAGGATTGGGGCATAAGATGACTTCTTAAGGAGTAATAAATCAGTGGCATTAAGTATGAGAAGTTTGCTCTTTGTAAAGCTCCTTTGAAGTGTAAATGTTAGGGCATCATTTTGTTACTAGCCTGTTTTGTTCTCTCAAGCTCAGCTGGTGAGATAACACTGAGTTTTAGTAGAATGACTAAAAGTGCAGAAAAACTCAGCAGATATTTCAACAAGCTGAAAGTGATTTTCATGTCATTACGAATACTGACAATCATGTTGCTAGGTTTTTTTTCCATTTGTTTTTTAAACAAATGTGCCAAAGCTAGAAAATGTAAAGAACTTCTGAAATATATTAACCTAAGCAATTAAAAGGTATATTGTAACAGTGTGGCCGTAACGTTGCTTTTGAAGAAGTCTGAGGAAATATTCTCAGGTATTTCTCAAAATAATTGGCAGTCACTTTCTTTTTACTTGTTATTTCTATTTATTATATATTAGGAATTCACAGAAAGATCTTTTTTGGAAAAAAATTCAGATTCAGAAGAAAGCTCTTGCGTGGGTAAAATTTAATAACATCTATAGCCAGGGTTATTCCGTTTTCTCACTACTCTTTTATTAATATTCTTTGCTGTAACTTTGATTACTAGACTGTTTCAATGGGCTCAATTAAATATGTGATAATATGATGTAAATTTGTATAATTTTAGAAGAAGTAAATTACAAGAACTACACAAATAATGTCTTATCCAAAATATTATGGTAGACTACTTTCATTTTAAAACTATTATTTTAATAATTTTATTACTTTCATCAATAATTTGATTTCTTCAGAAGAACTACTTGGATAGAAAAATAGTAGGGTGAAACTTGTGCCAAAATTATATCAGATGAAACTCTCCTTGTGATTAACTAAGTTGAAGAATCAGCTCTGAGTTTTGCACTAATATACGTCCATGAAATGTGCCCCAACATTATTTCCCTTTGAAATTCAACCATATTTTAGCTTCTAATTTTTACAGCATTCACAGCACTGCTGAATACTTGTGCAGATTTTATATTCTGTTGAGGAAAAGTGTCAATTTTGTGTAAACTAAATTATGCATGTTAAGTTTTGGAACCATTTATTTTTTCTTTGAATGATACAATGCTCACATTAAATATAGATTGACCCTGGGAGGAAGTAGTATGAGCCAGTAATTTTTCTGTGTTGTGGGAACTAGAAGACCTGGGTCTGTTTCCAATTCTGCCACTTAATTGTTATATCACCTTGAGCAAAGTCCCTCTAACAAAGTCAAATTTAAGTGCTTCAAGTTATACATCCAGCTCCATATTCAAGAACATAAGTATGCAGATATTTATGAATGAGGGAGTTAAATCATGCAGAGAGACAGGGTATTTATTTTTATTTCTTAATAGAAATTTTGGTAGACAATGTCAGGCTTATCAAATTTTAAAAGCTGTAACTGAAACTTTTTATGCCATCTGCAAAGGGAATAACTTTTTACCAAATGGGAAGGGGTTGTTGTAAAACAGGGGGCAATGAAAGGTGATCATGATGGGTTTTCAAATCTTCAGAGAACAGCTATGACATATGGGAAAAATTCACTTTTATGATTACGACATATTAACATTTCAATTGTGCACTCTCTGTGAAGCTTTTCTTACCATAGCAGGATGAAGCGGTTTCCAGTAAACTAGAAATGTGAAGTTATCAGGATCCTGCATGAGACTTTGCTTTGGAAGATGGCTCAGAAACAAGAGAGTATATGGCTGGAGCCATTGTGGGTAGGGGCTGGAGGAAAGCAAATATCAGGAGTAGTATTGGGACAGAAGAAAGGCTCAGTAAAAGATCTACATGTATTTAATGCCTATAAAACCTTTTCCCCCCTAGTCAAAAACTCTCACAAGCACAAGTATCTCTTTTATTCTCTTTTCTGTTAGAACAAAGTAATGGACACAACCACTCTATTAATCCAGATCTTGCAAGAGAGAAATTTGTGGACTAAATGGAAAAATCCAAATTCCTTGTGACAGAGGAAAAGGGAATCTATGGAAGTATCTCCCAACAGCCAGGGCAACCTGGTGTTCTCCTGCCTCTAACCCAAAACTACATTGTGTATCACAGAGAGGATACAGCTCTGAAGCATCTCAGTACATGGAGTTATGGATTACAGGCAACTACTGGAATATGGTTCTAATTTGAAAAATCCCTTTCATTTGACTAGGCTGCACCAGGATAACAAAGCCATGTGGTTATGCTACTATATCAGGATGAGAACAGATTGAACCTGTTAAACATATGATCTGTCCTTCTGTGAACAGAAAGTGTTGTTCTCCCAACCCCCAGTTTGATTTCTACACTCGCTGTGTCCTGTTCTGCCCTAAACACATGTCAGCCCATGCTTGAGTGCTCATTTCAACACTGGTATTGTGTGAGCAGCTGTGCTCACATCTGTTGACAATGAAGGGATTTGAGTCGTTGAGGTGCCGTACTCCTTTGCTTTCGGCCTGCCTGTAATGAGGAATACAGCCAACACCAATTCTCTTCTAGATCACTTTGTTTGGGAACTAAACACTGCAGCACTTATGTTACTGCTGTGCTATGCCATTTGTCTGTGCCTCTATGATTACTTGCTTCCACTCCCATGAGGACATAGCCCTGAATTTACAATTCTATACTGAATGCATTGCACTCTTCTATCATAAATCTTGGAAGTCCTGGTACCAAGAGCAGAATTCTACTGTCCATGCTACTTGGTTAGGTGGTGCGTACCCAGCTTTTCTCTACCTTTTAGTTTACTTTAAGTTGCCTGTTGTCTGTGCATTTGTTTCCTTCTTCTGCTGTCAGTGCCCTGAAGGCCAGACAAGTAGTCCAGGTCTGGATACAAATCCAGGAGCGGAAGAGAAACTCATTGTTTCAGGGCCAGTAGTATTTAAATTATTGAAGTTATGGATTTCATACTTTATATAGTATCTGTTTAGCTCCTGTCTTATCCTTCTGCAGCCAAGGGGCCTTAATCCTAGTTGTGGGAAGCTGTCTCTCCAAATGAATCAAACTCTACATTCATGACTCATGTCAAATGCAGGCAAAACAGTAAAGGAATTTGAAACTTAGCTATCTTGAAACAAAACCATTCCTTCAGTGTATCTAAATTTATATGTCTTTCATAAAGTAAGATAAAGATTGGGTTTACACACCAGCTTCTTCAATTGAACTGAATTTCCAATCTGTTAAACTATATTCATCACCAAGGAGAAGATGCAAGGACAAAATGTGTTGACAATTCAAAATTTCACTTTCTTGCATGACAATATATAACACATTTAATCCAACTCTATAAAATTTTACAGTGGGCATCTGTTTGAATATACAGCTCACTATCTAAGCTCACTATCTACTCACTAAGTATAACAAATTCAATTTCTTAAAAAATATTTAAGTGCCGTCCAAGGCAAAACGCAAATTGTCAGAGCTACCTTTATTTTATGGGTTTAGAGTGGACCTTGTATTCATTCCCCTCTGCAGTCTCCTCCACCACAAACACACACCTGTTTCCTACCCTGGATCTCATTCAAGAATATAAGAGTAGGAATAATAATTCATATTCTCCTTGTAACAGAGTTAAACTGAATAATTCATAGATTGCTTATTGTGCTACTTTATTCATAAGTGGGTGTGGTGTGACTTACAAAAGGAGGTGCTCAACCAATGATAAGTCAAGGTGAATCACAGATATTATTTCGAAAGTGATGGGATTGTGGTCATTTGTGTCTCCTGATGCAATTAATTTCCTAGTTTGGGACACACAATGCTGTATGTGTCAGGAAGCTGAGCTGGATAATACGTTTGCCAAGGAGCAAGACCTGTTTTCCTAAGCAGGTTGGTCACTTACATTTGCACCAATTTGTGGGTATTAGATAAATAATGATTTTTACACATATTTATCTATTTCTCCTAAGACACATCGCTTATATCTGTGCATATTGTCTGAATCTAAGCCACAAACTGATAACAGCCTTAAGTTCACTGTACTTTAAATGTGGTTCTGTTGTGTGCTTGACTTCTTTCTTCCAGCAATGGGATCCTCATTTATGACTGGGTTCTCACAGATAGTAAAACTAATTAATGAAATATTATCTGGTAGGCACATTGTTTTTTCATTGTTTTATCATTTTAAAGAGACATGCTGCACCATTTCAAGGTGGTGGGGCCTGGGACCATCTCCATGATCTGTGCCAGCACAGCACATATTGCCATAGGATCTGACTTTTTCCAGGTGGTATCATAAAACAGAAGAACAAGTGTTGATAAAATGGCAGCACTTAAAAATTTCAACTGCCAGTGATCAGAGCTGAAATTAACTCCAAAGCTCACTGACAAAGAAAAGCCTGGAGTTACAATGTATAAATGAATAGGAGAGAATCAAGCTCTTAATTTGGAATGCATGAACAATGAAAATTTGATTAAATGAAAGCTCTTGCTACTAGGTTTTGGCTTTAAAATAATTGCCTCAGAGGGTTAGGGCACACAGAGTAGCTCATAATTAGTATATTAGAAAAATAATGCAAATAAATAAACAACTTTTTCAAAGGCAAAATCCCAGTGTTACATAACTGAGAGTAAGGAATGACTGCTGGTTGGAAAGGTCTTTGAAAAATTCCATATTCATTATCCTAGACGCAAAGAGAATTAAAATAAAGCAGAAAGTAGAGCCTCAAGAAGACTTCAGTGAAGACAGCACAGACTCAATTTCCATCTAAAGTAATGGTGTGAGCGATCTCACACCATTACTCCCAGCTTCAATAAGTTCATTGTGCCCATATTACTGCTTCAAATCTGCACACACAAAAGGAGAAACTAAAGTTTCTCTCTGTGCTCCATCTCATTTAGATAATGGAGTTCAGTGTGATGGGAATTTTTATGTCATGGATGAGCACTCTAAATGATAGAGAAATGAAAGTTGTCAGCAGCCAAAAGCATATGTCGGACTGACACAGCATTACCAGAGATACTTACAGAAAGTAACATCCTACTGCTAGAACATATAGGTCCTGTAGGTATAGGCTGACAGGAAAAACAAAACATTATTTCATTTGTGCATTTGCTGCTTTAAGTCATCTACAGAGACTAGAGGAACACCTATTTAAGGAAGATTTAAATGGAAAAGAAAACCCAGACTATCAACACATGGTCTCATGTAAGTTTTAGCTGGTTCTGTTCTGCTTAAACCAAATCACAACCTATATAAACAGAGCAAGGTATATAAACATCCTATACGTAGTACATTCAGTTGAATAAACAGTTTGCATACTAACGTAAACGGCTTAGGTGTTTTAATGTGCTGGTGCTATAGCAGGTTCTTAGATACAGATTTTAGAACTCAAAAGGAAATGTGTATATTCAGGTTTTTCAATCAAAAATAAATATACTCAGGGACAGCAACTATTTTCTCCCTTAATCTTGAAAATTCTTTTATCAGTACCATCAGTCAATTCCATAAGGTTATACTTGATTGGTAAGAGCTTTTACCTTTTTTTCATCAAGAGGTGTCTGTAAATAGTGGTAATGTGGGTTTACCCCCCATATTTCACCCCCCCTCCCAATTCATAAGCTGAAGCATGAATACTTAAGGTTTATGACAGAGGCAATATCACTGCCTGCTGTCTAGGAAAATTAAACAAAATAAAGAAAAATATCTCATGAGATATTTACAATTTGCCTAAAAAGGAAGAAGAAATTTGGTGGAAAATTGAATCTGGTAATTGATTCTATGGTTTTGCATATCAGTTGAGGCTGTGTTGACAAAATTTCGTGGCTGACTGCCTTTAAACTCTGATGTTTCAACCTTGCTCTATGCCTGGCTACATTAAATGCATTCTCTTCTTTATGCGCAATAAGAAGGGACTCCTAGAAGAGGCCTTCCAAAGTCTGTCATCAGCTAAATTAGGAAATTAAAATTGATTCCTAAGAGTCATGTTACAGAAGTTATGGGTTCTTTGTAGAAATTCAGCATACGAAATACAGCTGAGCCCTTAAGCACAGACAACAGGATATTTTAAAAAGCCCGGAGCAGGGGTAAGCTGTGATGCTGCGGCATTTATTCCTCTCTTAATTACAGGTGTTGATGTCTGTGCCATCTGGCCTGTCTCATGACAAAATCTCACCAGCCAAAGAGTGCAGAAATAAATAGACAATTAGTTAAAATGCATTGACTGCATGGACTGCTGAGTAAGCAATTGTTGTCACCTAAAGCTGAGTTTCCTTGGCACAGATCCTGGTGCAGTTTCTCCAATTGCTCTGTTAACATGCAGGACTAGAATTTCCATTCTGTCGAAGGGGAAATCAAATGGGGCATTCAAGAGGGCATCATCAAGAGAAGTTCAAGCCCAGACTACCAGGAAGATTGTCACTCTTTAAAGTGCTCAAATAAGTTTTACAACTGGTTTAAGCAGTTAAGGTATAGTTCATTTATTTTCAACTCAAATACCCATATATTGCAGTACATCTGCAGTTTTATCACTGTTTTGTACCTCATACCAGGGTAGAAAACTAATCTGTTAAACACTGTGTTCTAGACTCACACTTCCAAGTTTTAGGGTCCAAACTGTGATGCCTCTGATAATAATTTCGTTCATTCCTCTCTCCCCAGAGCAGATGGCCAGGTGGCCACGTGCCTTGAGAGGAGGATTCAGCTCAAATATAAGGCAAATTGCCTCTAGAGTAACTGCCTGTGCTCACTGACCAACAAATCCCTGTTGGATGCCAAAAGCTTGTAGGGTTTTGGTTCAGACAACCTGCTTGTGCAGCTGATGCTGTCTGTACCCACAGGTAGCTCACTGAAATATGGGAAGGAAAAATGGTATGGCTCATGAATTACACAATCCCTGAGGTTGGAAAAGAACTCTAAGATCATTGAGTCCAACCATTAACCCAGCACCACTGTGTTTACCACTTAGCCATAGTACCAAGAGCCACATCCACATGCCTTTTGAACACTTCCAGGGATGGTGATGCTGCCAGTTGCCTGTACAGCCTGTTCCAATGGTTGACACCCCCCACTTTCAGTAAAGAAATCTTCCTTAATAGGTAGCCCAAACCTCCCCTGAAACAGCAAGATAGGCCATTTCCTCTGGTCCTAGATTTAGAATTGGTGGGCATCAGTTTATGAAATATGTGCTGACAAATGCCCCATCTGTATCTCTGTTGCACCAATGAGCAAAGCTGGCTCGTGTGGAAGTTAGTATAACCAGAATATTTTAGATGTGGTTCTTATCCCCTCCAAGCTGTATGCTGAAACTATAGAAAAGCAGGGATTTTTTTAGAAATCTGTCCTGACTGCTAAGCAAAAGGATAATGCTGGCAACTTAGGGGTGCCTGAAGTGAGACTTCCAGTACTCAGGTCACTCCTATGAGCTCCAGTTTCTGGTTTCATCAGGACTTTGTTGGTTCATGTTTTCCCTTGCTGTGATAAAGGACATCATCTGTTTTCAGATATGTTCATGAAACTTCCATTGACATCATTGGGAGTTGTACATGAATAGCTGACACCAGGATTTGGGCCTTAAAAGTTTATGGTGCCCTGAGGAGTTTTTTAAATGTATTTTGCTTGGTTTCATCTGTGAATATCCTGGGATACAGCTGCTCAACCAAACAACAAACACACTTTAGGAGCTCAAACTGTTCATGAAACACTATCTAGTACAAATAAAGGTGTCCTCAGGGCATGAAGTAAATATATGGAATTTATGCAATATTCATGCATTTGCTTTACATTACTAATGTTTTTCTTGTGTATTCAGTGAATTACTCCATCATGGAATTTATTCATGAAAATATTACAGCAGAAATAAATCATAGAACGGGAGGGAGGAAAATATCAGGAAATAGATAAGAATATTGATAAACTGTATAATAAACATTTCTAAAAATCATCTCAAGAGTTCAGCAAAAACTTGTACATATCTCCTTATATTTTGACTGAAGAAAGATTTATTAAACTTACAATATGCCAGAGAATATCATGAACATGATACCATTTTCCTTTTAAGTGGAGCAATTTGTTTTATGGCAAATGATTACTAAAAAATGCATTAGAGAGCTATTTAATCCTGATAATAGATTAAAAGCTGTATTGTATAACCAAAGCACTATCACTCCAGAGCAGAGCTGTATTGCAGTGGCAGTCACAGATGAGAAATGTGACACTGCAAGCCCCTTTCTGGGGTCATTGTTCCCTCAGCTGCTGCAGAGCTGGGAGCCACCAAGCTGTTTTCTTCCCTTCTTCTCTGCAACCATTAGGAATGTTAAGTCTTGCATTTACCTAAGAAGACTGTCATTTCATCTCCACTTGGTACAGGGGAACAAGGAAAAGGAAATATCAAAAGCTGACAATCTTGAAAAGATTCATAGTTCCTTCTGCCCAAATCCACTGCCAAGAGAATTAAATACAGTTTCTGAATTAAGTTCTGATTGCAGAAGTTAGAAATGTGAGTGGATCCCAAATCTTATTATTTCTTGGAGGCTTTGGTAGGAGAATAAAAATTTTCTACGGTCAGCTATCACAAGAGTCAAAAGCCAAAATGCATATTTCAGATGCCTTCTGAGCCAGCCATAAGCCACATCATTGTGTACACTGTCATGATGTAGAAAAAATTTTAGATTAGAGACTAACATTGTAGATATTAGAACAGCAATAAAATGATTAAGAAACTATGGCTGGACTGTAAAACCAGCAAGTAGAAGAGACTTTTATTACAAACAAAACACATATTTCTAATTGATTAGTCACTGAAATGAGCTGATGAGGGAGGGCATCTACATGTCTGAATTGTTACTGGCCGAGCCTTTGATCCATGTTAGTGTCTTCCAGCTGATGCCTTTCCGGAACATATACTTTACTTAAATACAAGAAGCTGGCTATATGCAGGTGTGTCAGGGTGGAAATCTAACATTTTGAGATGCATGAAAGCTTTTAGTTCATTAAATAGCCAAAAGACTTTGTGGGACTTTTGTTTTCGTGGTGGTGGTTTTGTTTTCTTGTCAGTTGGGGGTGTTTTTCTAAGGAAAATAAGGTTCATCCTTGTAAAAGCTATTGGGTGAGTGTGTTGAGGGGATTTTCTTTTCCTTTGGTGTGCAAATGTAGGTCATGAAGTAGCTTACCCTGAAGTGTAGATAAGCTATCTCTGGGTGATCTGTAATATCATGATTGTGACTCCTTTGACAAGGTTATGAAAAATCAGCAGAAATTATGATATTAATAGCTTTGTTTTTTCTGTTCATGCTGTATTGTAGAGAATAGCAATGTCTGCTGAAAAATATTTCTTACACATGAGGTTTTTTCTAGTAACACAGTCCATAGCCTGCAGACAAATGTAAGGCAAAAGAATGGGCTATAGCAAAAATGGAGAGTTGTTAAACTCTCATCATCAGCTTCTTCCTGATGAAGGATTGATAGCTGAAGCTAAACTGACCACTGTGAACATCCACTCTGCCTTCTCAATAATACAAGTCCTTAGTCTAAGAATTTGTGCAGCAAATTAATTTCTTAGAGTGACAGTATCTTTATGAAGTGTGCTGGGGGGATTTTATTGAAGGATCTGATCTGACAAAAAAAAATCTACCAAAACGTCAGGCAGGTTCTCTCCAAACTTAGTTACCCATACCATAAAGAAACAAAATAAAGAAGCTTTTATTTATTTTAATTTTTCTTAATTTAGCTGCCTTCACATTGTATTTCACTTTTGTCGTTCCCATTTGGGACAGCGAAGGGAAAGAACGACACAAGCTCCAGCCTCAAGACAAAGGAGAAGCAATCTTTATTTTCCACTGTCCTTTTTATAGATAGTTCCAAGAAAAGAGACACAATTGGACACTCAGAACACAAGTTAGAAAACATCACCTGGGAAAACTGTTTTCCTCTTCCAAGGACAGTTTGAATCCTCCTCACACTTCTCAGGAAAGGGTGAGAGAGTTGTTTGACTCAATTTCCCATGGCTTCTGCCCGATCTCTTGCATTCAGCATCCACACACTACAGCTTTGTCCGGGCAACAGGGGTTCCTGCTATCATTATAGGCAATGGTCAAAATATTTTCATTCAGTTTAAATGCCTGGTAAAAGCTATCTCCAGTGTCTCCATGTGGATTAATGTTATTCTAGGCACCAAGATGGGGGAATGGGAGCTTCTCTGGAGCCACAAAGATCTGCAGTGCCCAAGGAGTGGCACAAGAGGAGACAGAGGAGGGAGAAGATCACGATGAGCTCAGAGCCACAGGGTGAAACCAAAGGCAATCCAGCAAAGTGACAAAGCTGCATTAATAGGAAATGGAAAATCGAGAGAGGCTAGTGTTCAAATAATTATACATGTTATGATTCTTATACAAATGTCTGGAAGAGTTACTCTGAAATGGATGATGCCAGAGTTGCAAAGAAATCAGAAATGGAACAGAATACACTGATAAGCATATAAGTAAAATATTGCATACTATCAACATCTTTCCTTGACTCTGTATTGCTGAAAGACCTGTTGCCATTACAGCACTCAGACATACGTACAACTCCCTCTGCATCTGCTTTTGAAAATACTTGATTTTCCATTCCCATAATCCTGACATGTTCACACCCTGGAGGAATCTGTAGATTGCACAGGGTGTAAAAGTCATCCCGGATTCCTGCCTTCAACCTCTTTAATATTTGATGAAGAGTGTGGGTACACCCTGATGCTTATCACAGTATCACCCACTGTGGTTTAAGACCTGGTTGATTCTGTTATGTTAAGAGGGAAGGAATAAAAGAGACTGTAACCATAAGTGTTTGAATATATTGTATATGTTCATGTTAGAGGCAGACAAAGTTATTATACAGCTTATATCTTTCAGTAAATAAGGCTATTAACATTTCTTTGTTTTTCATACACAGGTCAATTAAAGTATACTCCTCCTACAGAGAACGATATAATACAATTTCAGTGTTAATTCATTCTCATCCTCCCTCATCATAAACTTTTCTTGCACAACCAAATTTACTCCAGGCTGTTCAGTCCTGCATGCACATCTTGAATTTCATTACAATTTTCAATACAGAGCTCGTCCTAGCTGTGAAAGAAGATATTTAATAAAAAGCTCAATAAATAATTGGTTCCAAAAATTCCATCTTACAATTATATCAACGGGCCATTCTGAGAGAACATTTGTTTTATTTTCATATGAGACACTTATCAATCTCAAAGGAGGAGAAGCTCAAACTGAGTCTCAGCTGTGGCTGGATATTAAGATAAAGAAATTTTTTCTTTTATGAAGGGTTTCACATACATGAACAGAACACTCCATTCTTCACAGTGCCAGGTGGAAAGATAATCTTTGCATGTTGCACTATTACTCTCACTTCCCTTAACTATAATGCACAACCTGAACAGATGTAAGAAGCCCTAATCAACCCAAAATAAATCAATGGTTTCAGTTAAAGTGGTGGCTGTTTAACATTTCCCTAGAGATGATCAGCAGCACTTAAAATTGACTGCTATGTTACTACACATACCACAGTGTAATAGAGGAAACTTACCCTTCATGATGAAATACTTGTAAGATTCAATGAGCTTACTCTAAAATGCCTGCTTCACACAGAGAAATTTTTTTTTGAAATTTAAAATATTTAGTATTTTAATGGATAACATCTTTTTATATTAAGTATGTGGTTATATATACACCACAATACTATTTTTATCATCTTCGTGCCACGAAGATTAAAAGAAGTAGTCATGCAACAAATAATTATAAAAAATATTTCTGGGGAGTGCTTAATTCCCAGAGCACTAGGCATGAGGTGCAGTGCTTGGTGCAATATAAAAGGGTAAACTAGAGGGCAGACTGCTCTGTTTTTCACCACTACATTACTTTTCATGCCCACAGCCCATTCTGTTGTACTGGCCGAAAAAAAGAAAGGGAAATAAACCAAGGAGCTGTCCAGTCTCCAGAGCCACCATAACCTCAAAAAAGGGTTGTACTGAGCTAGAGGCACAGTTACTTTATCACTTCATAAATATGCATTTTGATTACAATATCTATTTACTGCTTCAATCAGTACAATGATAGATTTATTGTTCCAGGGCTAAATATACTTTTGGCTTGAGGAAATAGAAGTGATTATGTTTCATTCACAAGACCATTTGGACCACTTTCCTAGGCCGTGTTACATTTTGGTCATAGAAAAGACAGAATCAAAATAGCTAGAAATAAACAGCAAAAGAGTGCATTGGATTTTCAGTTGTGTCCACTCATCACATCTTTCTCTTTCTGCACTACTACCACCAAAAACGCTTCTGCAATAGCCATGTCAGCAGTTTGGATTTATGCTGTCTCTAAGGTCTCATTTGGACCATGCTTACTGTCGGCAGCCCTTGCTGTCTCTGGGTTTCTGCCTGCCTTTCTCCTGCAGAAGGTCTCTGGGTCAGAGGTGGTGTCTCCTTGTGGTGGGAGTCAAAGTAGCTGCCCTTTGTCAGAGAACTTCACAGCCTATCTCTCAGTAAAATTTCAATTATCTTTAGGGGGATGTTTGTTGGGAAACCACCCCAAACAGTCATCAGCAGCTCAAGGAAAAGAGTTTTAGATCTCCAAAGTTTGACAAGCATGAGAACTTCAATAACCTCTGCAGGTGATGTCCAGGGATGGAACACAGCAGTTTCTGTGCTCATCTGTTTCTGTTAGAACAGCCAGAGGAGTGTGGATTACGCAAGGTCAGTCTTTGAGTCAGCCCAGTGACTCAGGGCATCCAGGTCCTGCAGGTCTTGCAGGCACTTGAAATAGCTGGTTTGCCTGAGTTAGCAGGATCCTTTCTCCCTTTGAGGATCCTTGGTCACCCCAGTTGTCGGAGGGACGCAACCGCCTGCAGCAGCCCTGCCATGCCAGTCACCTCAATTACTCACCTCAGTGGTTTTGCAGGAAAGTGCAGCATAAATACCCTGGCACTGATGGAACCTGTTTTGAAAATGTTGTGTACAAAGACACTCTTCAGAGCCCATATGTTTTGAATTATCTCTGTATTTTTAAAAATATGATCCTTCAATGTATACATATAACTGGAGCAGTTATTCACAATTTTTAAAATGAAACCTAAAAATCATCAAAATTGCTTTCCTAGTAAAAAATTAAATCAAATAAATTCAATTGACCCTTTAATTACCAGGTCAGCAAGTACTTGGCATTGGAACTCAGTTTTATTCCACATAGCTATGCCTATCAAATCTTTCCATTTGGATTTAATGCAGGAAGCAGCCTGTGACTGATCATACTGGTAGGCAGTATTGCTATTGTTCTATGAAATGTAAATTTCTTTCAAAGAACACAATTCCCAGAAGCAGACAGCATGATAATTGATAAAAAAGTTGGAAATACAGATTTGGTTTACAGACAATATAGAAGAGCAGTGTAATCAATAAATAACACCAACAAGAATTTTAATAGGAATAATAACCTTTACAGCAACTTGTTCTAGAGTCAACAGGTTCAAAAAAGCAACAGCTTCTTTAGACATCTCAGTAAATTATTACTTTTTTATGAATGATACTTGCAGTGTCCAGAAGAATTCTATATTGTTAATCTTTTATGTAATTTTAGTAAACCCTGTTTGAAAGCTAGGTTGCAATTTTGACCTTTCCTACCTGTGGTATTTTTCTGTTTCTGAGCTGCTCTTTCATATACCTTTTGTTTTTCTTGCTGTCCTGTACATTTTGTCTCTAAGCTAGCACAATGAAATACAATTTATTGAATAACATTTGGAGTATCTTTAATACAGGAGTAACAGGTCTCTTGAAGTTACAAATAACATAGAGACTGGACTAAAATATCTATGACCTTTCACTTCTCTGCATAGGCCTCCAGTGGGCTACTGTGTACTACCTCATAGCTTGAAAAGAGTGTTGCTTCACAAAATTACATGTAATATTTGCAGGTAGAAAAGAGTAATTACCTGTAGACTGTGAATTCTTTGACATCTCCCACCATTAACAAGAATACTGCTGCTGTGGTATACTGTATCTATTGTTGAAAAGTCATTTTACATCTAAATTACGGGAAATAAGAAACAAAGAACTTCAGCCAACTAAAATAATTATGACAATCGTGTTCCAAATAGAAGTTCCAATCCTATGCAATGAAAGTAAATGGGATTTTTGCCATCAAATCCAAAGGAGACTATGACTGCACCCTGTGTTTTTCAGTGAGTCAGAGCACTGACATACGTCCCATATACTGTTATTGGCGATTCCTTAACCTTCCTAATGTTGTTCCTGTGTAGATTTGTTTTCTGGCTTTGGTGGCTACAACTGCTCTTAAAACCATAGCAACTCTCTTGGCAGTCTTCACATCTTTTCAACATTTTCGTTTTTAACTCTAATATTATTTCACAAATAGTGGAGAGAAAGACGAAAGGAGAACTGAATCCTGTTTCTGGGTGTTCAAAGGTACCTCACGTTAACTCTCTTCTGGAATACGTGCTATTTCATTCCTTTAGCCTAACAGTCAAAAGAAAAAGTGTCAAAAACCACAAAATAACATCCTGTTCTTTCTCTAGACCCTTGTAAACAGTTTGAGAAAATACCAAATTATGTGTCTTAGTTTATTTATTGCATGAATCACAAGCTATCAAAATATTCCATGTTTCTAAAGTTTATTGAGCTGTGGAGAGTGTGAAACTGCTACCAGTCACATTCTGAATTTTTCTTATAAAACTAGATAATATCAACAACAACAAATGATTAAGTAAAACTGAGAATTTCACCCAGGGCAAAATTTCCCCACAAGTTCCCAAAAGAACAAAGATTTTTGTCATGGGCAACAACTCAGTCACTTTACCAGAGAATGCAATAATTCTGTGGCAAAATCTGATAGGGCATTGCTCTGGAATGGAGAAAAGCTGGTTTTCTTTGGTGCTTAAAAAAATAAATATGTAAATTAACTAACCGTAGGATTTTTTTGTTCTATGCTTTTTGTTCTATGAGGCTGCGTAGCAAAAAGTGCTTTGAAAAAAATTCCTTTTATCAGAAATACAGTAGTAGATCATCATTAATTCCTACCATGATAGCAAAAATGTGGCCAGATTTGGCTGCTCTTTGAATATTGAATAAATAAAGTAATGCAAATGGTGCTATTAATGAAATAGCACCACGGTAATGTTAGATATAAATAGATCACTTCACAGTGCTTTTTAGTTGTCATTAAAAACAAATCTTATTTGCATAGCATATAAAAAAATATTTCACCAAATTTTTATAGGTTGAATTATTTAGAGATAAAGAGTAGTTAGAAGGCCCTGGGAAAATCAGGAAAGCTTAAAATATTTTTTCTTTCTACTGAAATAAAGAGTCTGTGCCAGAGCAGGGAAAGAATCTCCACAAACTTTATTTAGTACCTTTAAGGCTAGACAGTTCTACTTTATATAAATGTTGACAATAATTGTTGACAATAAATAATTGACAGTTAGTTTTGCTCAAAAACACAAATGTGCATTGCAATGTGCTTTACTCCACAAATGCATAAACACTAAGGAATGATGGGTACATAGAAGAATAATGGCTGCAACTGTTTCTAACCTTTCCTGCAATAAAGAAACCCTGAAATGCCTCTGACAGTTCATGTGTTTTGTGGAGTTCTGCACATCTCAGCGTTGCAGCATGTGAAGCTCAGCATGGAATCCACTCAGAGAGAGGCCTTAAATTTCTGTCATTATGGGACAAAAGTTAAGACTTTTTTACTTTTTTTACTTTTTTACCTTTTTTACTTTTCAGAAGAAAGAAGTTAGCTTCTTCCAAGGCACTCTACTGAAAAGAGAAAGGAATATAAGAAAGTGTGCAATCTTATATGATATTGCCAGAGGAATCTTCCCACATAGAGATCTTAACATTATTCAGCTACTCTTTAACTAGAGGAACTCCACTGAGGTCAATAGCCCAGCCCAGATACAACACTAATAAAATACCTGTGTTAATAATAGAGCAATTCTCTGAACCTGACGAGGTTCCTTGGCAGAGAACTGAGGAAAGTGAAGGTGTCATTGTGTCCTCTTCCTATACCTGGATGATATTTGGTGAAATCAAATTTTTGTGGCTTTAGGTTGAATATTGAAAGCATGAGCAAGTGGTTCCTATTTACTTGCTTATAATATAAGCAATTGTACCATTCACTTGTTTATGGTCTTCACAAAATATTATTTATACATACATATTCAAGTTATTTATTCATGCATAGTATTTTACGTATATATACATATATCACCAACACATAGAGAAGCTCAGTCTAGCTCCTATTAAGTCCATTGGTAATGGCATCAGACCTTGTGGAAGGAAGGTCTACCTAGCTACCTACATTTTCTTTTCAGTGACTGCACGTACACTATGATCTTCAGCTTTCAGAGATTTTAATGATGATCAACACTTAAATTAATGTCTTTATAAAGCCACTCTACCTGTTTGATAAAACACACTGTACAAACAAGTCTGGTTAATTGTTGCTGTGAATTCAACTTTATCCTTGCTGTAGTAAAAATCTGTCTTGTTCAAGCACAACAGTTGTGGATTTAATTAAATATGTTGCTTAGTGAAGCATCTGTTTAAAACATTAATAAATGGCAACTCGTCTGAGACCTCCATATGTAAAGGTTTTTCACTTCATAACCCAACCTTAAAATGTGCTTTAAAAGTTATAAACCATTAGTTCATCTTTTATTTTGGGCAGATTTTTCATAATTAAAAAGTACTTCTTCTCTAAGTCTGTGCTAATTGATTTTAATTATTTTTAAATAAAATTTAAAAAATCAGGGATTCAAGTTTTAATCTCACTAATCAATAGTAATGCAGAGATACTCCAAAAAGTCAGAGGGGTGTATTCCTTTTTTTTTTTGCTGCATTTGCTGAAGTGCAAATGAATATTCCTCCCTTTTTGAACTTACATAGCTCCCAAGAATATACACTGTAGGGGGCACCTCACCTCCCAGACCACAGCCTAGCAGGGTTAAACTGGGAGTGCAGCAATATGAAGTTACAGGGAGGAAGAGGTGAACTGCACTCCAGCACCTCCACACCATGGCACAAAGGCAGCAGAATTACCAAGGAACTTTGGGGGATTCACATCAAGGCATGAGGTCAGCCCAAGCCCAGAGCAGCGTCCAAATCCTGCATTGTAAATCTGTTCTTGATCAGCAAAGGGAACTGGGGGGAGAAAAAAACTAAAAAATCCCTAAAATTGGTAGGAACCATTGAGTGCTGTTTCACCTTAAGAGCAACCAAGTGGTGGTGCCGTCTGATGGATTTGGGAATGCAGGAATTTTCTGGATTGTAGTAGCTACACACAACCAGTACATGTAAGATTGTCTAAAGATGACTTGGCTGCAGACTAACCCAAAGAGATTCTCAACTCAATTGTCACTAACCTGATTTTGTTTAGGAAGCCACTAAAAAAGAAATGGACGTAAACCATGTTTACAAGGAGTGTTCCAGACCTAATGAGAGGTAAGAAACACGGATACTCCAGGTCTTTGAAGCCCATTCAGAGAATAAGTGAAGTTGTAGTTATCCAGAGCTTTCATGTACCCCTGGTTATGATCCAAATGGGTCCCTAAAACATAATAGTAGAAATGTCTGAGTAAAAAAGGGAAAATTCTTGAGCCACCCAGGCTAAATTTAGTAGTATATTTTGGTAAAAATATTCATGCTTAGCTTCAGCCAACACAGTACCCTTTCTACACTCAAGTCCTTCCAAACATCTGGATTTCCTAGAATGTCTAGCCTTCCAAGTGTTTACTTGTAAAGCTCTTCAGGAGAAAGAGTGTCTTTATTTGTGCTCAGTATAGTATTTGTGGCTGTCTTTCAAAAATAAGAAGGGGAAAAAGATATAAGAGGTGTTCAAACTCTGCTGACTCAAAAGCCAAAAGAGTCAAAGTGATAAATGAACCTGCTTTTGCTAAGCTCAGAGAAAAAAAAATGGCTGGGCAGCTCATACTATAGGTGAAAAGAAACCTTCTTCTTTACAGCTCAAGTAGCAAGTGACCAATCTCTTTTATGAGATTTTTTTCTGAGTACCCAAATTTACCATGAAAATGTCATTCCACTAAATGTTATAACCAAAGTGGATGTCTGACCTCTCATTTCTTACAGAAAAGCTACAAATATATTTAGGTCTAGTGTCAGAAACATCCAGAGAGAGCAAATTGCCTTCATTTGAACAGTAGCCAATCTAGTGGCTCTAGACAAGGTTCTGCAAAATGATTTTTCCACATTTTCTCTGCTGTGGAAATAATGATAATAATTTAATTATTCAAAACAGGTAATAAATACAGTTATTTACTCTCAAAGTATAAAATTATAAGACTCTCTGGACATATTTTTCATTGTGTATTTTTTTTAATATTCATAAAATGGAGCACAAAAAAATGAGTTTCAGATTCCTCTTAGTTATTTAATTAACATTCTATTTGGGAGTAAGATGGGGCTTTGAAAAAAAATTTTAATTGTTCAGTGCTTTGGTGTTTTTTTCTATGCATGCCTGATAGAACTAGAAAAAAACACCAAAACAAATGCCAAAAAATACTTTGAAAAATTAATGTTTTCCATTCACTTAGTAATACATACATTTTTGACTGGTAAATATCAAATGGCTTTAGCAAGGAATGGAATATAACAAACTTTCTTTTACAAATATGAAAACTGACACAAAAGGATATTACAATGTTTTACCTGCAGTTTTCAGTAAAGAGTCAAGGAGCCTTTTGAGGTCCAGCTCAGTGCTATTCATCATTGGTCTCTTAAATGATGCTGATATTTTGTGCAAATCAGCTATTGCAACATATTCAGCCATAGAAATAGCACAGATCTTTCTTTTTCAGCATCAGACAAAACCAAAGACATATCTATTATATGAGAATTTAAATTGAATCTTAACTCATTTTCCTTTGCTAAAATAGTCTTTCAGAAGGTCACAGAATTCATCCTGATAAGATCTGACCTCTAATTAAAAAAACAAAACAAAACAAAACAAAACAAAAAAAAACAAAACAAAACAAAACAAAACAAAACATAAAACAAAACATACTTTCCTCTGGGAAAGCAAAACCAAAAACACAGACAGCATCTTTAAGATGTTTTACAATTCTGACCTCAACAATGAAGAGAAACTCAATTAGTGGTGAAAATCTTTGATTCCATTTTGGCATTCATGTTCTGGGAAGAAGGGAAATATATATGCTTCAACTCTTTTATACATATAATCTTCCTATTCCACTTTATGACTAGAGTATCAGCTTGGATTTTGATTTTCACTGGATATGTCTAGGCTAATCTACACTTAAAATTAAATTCTCTAGAGAATTTTGGGTTGTAATGCAACTATCTAACACCATGTCTGCATCTAGCAGGCCTTCTCTGCTACTCATAGCTACGACCACAGGGAATGTGTGAGGAACTGCCAGTGACACAAGAATCAGTGACAGAAGCCATCCCCTGGCACAGTGGAAGAAGGCCAGGAGGCTGCATAAGCAGTTTGCTGTGCACCTCAGACCCTCTGCTGCCACCAAGGAAAAGCTAACTGAAAATATGAGATTGTTCTGTTGTAAAACTGAGTGGAGGAAAAACCTTCATCACTTGGAATATATGTTAGCTCTGTGGCCAAGCAGATGGTATGGCTTCTCTTCTGAAGGCAAGAACATGACATGCACAGGCAAAGGAAAAGTCTCAGATTGCTAAAGAAACGTAGCTTAAACCCTTGTCCTTGGACAGCAATGAAAACTGCCCACTCAGCACTCCTAAATGCCACTATTATGTCTGGCATTTGGATCTGTAATCTATGAGATTTAGATCTTAGAGCTATAAGACCTATTGAACAGGGCCTCCCTGGGCCCTCGGCACTGAGGATCAACATTTCCCATTCCGAACCTGCACAACAAATCATCTGGTCCCTACACACACCCGAAGGGCTGCACTCTGCTTGGACCTGTGAAATTCTATCCTTTTAATAGAGACAGGATAAGAGGGAGCCATTTTACACTGAAGAAGAGGAGGTTCAGATTAGATATTAGGAAAAAATTCTTCAGTGTGAGGATGGTGAGGAACAAGTTGCCCAGAGATGCTTTAGATGCCACATCCCTGGAAGTGTTCAAGGCCAGGTTGTATGGAGCTCTGAGCAACCTGGTCCAGTGAGAGGAGTCCATACCCATGATTTTTAAGGTCCCTTCCAACCCAAGCCATTTTATGATTCTATGTGAGAAACATGTCTAATTTTTTTTTTGCCTAGTTCAAAAGCTTCCATAGGCAGTGGAAACATGAACATTTAGATCTCTAAGGCTTGTTTGTTTGCTTTTTAATGATTTTCTAGACGACCGTTGAGGATCTAAGGTGTAATTATAGACTACTTCTGTTTTTAATTGAAGAAACAATGTTAAATCCTTCCCAAAGTAATCTTTTTCTTCTATGTGAAACAAATGGAAAAGTCTGTTATTTAAGCCACAATTAAATATATACTTTTTCCTCACATATAATTACATTCACAGCATGGAATACTACTTTCACTTATGCATAAAGTTTTAGAAAAAGTAGAGTGCACAAGATCTGCTAAAAATACTCTAGAAGAAATAATTTTTAAATCTTCCTAAATAAACCTTAAAAGGAACACTGCTGAAACCATTTATCACTTTCTTAGGTAACTTTAAATTTGACTGTTAAACTAAAATAAAGAAAATATTATTTATTATTTGCCATAGAGCAAAAAGGTGCACAGAACTGATTGGAACCTGCATTTTGGTTCATGCCCATCTATTACTGAAAATTTTCTGTGTTATTTTCAGTGGAAATAAAACCAGTTACTCTGTCACAGGAATTACATTTGTACGGAAAACTGCCAGGATTGATCTAATACTGATAAAAACAAATATTGGTGTAAATTTATGGACTAAATTCACAGCACAGTCTCACAGCATTTTATCCAAGACGTAGTTTTATAATTCAGAGGAGACCAAACCCAGTGACTAAATAAATATAAAATGCACTTTATTTTATAGGTCACAGCTAAAGTATGTTGGCAGATATGGTCAGTGATGCACCAACCAACTTTGTCTAAGCACTCAAACATGATTTGGGAATTAAACAGAAAGCAGCTTACTTTTCAGTTAGAAACTTTAGGACACCCTGTCACAGTCATTCGTTCACACCTCAGCAGAAAACTGTATGTCTGGTGAATTCAGTGTTTTCCTGATTCTTGTTCTTTTACAAGTGCCAGTGGATTGGTGGCTTCATTTGAAGTTTTAATGAAACAATTAATCTTTTTGGAGATTTCGTTCCACTTTCGGATATTTTCAGAAGCACTAGCAGTGAGGCATAATTTGGAAAACAAAATGAATTCTCTACCAGACTGGCCACGTGCCCTGCCTTCATTAGAGCACTGGGACCATTTTGCTTCCTAGGGTTGCACTTTGAGAACTGTGAGTATCTCATTACCCGTTACCGTCTGGAACACCCTGTGTGCAGTGGAGGTCAGAGGCAATGAGTTATGGTTGGAGGTGGAACACACACCAAAACAAGGGAGGCAAAATTCAGTTTTAAGCCAGAATATCTCTCTCTCTGCCACATAATTTGATATATTATTTCTTTAATCCACATGCAGCCTCCTTCATTCAGGAGGTAGAACAATGAACCATTGGTGGGAGGGATGGAGTCCTTTAAGAAAAACTACTTGAGAAAGCCAAATAATTCTCAACCAATTAGCAAGAGTAGAATTCTGGCTAAAAGAAGAGCAAAACCTGTAAGAAAGAAAATTGTCATTGGCACAGACACAAGGAAGAGGACTTACATCAAATTGTGTTACTGGAGATTAGGACTGGAAGAGATCGCTGGACAGTAACTCCTTACAGAGGAATGGCCATAGAAATATATCCAGTTATGAAATTAGTCTAAGTGACTGTTTTGCTTCACTTGTGAAGTAAAATCTAAGGTGTTTCATGTTTATTTGTGTTCAAGAAGGTTAACTCTGTAGAATTTATCTACAGTAGATATTGAGTCCACACAGACTCGACCACTGGATTCCACGTGTTCTATACAGAATGGAATAAATTAGTTAGGACTGCAATAACGAGTGTAGTTTACTCCTGCTCAGTTCCTTCCCCACACAGATTTACATGTGTACAGACTCCTTTCACTGGCAATGCAGCTTTTATCATGTGGGCAAAAGTCCCCAAACATAGTGAAAGAACAGAGGAAAAGAAGAAAAGCTGGGGTTTTTTCTGTGCTCTTTACTTCTTTAAGTGACTATCTATATGATTGGCAAATATTCCTTCAGCAGGACAAACCTGAGTAATCACCTTGAAACCCCTCTGCAAGAGGATACCACCAATGCCATAACAGTTCTGGAAAACAGTATCAAAGAGGAGGTCCCTGTGGCAGGGGGTTCCATGCATCTGCCCAGTGGGGTTCCTGCCATGAGAAAGAATAAAGGCTTATAGGCCAGACAGGAATCATTACACCAAAGACTTGATAAATCAGACAGACATATTTTTGCATTGTTTGGAACTATCAAAATATTATTCACATCATAGCTGAAATGCAGGAGATGTGGTACTGAATATTTTTGACATTTATTTTGGATCACAGTTGTGAGCTGACCGCAGCCAAGCCCCCAGCAGCTAAGCCCCCAGCCAATTGCCTTCTCCCCCAGCAGGATGGGGGAGAGAATCATGAGGGCAGAAGTGACAAAAAACTTGCAGTTTGAGATAAAGACACTTTAAGAAATAAAGCAAAAAGGAAAAAACCCAACAAGTTATGCAAACACAATCTCTCTCCACCTCCCATCAGCAGAACAAGGCCCAGGGAGTCTCAGAGCAACAGCTTCTTTGGAAATACTCCCTCAGTTTTATTGCTGAACATGACATTGTATAATGGGGAATATCTCTGAGGTCAGTTTGGATCAGCAGTTGCAGCTGTGCCCCTTCCCAATCTCTTGTTCACCCCCAGCCTATTGGCTCATGAAAACCTTGATTCTGTGCAAGCACTGTTCAGCAGCAGCTAAAACATTTCTGTGTTATCATCAACAGAGTTTTGGTCACAAATCTAAAACACAACACTATAAAGGCTGCTATGAAGAAAATTAACTCCATCCTAACCACACTCAGTGCAATCACAAAAGATAAGAACTCAACCAAAGTTCCTATTTTGCCACAGAATATTACGCATCACACTTGATTAAAGTGCAGCACCACACAGAGACCTTCGTACTTGCTTCTTGTTCAGAGAGGGTTGAAGGCTGATAAGTTGATTCAATATATAAAGATGTTCATGTTCACCTCATCTGTGTGTTTGTTGAAAAAATGAAAACTGTGGAAAATCAGCAAGTAACTTCACGTGCAGCTATTTATGGTTGCAACAGTTGAAGCAGTTACACAAAACCTCACAGCTAATAGATTGTGTCTGATAAGCAAATGAAATTCTAATGGTTAAGAAATCCTCCTCTATGATGGTCTTCCATTAAAAGCAGCTGAAACAGAAATTACTTTCTTTTAGGAATGTACTCTTTCTTATTTGACATCACTTGCATGTCTGTCTATGTATACGACCCCTACCACAAAGCACAGAAACGTCTATGGTTACCAGATGTTCTCAACACAGGTAGTGTTAGAGCACTCCTGTATTCATGACAGAAGTGGAGAAGTGAGGCACAAGTGGAAGGAGAAGTTAGAATCAAAAAAGATCTGTTTCTTTCCTACACTAGTAAGTTCCTTTCACTATTCTTACAGTGACCTGCACCTCTGTCAGCAGACAAGCCCAGCAGAGTAAGAGAACTGGCTGACAGAACTATTTCTAAGAAATCTATATGACATCTAGGAGTGTCAAAACCTGAAAGCTCTTTTCTGCCTAGAGTTATGTCAATGCCAGGGCTTTTGATGGGGAAGTTCTGACATTTAGAGAACACACCAGGCATCTAAAATTGTGGTCTGCTGAGTAAGCACAAAATGTAATTCATCAAACGTCCTTTTTAGATGTACCTAAAGTGACTAAGGATTTCATTTAGGATACCTGAGGCCAAGTGTCCTCATCATCCATCCCTGGACTGGGACCACTTTCCTGAAGACTATAAGGGCTCCAAAGATGAGAACCCAGGGATAATGAGAAGGAGAGTGTTGCCAAATATGCCTCCAAAGTAAAATTTCCCAAAATCTTGTTGCTATTAGAAAATCATTGTCATGGCAGAAGGACCCATTGTCTGACAGAGACAGCATGACAGAGAACATACCCTTGAGAAATTATGAAATATTTGTCATGTTCACATTAGGTTCCAACCTCTGCCACTAGTAGCAGAGTATCTTAAGAATGACCTTAAGTGCCCTTCCTAAAATTCTAATTCATAAAATCTATACCTGAATGGGGTCATGACCAAGTAGAAATTATGTTATGCCTTGTAAGTGAACAGCTCTAGTATTTGTCCTATCCCAGCTGCCCAACTTGGCAGCTGTGCTGAACTGCAAATTCCTATTCCAACCCTATCCTCTCTGTTACTCCTCATGCCTTCCCTCCAAGTTGTTTCCTGAACTAGTCCCGGATCTTTCTGTGGGATCTCTTGCAAGAGCATCCAAAGGAGGAAAGTGCAGGTGGGCTCCTTTCTTAAACGCTTCATCTGAGTAGATGGAACACAGGTTTTGTGCAGGGCATCAAGGCTGGTTGCAAATGGGCAAACAGAGATAGACCCCTCCTGGGGTCAAGCTCATGTTGAAGCTGCACTCTCACACCTTCATCCCTTGCTGATGTATTACATAGCCTCAGACACAAGTTTAGAGTGAGACAGTTTCCCCTTGGCTTATTAGCAGAACATGTCCAAAGGGAGAGCTGCAATCCAGAATATCCACCCCATCTCCCACCAGAAACCCCACTGCCTCTGAAGCAACTTATCCTGGTTGCTAAGGAGCACACAAACAATTTCAAGAGGTCATCTCAGGGAGGAGGGTATGGCTGGACCTATGTGCCTGGAAGCTGCTGTGTTTTTAGGAGATGCCAGGGACTGCTGGTGACACAGGGGTCACAAGACCTGTGATTATAGATCTGAAGGGTGTGAACTCACTCCCTCATTTCTCTCCTGTCTTTTCTTCTTGTGGCCAGGGAGCCCCCTCAGCAAACAGACCTCCTCCTGGTTTGATGGAGGCTGGCATTCATGGCACTGAGATATGCAGACAGACATCTGGAGCCGAAACTCAAGAGAAAACAAACTTAGTGGGAAACTACTTCAGGCTGAATCATGAACTTGAGTGGAACAGCTGAGGGGGGAGAAGGAATTGTTTGATAATAGCCACCCCTGGGAGTGAAAGCCATGGGAAGGTAAAGGCTCTGTGAGAAAGACAGTGGGATTTCTTTCTCATTTATTACTGTTGAATTGTTTTATTTCTGGGGCAGAATCACCTCCGCTGTTCTACAGACTGCACTCAGGCAGAAGAAGGGAACCTAGACTCTCATGAGAATTTCCTAAATAAACACTGTAATTACTTGGGGGAATAAAGATGAGGGTCCAACACAAAAAAAAAAAAAAAAAAAAAGTGTGAGAGATTAAATTGTTAAGTGGCAGATGAAATCCAGTGTAGGTAAAAGAAAAATGTTACATGTGGTGAGAAACAATCCTACTTTTCCATTCATTAAATAGTGGTCAGGGAGAATTTGAAGTTGTTACAGAAAGAGCTTTGAAAAAACAGCAACTCAATGCTTGGGATCATGGCCTGTTATCGATGTTCCTGTGATGTGCATGTTCTGTCCTGTGCCCATGAACTCTGCATTTGATGGCTACAATCATCTCACCATTATTTCTTGGTAATGGAATTTATAATCAGATAACACTAGTCCAAGCCCCAAGGACCAAGATTATTGTGATTTAAATGAAAATTGTCATAATACAGGTACTACACATATTGTTGGTATTCAGGAGTCTTCAGAAGCCTCCATTTAAAATGTGGAGCTCGAAATGTGAATTGTCTATGCCAATGACACTTTCGATAGGATCAGTAAGGAAGCAGAGTGTGAGGTTGCCCAAATATTTAAATCATGCCTTTACTGTGATTTACTAGGAAGTATCTAAAGTTTTTGATCAGCATAGTAATTCAGTTCTGATACTCTTAAAATTACATTAAATTCCCCCAAAGCAGGAAAAGTAGTATATTAATACACTTTGTTTTAAACACGTCCCTTCTTTTCTTAGTTGTGTAATATGAGACCTTGTAGCTAATCTTAAAGTGTTTATGTAAGTAGGTACAAAAATAATAATTAAAATAACTTCTTAAATTTCTAAATTATTATTGGTTTTAATCTTTTGAGGAGGCATTTTAATAAAATAAATGAATGTCTAGTCTTTGCTGACTAAATCTGCTAGCATCTGGCCAGTCTTCCTGATATTTTTCACCTTCTCCAATACCCTGTTTGTCTCTAATAGCTCATATGTTTGCCTTCTGCAAAACTTTGTTTGAATGCAGCCCAAACATTTTTCTGGAAAATGTTAATTTTAGTTATCAATTAATTTTCATGCCCACAAACTCCTCAAAACTTCCTCTTTGAAAAGCCCAGCCCTGTCAGAGAATCTTGAAAAACAGAATTTTCCTTAAGATATAAGTCTTGCTATGAAAAATATGGAGTGCTTACCAATGCAAATGCAAAATTCCTTTAAGAGAGTCATAAATTCAGACATAATATCAATCCAAAGTATTTTGAAAATGAAATATAGGAGAGGCATGACAAACAAAAGGAGTGAAGAGGCAATTGACAGAACTGTAATACCTTTACTTTTTTTTTCATTCTGTATCAGGCTACATTATTCAGGTTCTACATAAGGGCAATAGTACAGAGATTTCAGATATGATATATATCTATATTTATTGCCATGTTTTACTTTAACATGCCAGTTTTTGGGCAATAGACAGCAAGCACTCTGGCTTAAGTATTTAAGACATGGAATTTCCACATCTATCTATTGTTAGTGCACAGACATTTGAGGTAGAAAAATCTGAGTTCAAGAACAAGAACAAAGTAATAAGTAATTTAGTAATTGCCATACAGGAAGCCAGTGGAAGAGATTTTTCAGCAGATATTCTCCTAAATACCTGCTTGCTCAATCTTCCACTGTTCCAGTACAGTGTTATTTCTCATGTCTTCTCCAAAGAAGACATCACTGGAGAAAAGCTCAGATGTACATTCAAAATACTGGTTTTCAACAGTATTGAATTCTCTTTTCGTAGCCTTTTTTTCATATATATGTAACAAAATTATTTAAATATATCCCAAAATGTAAAGAATTATTGGTTTCAAATTTTTTTCTTTTCAAGTTATCTTTGATGTCTGTGACCAGAACCCCAGTGCTGCTGCAGCCATGGTTTGAAGTACTTTCCCCAAGACTTGTGCCATTTCAAACATTCCCTTAGTATTAAAATAAATGAAAATCAGGAAGTATCTAATTGCCCTGGTTTTGATTTTGTTAATAAAATGTGAAAGGTTAAAATGGAGCAAAGCATTCCTTATAGCCATAGAAGTACCAAAGCTTCAAAGATGACTTGGAAAGGAAAGGCTAAAAAAAAGTTACAATAAAGTACAACATTTAAAATAATTTCAGGACATCAGTTTCCATTGAACTTAAAGGGAGTTTGGTGATGACTTAGCTCCTCATAAAATCTGGGCCAGTTTGAATAAAAGCATATGAGGATTCTGCAGCAAGGCCAATAACAAGTATGTGTTTTGTTGCAACATGCATTTTGTAAAGGGATGATGCTTGGACAACAGCACTTGTATCAATTTTTAATGCAGCCACCAAGTCCAACATATTTAAATTCACTGAAGACAATCTTAATATTTATTTACCTCAAATTATGTTCCTTGCTCATCTTGTAGGGGCAAGAATCAGTCTGCAACACCAGTGTCCATCCTTGCCCATTTCACTCCCAGTCATGAACAGTCTGCAGGATTATTTGACTGTCTCTGTTACTGCTCAGGGAAGCATCTGGTTCACTGAGGCAAGACTTCTTGAAAGGGAAATCTACTGCCACAGATAAAAGGAGCTTGTTCATTAAAAACAAGAAAAATTAGTTTCTTCTTTACAGGAATTAGAAAGAAAACAAGAACACTGCCTATCCTTTCCCTGGCCTAGTGGTCAGATGCTCTCCAATACTTGATTGCATGCAATTTAATCCTGTTCACAAGAACCAAATTTACAACTATGGAAAAGAACCAAAGTGTCAAGTTGTCACTACAGATGCAATTTGTATTTGAGTTGGTTCTGATGGCTTTTCTCTCTTTGAAAGAATCGGTCAGAAAACAGGCACTCAGTTCTGCAAGGTACTGATGACATTAGCAGTGTGAGGGAGATTTCGATGGGCAAAATCTGAAAAGTTCAGTGAAATGGATGAAGATTATTGAGATGAGGCCAGCTGGGACCCCTGACATCTAGAGCCAACTGTGCATTTAAGCAAGTGCTTCAGATACCCACGTCCCCAAGTATGGTGTGTTTTAAGGTACCAGATACGTTACTAGTAACAAGGAACGTTGTTTCTCCAGCCAGCTGTGGAAAATCTTACATGGATTAGCTCTTTGAGAATGAGAAAATAAATATTTACAGAAAAAAATGTTCTGCTCAGGTGCTGTAGTCACTGACAGTGTCCTTGACTCATTATAGACAGCTAAGCCTCCTTTAGGATATAGGCAGCCATTTATTTCAAAGGAGTGATTAAGTGGCTGAGGTAGTTCTGATGCAGAGCAAGGTTCAGGTATTGTGTAAGTGAAGTGGTAATTTCTTACTGGACTATCTGAGTCAACAAGTGCTTTTAAGCCCCTGTAGACAAATGCTATCTACGGTGCTGTTTTTATTTATTGATACCTTGATGTTCAAAAGGATTTTTTAAAGCACACCATTTCATATTAGTAGGAAAATCTTGTTGCTGATGGTATCCATCTTTAACTATTTACATGGCTTTTTGTTTGAGTCTGAGCTTCTCTGTCTGCCTTTACAGCCAAATGCTCGGCATCATCTCTGAAAAGCCAGTGTGTTGGCAGCATCAATCCTTTTCTACATGTAAAAATTTTCATCTCGTAATCAAGGTTGAGGTTTAGAAAGAGCAGTGACTGCAGGAGGATAGCTAAGTCTTCCCAACTAAGCAAAGACCCTGATTCAAAGCTTAATGGAAGAAATTATAATGTCTGAGTCACAACAGAGGAACTTCATATTAGAGGAGCAGCAAGTAGAGGTATTATTTACTTGCCTCTTATCATGAAAGAAAGGCTGTAAAGTTTAGTGCAATGCTGCTTTTATTAGTCCATGTCAGGAACTCTAGAGAACAATTTTAAATACTTGCTATACTCTACAAGAACACCTGGCAAAATCTGTAGGAAAAAGCCAGATCTGTATATCATGCAAGATCTTTTATTGGTTTATCAATAGAAATTGATTTAGTTGTTTACATTACTCATTGTTGTTATAATTTTCTATTAGACTAGTCAGTCTTTCTGTCACATCACTTTGTGATCTGCACCAGCATCAATAATTGTTTACAGCTAGGATACATGCAGTTATTATGAAAAGCAAATAAATATTTCAAAGCTATTTAACTTGTATAGTCCTTTTCTTTCCACTAGTGCACCTGTTAAATCACAGAGAGGAAAGGAATTAATCTCATCTAAGCTTTTCCTTGCTTGTTTGACAGTAAAAGCCCTGTTATGGTTTTTGGTGTGTTCAGAGCTCTTAGAATTTGGAGTTCTGACAGAAGATTTTAAGGTGGAATCTCCTCCTATTTCTGTTTTCTATTTTAATAAAAAAGGACATAAGACTTCATGTGAGAAGCAGTTTTATGCATTAAAGTGGTCTTCTTTGGTAACTGAAAACACTCAGGATTCACAAGAATTGTTTTTTGAGAGATCCAGACAGACAGCATTGGAACCTGAATTCAGTCTATATATGAAGAAGTCCAAGGGCATTTCTCCACAGCGCAGTAATGTTCTTTTTCATTTTCACATGGGGGTGATATCTTTTTGGCAGAGCAAGATTCCACTTTGTAGGGGTAGATAGAAAGACAAATGCTGAAACTGTTCACAGGAGTTCCAATTAATGCCAGTGTTGATGGGTTTCATTGCCTGTGTGAGCTTCAGCTGAACAAATAAGGCCTTAAATGGAATGCAGGATTTCAAGTAATTAAACATTCTGTTGCATACTGCAAATAGCTCCTTCTGTCTTCTCACCATAAACACACTGAGAAAATAAAAAGAGATATGGAACATCTTGCACTTCTCCTTACTGTGGATACAGAACAAAGATCTTACAGGTGAAAGACTTCATATTCTACCATCAATCTCCGGAGTCATCTGTGAAGAAGGACACAGGATGACCAATTTAAAACCACAGATGTACCTGTCAAAACCTCAGGCAAATATGCCATAAGCACCAAGCTGACTTTAGCATATTGGCAGCTGTTTGTTGTAAACAAGAGTGTTTGGGGTGGTCCTGAGGGACACCTGGTTTAAGTTTTGTGTTGTGTTTAATCCAACAGCATGCTTCCTTGTAAATGATGTACTTGCACTTGCAAGAGACATTTAGAATATTTGCTAAACATCACAAAGCTGGCATGGATTTCACGCACTGAAAGGTGAATCATTTGGAATTTGGTAAAAATATTGGAGTTCCTTGATATTGCTAACAATTTTCTAATCATTTAATGGTGTTTAAACATTTCCAGGAATATCTAATTGGTAAGTCTAGCTCATTCAATTAAAAAAGTTAATTGAACTCCTTTTCTAAAGCCAGATAGGTCAGGCCAAATACTACTAAAAGTTGACTATCATTCCTGGCTATTATTGATTGTTTCAAACAGTGCTTGAGTTAGACAATTTTTCATAGAAAGCGTTGTTTTTTCTTGTTCATTAGTATAGTCCGTGCATTTTATATCCATTTGCCTGGACAGATAGTTCTTTTCTACCTCTTACCTTTGGTACAATACCTCAGAAGACCATGACATAACACGTGGCAGTTGCCACTACAGAGATCTACACTTGCTACAGAATTGAGTTCCCTACTTGGAAAGCAATTAGGTTTCCATTCCTTGCTCTACTTTTGACTTCAAGAACAACGTGCTCAGTTTATCTGAGGGGAGATAGAGAAGAAGGCCATCCCCACCCAAGAGCTACGTGCTCACAACTCACTGATGTGTACAGAGGTGGAGTAAATTCTTCTGCCTCAGGCACACGTCTCAAACTTAATCCACTCTCTTGTCTGGGTAAAGATGTACTCCAAACTTCCTCTGCCCTTCCACAACTGCCTGTGACAGGCATATATAAAAGAGAAGATTTGTGGACAGATGGCTTGTAAAAGCTGTGGTCCCTGATGCCTGACCCCATCCAGCCATCCTTCCCCCAGGTGGAGAGTCAAAGGAGGGGCTGAAGGAAGTTATTGGAGCAGCTCATGTTGGACAGACAGACACAACCATATGTCCCTAGTGCTTAACCTGCACATTATTTCAGATTCTGAGCCAGGCTGCTGTCCAAGCAGCATGACGAGACTGAGGCATGTACCATCCTCCTGTCCTGCTGACATGGGAAGGACGTTCAGCTGTGGAGTCTGAAGGGAGCTGTGGGACAAGACTCCTACTGGTACACTGCTGGGAGCACCAAACCTCGGAGCAAGAAGCTCATAGACAAGTAAGAGCTTGAAGTCTGCAGCATGCCAAGAGCCTTTGGTGGGAAGCAGAGCTCCTTGACTTATTTCAACAGATAAAACTCATTTCTCCCTTCTTTCCTCAGAAATAATTTGGCATCTTGTTTTGCTGGAGTAGGCCAATGACACTTTGCTACCTCAAAGGGTGTTATGTGGATGTACTTGTGTTTGTAATTGAGGTGGGGCAAAATTTTTAATGAATACTAAATTTCCCAAAAAATTCTTGGAAACCAAAACCATGTAAAAAAACAACTGAAATTAAAATAAATATACATACTTGGGAATATTTTGAAGTGCCAAGAGCTTTGCTTTGACATTTTTGATTAAAATATTTGTGTTTTGTGTCAGACAACATTTTAATTAAAGACAACACAAAAAGATTAAATCACTGAACAAAAAATACAGAATATAAATAATTTTGAAATATGTAACAGAACAAAAATTATGGGCACTCATGTTTTGAATTCTAAAATCCTAATAGGGAAGGAGTTTCTATTCTTCTCTCTCCAAAAAGAACGGCTTTCATCATCACAGATTGTCTTCCCTTATATTTTGGCAGATATGTGAGCCACCAGACTGAAATAACACATTATTTGCTCACCTATATACATAAGGCACTTTGAAATAACCAGAGTATAACTGCCAAATTTCATTTATATGTTTTTAATCACTTTGTTCATTTCATTTACAGGTGAAATTATCAAATATGAGTTGCTATTGTTCTCTATGGAAACAATTTCCTTTCCTAATAGCTTTTATTAGACAATCAAACATGGTGGGTAAAGTGTATTAAATAATAGTAATCAAATGGCAAGCTATTTGGTATTGATTTCAGTGCAAGTGCAAATATCCTTTTACACTTATAAAATAGGAAAAAGTATGAAGAAAGATGCTGCAAAAAGAGCAGACCTTTGAGTACAAATATTACATCATTAATATGTCAGAGGCCTCTCCACACAGCTTTATGGCCCACAGTAACTCTATTGTTTACTATAAAGACTCAGCTGTGGACAGAAATGTCCAGCTGAATGATCATAAATGATTAAAGAGAAGTTTTTGATCTGTGTGGCTTATTTTATGAATATAGTTCATAGTGCTTAATCGTAACAGTGATCCATAGAAGGGAATGAATGAAAAAAGTCATTAAATATTCTTGGTGGCTCACCTTTGCAGTGGAGAAAAATGCATTGAATGTAAGTTGAAGATGGAACAGGTAGGTGACTACTGGAGCAAAAGGAGAGCAGCCACAGTACTGGGGGGAGGGACTGCCCGTCTGGTCTGCTGTGTGTCAGAGGGATTTGTTTGAAAAGCCAGAGGGATACTTGTAAGACTGTCAAGAGGCAGTGTTTATATCCCTTGGATTGGGGAATTTTGTCTTCTAGTCGGATCAACCACTGGCATGTGCATATAGCTGGAAAGCTGTGATGTATTTGTATCTGCTCAGATGTATTTGTATCATTCAGATACAAAATATGTCAAAGTACCTATATCTTAGTGCCACTTAGTTTATCTAGACATGTCATGAATTCTCTCTCATGTTGTGGTATAATCCAGTCTCAAATTCACAGCTGAGTTTGTTTTTCTTAAATAAAAAATGGTCCCCAAGACTCATTCCTCCTAAGCTTCACTTCTGCTAGAATAATCTGCCATCTTGCTCACTCTTCTCTTGGTGGAAGCAATCACCTTCAGCAGAATGAAGCTCCCTTCATCAATGATACCATTTTTTGATGCTTATGACAGTCTCCTCAGAAGCAGAAAACAAAGGATTGAGACTTGTTTCACTCTGAAGTGACCGAAGTATTCACACCTCCTGTGTGCAACAACCACTGGATTCTTGCATGAAAGATTCTTGTTTTCCTGACTTGCTCTTAAAACACCTCCTAGAAACAAGTTTTTGGATGTTTGTTGGGTTATTTAATTTGGTTTTGTTTTTTCTTGTCCCCCCCACCCACCCCCCCAAAAAAAAATGCTTGTATGCCTTTGTGGGATCTGACTTGAGGATTTAAAAATAGCATCAGATGTCTTAAAAAAAGGCCCGTTACCTGAAACACAATGAAAAATATTGTCTGATGTTTTTTGGTCTAGTTTACAGCAGAAGTCAAAGAAATAAGTGATGTAACTGGTGTTCAGATGTAAGAATTGAATGATACAGACTAGAAGTATACAATAAAAAGAATTGTAATACTTTCCTTATATATTCCCATGAGCAATAAAATAATTTTGAGAAATATCATCTAGTGTGATCCTGGCACATTTGGGCAGATCAAGATTTTGTGCTGAAAATACATTCCCTTTTTTAAAACAAAACCAAACCAAAAAAAAAACCTCTTTATCTGAAGGATGAATGAGCTCCTTCAATACATTGTAAATGTTACCCTGGCTGTGATCCAAAGGTTGTGATGTGGAAGGAATAAATTGCTTAATTTCTGCATTTGAAGCCTTTGTTAAAAAATGTTTTAATCTTTTCTTGACTCCACTATAGTTTAAAGTCTGGTTTAACATTCCAGCCAGGCCACAACAAAAAGCATCATTGTTTGACATGCTTTTCCTACAGAGCCTGTCAGATGTGCTGCATTATCTAAACAATGTTGGCAGCAAGTACACAAGTAGCAAGTGTGAATCAAATCAAAGATGTCCTCAAATCCAGACTCCAAGCTTGAATGTTCCCAGACTCCAAGGCTATAGCAGGAGTGTCTGATTATCAATAAGCATAACTAAAAATAATCTAATCATTTAGAATTCAAATCCAAAACTTCATGGTTTCCAACTGGTGAGGAATAACCCTCAGTCTGTTTCCATCCCACACTAGAACCACCAAATTAAGAACTATTCAACTTTGTTCTGTACCTCGAACACAAAAAAGGGGTTTTTAATAGGAGAATATTGTCTGACCCCGATGAGACACACGAGTGATGTGTGCACAGAACAAGCAGTGCAGCTACAGTCGTGTCTGCTGATCCTCTTGCACTTCAGCCTAACCCTCCAACCTCCTCTGTCCTGATTGGCATCCTCACAGTGCGGTGACCACCTTGCTAAAATCTGCCTGCTCAGCTGTTTGGGCAAGGTTTTCCTCACCTTTTTCCATCTAAATGAATTAAGCCAGCAAAAATGTCCTATTTAAACTTTGAAACTGGTCTGACTCACAATGAGTAATGTGCGTTTGGGACTGATTGTATGAACAGTTCAGCCTGAAGGTCTGAGGAAAGCAGTGCAGAGAAGCCAACCATGTGAAGTCTGTGATGCTATGAACAAAGGCATCTTCCAAGTAAAGAAAAGTACTTATGAAAGAACTCAGAATGTCAGTAACTAATTTTATTGCTGCATCACTTACTTACAGTGTATGATACTTTGAAAGAGATTTTTATTTTTCACAAATATCATTTTGAAAGCATACCTTGATACAAAATACAGTACTTCTAAAATAAGTTTCAAAGAACATTTGTTTCAGGGAAAGTTTTGCTAAAAACCAAAATCAAGTGGTGAAAACAAGATTAAATATATTCAGTGCAATCAGCTAATACCAGTAAATATGAATTGTGGTTCCATATGTTTGACATGCAATAACAATTAGTCTGAGGTTCTGTGAGAATATTAGAACTCTTTCTGTGGGAGGTGCCACCATATAATACAGAGATTAAGGGACCAGGATGTGGTAGATGTTAACTGAAGATGCCGGTCTTTGCAATATGGTAAAATTAGGTTCAGCTGTGTGGCCTTACAGGGCATAGAACCTGCACTTAATTTCAGCACACCAGCACAGGCCAATCTGTGCCTCAACAGCCTCTGTGAAAGAAGGGGATCTTCCCTTTACCACCTCATTACTCCATGTTGTCAAATGTTTTACTTTCTTCACTCACAAAAGGAAACCCTTATTAATTGACTGCTATACAGCATTTTGCTACTGTGACTAAATTTAGGCACAAATATAAAAAGGTTTCATTTTGTACTGCCTTTTTAGTATTATTCTTCAAAAGACATCTCTCACTTTTACATTTTTATTTTCTTTTAAACAAATAAATACATTTAATATTGTGGATTTAAATACATCCAACACTACACAACACTAAATTTAGCAGGATTTTATAACTTGATAGGTATTCACTAAAAAATCAGAAACGTTAAATTCAGTTACTCTTCAATGTCAGGTCTGCAGTCTTGTAAGGAACTAAAAATAAAGGATAGAATACTTAATTATTAAGCAATTTCATTAAGGGTTATACCTTCACATCCATTTTTGTCATGTACATTTAAGACAGCACAAAAAATTTATATTACTTCACTGAATTTTGATCAAATGAAAAATGTTGTCTTGCTCTTGTATGAAATTTGATTTTGTGCCTAACAACAAAAAAAGAAGGAAGTTAAAGGAATAGAGATATTAAGGCCTTTTTTGGTTTTTTTGAGGAGTTGAAGGACTAAATTTCAAAATGTTTTCTGTTTCTGTGGGAAAAAAAATGTCTGAGGGACTAGGAGGAAAACAAAATATTCTTATTAGCAGTAAGAATAAGTTTTCTCATTTAACATGGATTTTCTAACTCTTATTTCTCTTCCCCTTAAATTTTGATTTTGTTTTATTGTAACAATTAAATGTAGCAATAGAAAAAGAAAAGGATCTTAATGAAAATGGAGAAAGACACAAGAACCTCCAATACGATATCATGAAAAAAGATGACAGTGTGCCAACAGCTCTATATATATCATTTTATCTACTTTATGAGCCAGACAGCAAGATTTGCCTTTGTAAGAATTATTGGTTTTAAATTAAAACACTATGGTAAAATTAGATTCATTTATGGCTGAACTTCCTTATTTATTTTAATACTGTAATTATTAGTTTCAATGTTCTAAAGATTTTAATTCTGGTTTCAGGGATTCTGCATTTCAAATGACTTTTGAATGCCAAATTTTATAGGAAGGAAATATTCCCTGTAAAAGCAAAGTCAACATGAATAAAGTAGGACAAGAGGAAACTCAGTTACCTGAAGAATAGAAATGAGACCTGTAAATGTTGTCAACCTGAATAGTTTTCTTTTGCCTGAGGAAAAATTATTGTTGACCATTGAATATAGAAGAAAACAAAATTGTATCCAAGTTCTTATCCTACCTTCATGTCAACTCACAAAGAGAATAAAGGCTTGCAACTTTGCTTTCCCTTAATTCTGAAAATTTGGAAAGGTTGCATTTCCAAGAATTTTCATAAAAAATGAAACATGATTTTTCTTGTCTTTAAATGTGCTTTCCCTCTCTTCTTTTGCTAGAACTTTCCTTAACTTGACATCATACAAGAAAATCAAAGCTGACCAGAATCTTTATGGTCAATGACTAAACATATGGGCCTCACATGACAGATCTGGAAGAATATGTCACAGAGTCACAGAATAAGTTGAGTTAGAAGGAACCCACAAGGATTGTCAAGTCCAACTCCTGGCCCTGCACAGCACCATCCCCAGGAGTCACACCATGTGCGTTAGAGCATTGGCAAACCAGTCTTGAGCTCTCTCAGGCTGGTGCTGTGACCCCTTCCCTGGGGAGCTGTTCCAGTGCCCAAACACCCTCTGGGTGGAGAACCTTTTTCTGATATCCAGCCTAAACCTCCCCTGACACAACTGCAGGCCATTCCCTTGGGTCCTGTCACGGCTGACACAGAGAGATGCTGCTGACCGGCTCAGCCCGGATAGCAGTGGGAGCAGTGGTGGCACGATTCTCTGGAGAGGCTCAGGTGATGTGGGGCAGCTACCTGGGCAGCTGCAGCTCCAGGAACAATCCAAACGACACAAGGGAAATAACAAGCGAGACACACTCTCCAGGAACAGTCTGCACTCCTCAGCTCCTGGTCTCCAAAGAGCCCAGAGGAGAGAGCGCATCAGCCTTTATTGAGGGGTGGAGACCTGAGGGTATCCCATAGCAACACACTGTAGGAGGGACAGAACTCGGAGTGCCATGTACCAGTAACCAAAGGGTGAACTCAGCGGGGAGACAGGGTCACATGGGCCAATGGGGCGTCCTGGATTAGGGGATTTCCAGGGAGGAGTTTGGGCAGGGCTTGGCCCATGGGGAAGATGGACAAGGAACATTCTGGGAAACTGGGCAGGGCTAAGGTGAGTGACAACTAAGGGGCAGATACATGAACTGGGGCAAACCACTAAACAGAAACAGGGGTACATAGCATGAAGCATAACATGCAAAACCTCAGAACAAGAAACAGAACGGGGGGGGATCACACACTGCATACCCTCCAGGGTAGTGCTATGTCATCTGTGGTAGCCCTAGGGGATACCACAGAGAGAGATCAGTGCCTGCCCCTCCTTTTCCCCTCATGAGGAAGCTGTAGCTGCAATGAGGTCTCTCTTCTTGTCCATGCTGAACAGCTCCTCCTATGGCTTCCCCTCAAGGCCCTTCAACACCTTTTCTGCCCTCCTTTGGACAATCTCATAGCTTAATGTCTTTCTCATATTGCCCTGACCAAAACTGTACACAGGATTCAAGATCCTTTTATCCCAGACCCGGGGATACTCTTCTAGGTCTAGAAACAATGTTTTACCACCATGAGCTGCATGTCATCCAAGTAAGAGCACACACAGTATGCAAGGACTGCAAATGCCAGGATTACATCTGTGGTGCTTCCTTCTCAGAGTTAAGAAATTTTCATTTCAGGCTTCCTTTACTCATCAGAAAATAATTAAATAGATGAATAATGTAGCATGATCAATACTTTAGGCATACATTGCCAACTGTGCCATCTGCAGACACCAGTCATGAACAGAAAGTTGTCATTATTCTTCCAACCCTTCTGATTCTGGAAGAAAGACAGTCAAATCTTGAACCACACAAACTCCTCTTCCCACATCAGTACACCTGTACTGAGCATGCATGTACCTAGTACTCAGTTTCTCTCTCTGTCAACCTGGGCAGAAGAGGAAAACAGCCTGCCAAGTCTGCCTTCTTCATAGGCAAAAGTGAGCAGGAGGACTGATGGCTAAGTACCTGCAGTATTCATGTCCAGCAACCATTAGAAGAATCTCCTGTTAATTACTTGAAGCTGCTATGTGTGATTGCCAATCAATATTCCAGCTTCAAATGGTATTAGTTAATTGTGACCAAAAGTTATTACATTTTTACATGACCATAAAATACAGATAATACATCTGTACTCTTAGATGGCATCTCTAACAATTGTCATTGAGCCGTAATCCTTTATTGAAAAGCCTGTTCAGAATTTAATGAAACCTGTGTAAATTTTTAAACTGTAATTATTTTAATCTTGCTTCCATGGCAGATTAATGAGGAGAATTTAATATCTTTTCTCACTGATCCCTTTTAATTTATTCCTACAATATTTATTCTCATTCTGTTTTAAGACTGGCCAGAAATTATGTTGGATTAACTCAGCAGATACAGAAGAAATCAGGTAACTGCCTCAATTCTTTTGATGTTGTGTTAAATTGCCTAATCACTGGCAGTGACCAGATGATTCTTTGTTTCTCAAGTAAGATGTTGCAAACTGGCAACACCTACATCTTACAAAAGTCAGTTTTGGGGGTTTTTTTAAGTCACAATCCACTTACACAGCATAATCTTGCTGGCAGAAGGTGGCACAGGCCTCCACAGCCTTGGAGAAATTTTCAGACTAGAGCCTCAATCTCTGTCAGGCAAAAAACTTTCTTCTTCACTGAAATCCATTTCTTCCCTGCAGTTTGAATGGGGCTAAAATTTCTAGAAGAGGTCATTAGAAGCCATAAGCAAGGCTTCAATTTTAAAAGCGAAAAATGCATTTAGAAATGTCACAAAAGAAACTCCTAGGCAGTAATGTCTTGAAAAAAATTATCTTGAAAAAAAAGTTAAATAACTCACTTTGAAGAAAATCTTCTGTCATTTTAGTGGGAATTAACATATTTCAGGCTTTCCATGAGCACCTAGCACAGTAGAGAGGAGACATTCAGAGATTCCCTCCACAGGGAGACGTTACAGAAAGAATGTGCTTGTATTAGGCATATTGTATTTTGAAGGCATACTTGTATTTTGGTGTATATCAGGAAGGCACCTTTGCCAGAGGTGAAGAACTCACCCACCTGTTTTGGGAGCTCATCGAAGCCCAGCTGGTTTTCTGGGATTTTCTTTTACATGGGCCAGTTCTGGTCTGGCACCAAAGAGGCAGACAACTCAAACATTAATCTGATTTATCTCGGATAACATCACATTATCTACATATTTATATGTATCTTTCAGGGCCTGTGCTTGAGAGGCTTACTGTCTATCTGACTGTATCCATAATTTTTGAACCTGTTGGTCAAACTCAGTCAGTGAGAAAAGGGTCAGAGATAAAATTCCACAAGTTTAGCAAAAAGATATTGCTGCCCAGAAGAAAAAGCACTTCTTAGCATGCTCCATTTAGGAACAGGCTTCAGCTGAGCTCACACCATGGGAGATGGATGGCCTAAATACCTGCAATGCAAGAAAAACTTTTAAATGGGGCTTAGACTTTACTAGACATCAGAGAATCCAACTGTGAGGCACAAATCCATAGGAAACCAGGCTTCATTTATTCTGCTCACTGCACAGGGAGCTCCTTGTTTGTACTAAAAGCAAGGATGACTTTCAGTGTAGTTTCACTTTTGGCTGATATTATTTATTTATACCACAGTGCAAATGTGAGTGGCATTTTGCCTTTTCTCCAAAGTTTCTGTCTTGAGGAACTTGGCCTACAGGCCAAAATGTTGTCCTCAAATTCACTTGCTCTAGCAATGGTCCACTGTTAACTTGATACAGGAGACAAGTCTTTCTATTGAAGTCAGTCAGAATGTGTGCCTTTCCCTGCCACAGTGTGATGAGAATTCATGATGGGGATGCGTGGGAGAAGATGTCTGATCCTCCAGATTCTGAGCTTTGCACAGGGGGCTCTAAAAAATGTCAGGAAGGTGACTATTTTGAAATCATAAACAATTTGTCCTTAGAGATATTTGGGTTTTTTGTTGCACAAAGCCTATTTTAAATACATATTTGCAGACTTTTAGACATTTTACAGAAGGAAAAAATCTTCCCAGCAGAAAGTAACACATCCACTCCTGTATTTATGGACTCAAAATACCAAAGGAAGTGTGACACAGCTCCACATGTTGAACGCTTCCTTTCTGTGCAGGGGTCAATCCTGCCAGATGCTCAGTGTCCCTGATTCACTCAAGCTGAAGACACTTGTCAGCTTGTCTGATGCTCAGCACCTTCACCAGCACAGGCTTTTTGCACAGTTTTTGTCTAAGATAAAAAGACTTATTGATCAGGCATTATGTATTTTCTCACTTAAGTAATAAAGAGGCTTGATCATTTTGCAGAAGGTTTGAAAGAAGAACAGCTGATGTAACAGCTCTTCTGTGCTGTAATAAAAATGAGGGGTATTATTATAAATACAACAGCATGTTAATGAGTGCTTTTATGATATTCATTTCAATTGCTCCATCTTTACAGATGTATTTCCACTATTACTTTGATACAGGAAGCAAATTTTCCATGTTTCTCACACTTCCATCTTCACATTGTTCAGTCACTTAAAACCATTTCAGGGCTCTTTTGTATGGAAAAGAGGATATACAATATTAATAAATATGCCACCAATTATGTTTAAGTACTAGGAGCCCTTGCATGGAATTGAATATTTAAATATATTCTAAATATGCTGCTAGCAGGCTGCTATTAAGACGTGAGAAGCATAGTGTAGGTAGATCAGAATATTCCTAATGTGTCTTAAGTTTACCAAGATAAGTTTCTCTCACTGTTCACCTATTAGCCTAGCTAGCACAAAAGGCAAACTCCACTCCATACTTAGCTATACCACATATAATAAATAGTATGCCTAAGCTAGGGGAAAAAAGGTGTGCTGTAACCACATACTAGGTAAAAAAAAGATAGAGAATCCCAGTGAAGATACAGTTTTCACATGTTTAAACAAACTGAGAAGAACACTGAGTAGGAGTTTAGGGATTATCTTGATTTATCAGAATTTAGTTAAATTACACCTTCAGTCTTCACTACATGGTAATGGCTATAATCTTGGTCAATGTAGGACAAATATGTAGTTTTTATGCGTTCTGGAGGCAAGGACTCAGAACAGTATAACAAGGCTGTTTAAGTAGCACAGCTATATCACCATATACAAAAGACCAAAATTTTTGTACGTTGTTAGCATCTAAAGCCAACTTTTGCTTATCACTCAGGTGTTTAAGAAATTCTTAATAAATTAGGCACCTATACTTATGTACTGATATTTCCATTTTAGGAAACTACTCAGTTTCACTAAGGAGAGGTTATGTCATTTGTGAAGATGGAAGATATGTATACAGATATTTATGTTTATGGCAATAATTAACTGCAAGAAAAAGGTGAAGAGAGAAGAAAAGAGAAAAGAAAAAGAGTAATACCCTTCAGTTCAGGAATTTCCTCTTCTGAGGCAAGCACCACAGAAAGCTCTGAGTTCCACTACCTCTTCTCACCTCTCCCCTTTTTTTCAGGCTGGGAAAAGGCAAGGCTGGTATTACTTCTTTTGTACTTATGGTTAATATTGTAACAAAGCAGTTTTCTATTAAGGTTCATCTCCTAGCTTCCTTTAGCCATAGACTTCATCTGGCTATCTAGACTCCCTCAAAGACAGGTTACTCCCTCCATAAAGTACTTCTTCCCCATTGTATGGGCTCCTTGGAGTTCATCAGCTTTCTTCAGTGTCTGCAGAGGAAGTCTGAGCAACAGACTTTGACTAAACCTTAAAAAAAATCAAAATTAAGTTAGAGGGATTACTGCCCCAGAACCTGAGGAGCAGAGGTGGTGGTCCACTGACATAAATAGCTTATAGAGGTGTTCTCTTGGAAGTGCAGGGAGTGTTTTCCAGTAAGAGGAGATCTAGCATCTTCTCTTAACTCACTGAACATGTAAATAATATAATGGTTTAGATGTGTCCTGTGGAATTAATTTTTAGTATTTTTAAAAAACTTATTTTGGTATTAATCCAAGAATATTGCCTCAGTAATATGATCTAATTTTTGTTTGATTTTGACCTTTTAAATATTTAACTAAGCTTTTATATATATTTGAAGACAATGAAATCTGGTACCAAAAAAAAGTCCTTTTTTTTTTGTATGTTTCAATCATGTAGCATTTCTGCTCGTTTCTTATCCCCTCAAAATGCTTTTTCCAAGATATATATATATATATATATATATATCTTTTAATGTTGTAAAGAGTCAACATTTGTAAACATTTTGCCTTGAACCAAATACCAAATAGTCATTTTCCTTTGGGGAATGGTTTTCATTATAACTTAAAAGACCTGCAAGTCAATTGGCCACTGGGAGCAGGAGGAAAAAGTGCAGGTTTTCCTGTGGCACTTGCTTGGCTCTTACTCCAAAACAATGCAAGGAATATTACACCAGAATTGAAAGATGTCCTACTTCTTTCAAAGAGCAGGTGTTAAGGGAAGCTCATCTCTGTCCTGACAGGCCACTGTCATGTGCTTCTGCTTGGGAAATAAAAGGGTGCAAAAAGCAGGAGAAAAAACCTTTTCAAATCAAACTGTAAAGGAGTGCCACAAGGAAGCCCCCCAGTAAGACACAGCTGGTGGTATCTGAGATCTCTGGAAAGCTCAGTGAGTAACAAAGAGATGATGCTTCAGTGCAAGTGCTGCCTCAGACTCTAGTTCAGAAATCCAGCAAGAAATGAGGGACTGGGGCCAGAGGGCTGGAAGGATCCAACCAAAATGTAACAATAACTTGTCCAAGCAGAGATCAGCACTAAAAATTAAGAAAGCTAAAGGTTTACATAATTAAAGGTGTGGCTGCTCCAGGAAAGTACATGAGCCCACGGGGATTAAGACTGGCCTAGACCAAAAAGGGTTACTTGGTGATAAATAACCCTTAGAAATGGTAATTATGTTATGCCCTAATGTTATTTACTGCCTAATATTGTTCACTGTGACTCCTTTAATTAATCTACCTGACATTCTCACTAACTCTTTCCTTTTATCCTTTGCTGAGATTAAAGGTCCTTTTTATCTTATTGCTTTTATGTTCATTCTTGGGTGAATCTAGTATTAAATTAGATGCCTGTGTGCATTTTGAGCACCCATGGCACTCACTTTTGGGGTTCCTTATTGCCCCTTCTAAAACGATTAAAAGTTCTTGACAATCCAACTTTCCTGGCCACTTTGAAAGCAGTTTACCCAAGACAGAAGAGAAGTTCCCAAAGTATAACATTTCCCAGTTAATAAAATCTTTTAAGGGGACTTTTTAGACTCACAGAAAGCCTCCATTTTTTTTCAAATCAAGATTTCTCATTAGGCTCTAAGTCGCTCTGAGAAGCTATCTAGCTAAATTACCCAGTAATTTGCCTTTGCTAGTTTGCCCAAAAAAACTCACGAACCTCCCACGTTATTATTTCCCAAGACTGGTTTTTTCTCTCTTAGGATATCTTTGAACTGCTTTTAATTACTCTGACTGGTCAAGGTCTCTACTGAAAATGCTCCAGTTCCCTGAAGCAGATCTTCCTGATGACTTAGGCAAGAAATAAATATTATTATTTCACCTTGTAGTAAATTGCCCATGATCAGCTCTTTGCTGCAAAGCATCATCTCATGGCCCTTAATAATTGTGGTGGCTAGTTCACCAGCAACATTTTCTCCTGTAACACATATACTCCAAGGCAGATTAAACAAACGACCTGTTTACAAACAGTTTAATGAGGAGTAGCTATGACACACACAAGAGTTCTTTCCCTCTGAAAGAAGCACACTTCCTATTTTATTTATACAGATGGCCACAGCAGATGCCTCTGTGAAGGCCTTTCCGCTCGTGCCTTCGCAGCCACAGAACCCACGAGCCCGTTTTGTATCTGCCAGTGATTCCTCAGTGAGGTGGGACCCCAGGCTTCACCTGGGAGTGTCTCATCTGACTTCAGCCTCTTCCCTGCATCTGGGTGCGAGCTCCCTGCACACAGCAGCTCCAGCTCCAGGGCTGTGCTCATGGAAGGGTTTTCCTGCAGCACCGCTCCAAGCTCAGGGCCAAGCTCTCCCTGAGCATCCAGGCTCATGTCTCTGCTTTCCACTCTCGTGATCAGTCTTTCTGCAGCCCTGGAAAATATGTTTGGTTCCACCATCATTCAGAAAATGACCTTCCTTTTCTCACATAATTTAGTTGTCATTTCCCTCCTCTTAACCTGTAATGGTATTTTATGCCTGTGTGGGACTTTAAACATTTTAAACCAAATATAAAAATTTCTCAGTGGTTTCTTCATAAAATGTGATGGTGAGCCAGACTGTTGCTCATTCTTTTTCCTGGCTTGTCGACCAAAGTAGTCTTGTTCTTTGATTTCTAAGGTTTTGGCTGGGATACCTTTTTAGTTCTGAGTTAATATAGCACTGGGTGCAAAGGAAGATCTTGCCCAGGGGTAGAATGGTTAGACATATACTCTCTGGAAGTACTACTAACAGTAATAATAATAGTATTACTACTAATAATAATAGCAACTTTTCTTCAAGGATACCACACATGAGGAGTGAGATTGCAGTCAAAGGATAAGTGTTATTAAATTTTTGATGAAATAATGAGATGCTGTGGTAGAAAAAAAATTAAAGGATTTTTTTTGCTCAATTTCTGTTTTATCAAATGTAATGAAAATTCAAATTCATTTAAATTTATGTTTTGTGATTATTTGTGCTATTCCTGTGAGAGTTGTCTGCAATAACTCTTCATCTGAGCTGAATTGTGTAACTTACTTAAAAGATAGTATTTCTGCTACATATTATCAAATTGTTGAACTAAAACATGCAGAGCCATCAAGAATTTTGATGTAAAACTGCAGCTGTTTGAAAATGTGCAGTGAATGTCATCTTTAGAGCATATTTTGTCATCACCCTGCTGGGCACTTAGGTATCTTCTGTTTTCCATTTTACACATATTTAAAATATATAAAGCAGAATGAAACTTGGAAAAGATAGATATCAAGCTACTTGCATGACATTACAACTCTACATCACTGCTGCCATAATAATACTGAATACCCAAGGCTATGAGTAGTGATAATCGTACCAAGCCTAGCACAGATTCTCACTAACATGATGATCTCTGTTCTGATGCCTACTGATATTAAATACCAATAAAATTTGGGCCCTTGTTGGGAGAGACTAATCCAACATATGTTCTGCCGTACTGATCTATCTCTGCTGTTATCATGTGATAATGGTGCTCTGCAAGGCGCAGAGAGCAGGGCACAGCGTGATTCATTTCCCATTATCAGGTAATACACAAACTGAGCTGACTCTAAGATGAAATTTTCCTGCATGAAAAGGGAAAGTAAGAAGCACACCCGTGTAAAAAAGAGAAAGAACAAATGGGGAAAATGTATGCCTGCCAGGGTGAGAGCTGTGGTCTTACAACCATTAGCTTAGCAAAGACTGAGAGGCTATAGTTAAATTTTATTTCTTGTGTTAACTACCACGATGTAAGACGACTGTTGACAAGGTGAAGGTGATGAATGGAAAGAGCACCTGCGTAGCAGAGCTGTATTCAGCTGATATTTACATATGTTTCTGTAAAAAATAGACTAAAGCCAAAACAATTTGCATCCAATTCAGAAATCAGAACGGTAAGTTTAATCTAGAAAGATATTTGGGGTTGCTCTCACCTGAATCCTGCTTCATTTTGCCCATCGTTCTCTTACACTACAGGTACTTGACTCCCCTGGCTGCAGGCAGGAACAGCTGCAGATATAGAAGCTGCATGATAAATGTGCAGAGAAGATCAGTTTCATTGAATGCTGCTAGTTGTTATCAGTTTGCTAGAGATGGTTCTGTTACATTTGTGAGAGGAAAAATGTGACACATATCTCTACGCAAAAAAAGTGAAACAAAGTACATTTGTTACTAACTTCTAATTCTTATTGTTGGGCATTACACTTTGTTCAGAACCATCAACAAATTAATGTTATACAAGTCAGTGTTTTGATAGGCTGTATGAAGATGTTTCTCATTTTCTCTTTTCTTCCCTCAGAAAGAATAAATAGCTCTTATTTTTAGCTTTTTGACCCAGTGTTTTTCTACATGACTTGGAGACTTTGTCCATTTTTGCAGTACTAGTCACAATCTTTACTAATCCATGCATTTTAGATGTTAACATGGCTAGAAATTCTAAACAGCTATCGCCTTGAAAAGCTGAATTAAAAATTGGCCAAGTTCATGGCTACAGCTCCTCCTGGGGCCACAGATGCTTGTCTTAGTTTCGGCACTTTTTATGGAAGAAGAGACTAAAGATGCTAAGGCAGGCAGAAAACAGCAGTTTCAGCAAGCCCAGACAAAAAGGATGAGGGGACACAACAAGCCTCAGCACACCCTCAGCTGCTACGGGCACCAGTTCAGCAAGCCTGGGCAGAGGCTTGGAGAAAGGGCAGCCTCTCTGTGCAGATCCTGTAGGGTCTAATGTCAGCCATGGAACACATCTGCATTTGGGATCCACGCTTCAGCTTCATATGATTCACTGCTTTTGATGACCCAAGCACCAAGCAGGCACTCCCACAGTTCATACCAATTTTTTTTTCTTTTTTTTCCCCTGGTTTTCATCATTTATATTTATATTTAAATAATGTATAATTTAGATTTAAATCATTTCTATTTAAATAATGTATAGGTCCATATGCAGAAATTCCTAATATTTCTGGTTGCACAGTTTTGAGGGAGACCATGTGTTCCTGACACAGAGATGTTTCAGAGGTGTTTCATATTCTGAGGCTGACAGCTTGGTAGTGTTAGATTCACTATTATGTCTATTTGGAGTAAGCATTGTGGTGCCAAATACCTGATCCAGGCATCTGGACATAGTCTTAAGGTACCCTCATGAACTTCCATGGAAAGAAACTAGGAGCACCCACATTCTGCAAGGTACTCTCAGTAATTTTGTGCAAAGAAGGGGCAAATTCAACATCAACTTTCTGTTGTCCACCAGTGCTCACATATTAAAAAGAAACTTTACAGAAAAAGAAANAAAGGAAAGGAAAGGAAAGGAAAGGAAAGGAAAGGAAAGGAAAGGAAAGGAAAGGAAAGGAAAGGAAAGGAAAGGAAAAAAATTAAAAAAAAAAAAAAAAAAAAAAAAGAAAAAAAAAGAAAAGAAAAAAAAAGGAAAGGAAAGGAAAGGAAAGGAAAGGAAAGGAAAGGAAAGGAAAGGAAAGGAAAGGAAAGGAAAGGAAAGGAAAGGAAAGGAAAGGAAAGGAAAGAAAAAAAAGAGAAATCATGCAAGTTCAAGCATTTGTTAAAATAACTAAATTAATGTTGTTATTTGAACTCATATATTCCCCCACAGAATACCCCTCATCGTGACTGAAAATACTTATCTGTCCCCCCATAAGAAACTTTCAGAGAAGCTGGATTGTCCTTGTTAAAGACTGAGTCCTGGAAAATATTTCTTTTTAATACTGAAACCCTCCTTTTGAAAAATATAATCAATATTTGAAAACTGACTATTTTCCTGTTTTCGTTTATGGGAAATGTCAGCATAAAAATAAATTAAAAACAACCTTTTTTTCTTTCTCCTTTCTCAACTTTCCCATGAAAAACAAATGGTATTTTCCTTCAGCTCTACTGGCAACAGAAATGTCAATATAGAAAGCCTTCAGGCATCAGACTGGGTTTCTCTTCAAAAGCACAAGGTTAATGAGTGTATTGAGAATCTCCAGGAACTCACAAGTCTGAAGGAACCTCAGATCCATCTGCTGGACTATTTGCTCCATGACTCACAGGAGAGTGAAAGGTTGAATTACCAGCCCTTCCCTTTAAGAGGATAGATAACACTTGCTAAGCTTCGATCCCTCCCAGAGCCAGATCCTGCAGCTGCCTTCCAGGACGTTAGCAATTCCCTGGAGGATGCATATGTAATTTAATTGTTAAAAGGCTTCACTTATCCACTGGTCAGAATTTTTTTTTTTTTTATTGGTAGTAAATAAAAAAAGATATCAGAATTGAGAGCCTTTGAAAATGTGTCTTCAAAACCCTTATGTTGAAATATAATCCTAAGACATACTGCCAGTTTAAAACAGAGGCAGTAACTTCACCACCACCACCACCCTTTATTCAGAACAATTTTTTGCTTTTTGAAACACCATTTGCAAAACCCAAAACAAAATAAAACAAAAAAACAACTGCAATACCTATAATTCCAAGTGCTAATGGATAAAGATAGGTTTATGAGAGGGAAATGGCAAAAATAATTTTGAACTGATTTTCAAAACACCGTCTGAAGTAAGAAGATGTTGATCTGCCTGTTTTGTGGACTGAGAGATGTTTCCCATAACCCTATTCACACTAAGGAGAAATATCTGTTCTTGGAGTTACCACATTTGAACAACTGAAGAAGTAGTAGTTGTAAATGTAGAAAAAGATACCATTCATTCTGCATAAAAGTCTCACTGCCTGACTCAGTGACACAACACAGCCAGTGTTATAGCCTGGATCAAAACAAAATTCAGGAGGTGTTTTTTAAACTCTAGTATATACCTGCATTAATGGATTTTAAACGTCTTTGGAAAATAGGGAATGTTTAACAAATAACTTTTGACTTTAAAATAATTTTTTTTCTCATGTTGTGTGAGTGACTACAATGTTCCATAGAACATATATGCATAGAAATATGCTATTTAGTACAGTTAGAACAAAGTTATATTTGAATCACAGTTTGGCATTTCTCTTTTCTAGCCGTATTTTTAAATAAAAACCCGTCTTTGTCTTAAATCACGATGTAAAGCTGCTGTGCTAATCAATTAATAACATTTGTGATCATCAGGCAAATTATTTTTGCTACACTGATTTTTATCGTGATCATTGTTCTGTATGTGTACCTGATTATTATCAGCCTGCAGGACGTGTCTGTGCAGAGACTGGGGTAATGCAGAGTAGATCCTTGCAGACTGCACTAACTGAATTGAAAGCTCTAGGCACTGCCAGAGCACCATGCACAGAATAGAAACCAGCTAAAATGACATGGAAAATTCTTTCATGTAATCTTAAATTCTCCAGAAACATGTATCTGCACAACCAGACACAATGAAAATCTCAGCAACTAGTAATTTTCTGGATTTACTGCATGACAGGAACATCAGGTGGTAAGTTAAATAATGCAAGACAGAAATTGAGTAAAACTCTTCCTGGGAGCCTGCTCATCACAGACATGTGAGCAGCTGGTTCCCACTGCAATTCCTATTTTCTTCTGAGCCTCCCCAGCTGGGATAAGTGAAAGCTTTATCATGGTCACTGACAATCTGACAGCCATCTGAGATAGGCTGTGAGTCAGTCCCCCATGTGCCAGGAGGAACAGAAACTTCCTCATCAAGCATTGGCAGCCAGCAGCACCTTTCCTGCTTTGATCCCCCGTTTCAGGGCATGCACCTGCTCAGAGGGTGCTGCACCTCAGCACGGACAGCAAGGGAGGGTTACACAGGCACCTCACACACCTACTAAAGGTTAATGTGTAAAGTCTGAGTCCGTGATCCTCCTCAGAGCATAGCAGCTTTTCACATGAAAGGCAGAGTGATGCTCCTAAAAGGTAAGGGATCAAACAGTTCAAGAGTCACACAGTCTCTGTGGAGGCTGGTGGTGGCATTCCCATATGCCACATCATCTGTAATGGTGGAATATAGAGGAGATGGCCATGGGTTTGGGCACGTCAGTGCCCTGATACACCAGGACTCAGCACCTTCTCGTGGGGCTGGGTTTGTGGGCTGGATCAGCCTGCAGTGAGAGGCTCAGCCTGGCCAGCGAGAGGCTCAGCCTGGCCAGCGAGAGGCTCATCCTGGCCAGTAGGCCTGTGGGGGTGCCACCCCCACCCTGCAAAGTGCTCGATTCTGGGTGCTGGATCCTTCCAATTGTAAAATGTTTATCATATGCAAGAATGGATTGAAAAATAATTTTCTGGTAGATTGAAAACTTCCAAGAGTAGACAGAGGAATGGCTTATAGTGGAGAGAAGATGGAGTTAATTTTTCTATAATTATTTATATATTTATTCCAAGAAAATGGAGGGGGGGAAAGGGGCTGAGTGGAGCAAGCAAAAACAAAGCAAAGAGAAGATTCCCAGTAACTGGAACAGTCTCTGTATGACAGGCAGAGATACCTACTTATTTTACAAGTTGTTGAGACATTTAAATGAGATGTTAAAAATTCCATGCAAAGACTGATGTGGCAGCCCCACTGTGTAAAGATGCTCAATGATGAGCCTGGCAGGTAATCGATGGAGATTTGCTAAGGCCCATGCTCAGCAGGCACTTAATGCCTCTGTAATCACAGCTCGAATGAAGCTCACCTCCAAACCTTGCTGTGTTTTTCAGAATCAGACTGGATGCCTACATATAAGAGATGCATAAGAGATATAAAGATACCAAGGTACATCTGGACAAGAAACTGACCCTCCTTTAATTCATGTTAGTTGCAGAAATCCATGGATGTTCAAGAAATATAGGATTGGATCCAAAGAATGATTTTCTAAATGATACCAATGGAATATCCTGTGTGGCTGAACTAAATAGTCCAGAGACTCTCCCATGAAAATGCATAACTTGCCAACTTTTGTGGCATGAAAGATGTGTGCCCAGGTGTGCCTGTGTGTGTGTGCTTGCGTGCACAGGGGAGTGTTAGAATTGGTTTATATTAGTGCACATCTAAGCAGGAGACATAATACAGATATTACATCTAATAAACTAGTGAGTTTAGATCTGTGAATTTGAAACAAAGCATTATGTTTCTTTAAAAGCCATAACCTAATACAGAGTTTTGTCAAAAACACGGAGTCAAGTACTAGAATCCTTTTTCCCTGGTAATATCGGTACAATTTATGTCTCCATAACAAGAAAGTTGGATACCTGTTCATCAAGCAGATTGTGTCTGGGTAAGATTTTATGCTAATAAGTTAGAACTCTATGTTTGATTTACTTGATGGATAATATAAAGAGAGTAACAGTGAAGAAGAAATACATATTTAATATACTATTCTGCAGTCTCTGTAGTAAACCAGCAGATGAACTATGAAATTTATTTTTTTAGATTTCATTAGGGTTGTATTAAGATGTATAAAAGATTATAATCCATATAGTTAAAATTAAAAAAAAAATGTCTATTGTGACAATTATAATTTTTTAAAAAAATCCTTTGATGTTGGAGTTTCCTGCCATGTTAGACAAGCTGGCTTGACTTAGTCTCAAACTACAGTAGATGCAATAATTCATAGCATCTGAATGGTAAAACAGTATTCCAGTATTTAAATTAGCCTTTAATAGATGGCATGAATCATTTTTGTACTCATGCTTTTGCACATAGGATTGCACTGCCAGAAATGCAATGTTCTTGGTGACATTGTTTAAGGGTTTAATCTCATATTGCTGCTTCAGTAAGATTCCAAGGGCTGCAGAAAAATGTGATGGGGTACACTGAACAAACTTATTAAAAATAAAGCACTCCTCAGCTGTTTAGATAACTCTTCCAGAAGAAAATTTTGAGTTACATTTCTATACAGCAGCAGTATACCAAAAATATTTTGGTATATTACCTTTAGCAAAGTAAAAGCAGATGACAAATTGTATCCAAATCCATGCTAGTGAGTTCTTACAAAACAGTAAAGTTTGAGCCATGACTATTAGTAATGTGATAAAGTTAATGTAAATTTAATGGCTTTCAAGACACAAGCTATTAAATACCATACAAACCTGGTAAATCCATTTGAAAAATCAGTTGCTAGGCTTCTAGATCTTGCTACAGTTACAGAAATTGCAAGTTTAATTTCCAGCACCCCCAGTTGAGATTCAGAATTACAGCAAAAACAATGGCTTTCTTTAAGGTTTTACATACCAGTCAGGAGAGTGAGTCTCTCTTCCAGGAGTTTGCCAATATGTACAGAGACAGATACATGCAAGCAGGGAAAGCCCCATGGAGGGAGGGAAGAAGGGCTGCCTCAGCCCTGTTAACCTACTGCACCTCAGCCTGCAGCCAGCCCAGCTGCCATCGTGGGGCTCTGAGACAACTTTGCACGAAGTCATTCCCCAGCCATTGGCTGGACTGATACTGACCTGAAAGAGGGTAAAAATACACTGTGTAGGAAAAATATTAAACCTTTCTTCCCTGGGAGCAATGAAAAATACCTAGTAGACAATAGCACAAATAAACCAAGTGATCCATAAATATGTTTCCACTGCATCAAAAAAAAAAGGGGGACGGGGGGGCGAACTAACTGCAGAACATTTTACCATGGTGACAAAATGCAGACTTCTGCAGGTTGTAATAAAGGAGTCACAGCATACTTGTCTCACTGGCTTTGCTCCCACTGAGCCATCTCCCAGTTCAGAGGGACTAATTTCCCTAAGCATCAGCAACTGAATGTTTTTCTGCACATTCAGCTGACATTTTTATGTTTTTTTAAGATTTTGAGGTTAACACATTCATGATGAAAATTCTTGAACTGATGTTAAAATACATGAAAGAGTCAATGACCATTCCATGAAAAGCCACCAAGGTTTCACAAATCTGACAAAAGTACATCCCTTGCTATGCAGTTTCTCTCATGGAGATACTGTGCTTGAATGAGCATACTAGAGTCACCCCCTCCTCTCCCATCAAAGGTGCTCCACTGCCTCCTTCAAAAAAAAAAAAAAAAAAAAAAAAAGCAGAATCTGCAGCAAACACAGACTGGCATTCTCCTGTAGTTGCTACTGCACAATCCAATCACGCCTTTAGACTTCCTGCCCATTGCCTGGAATTTATGACACAGGATGCCTGACCCATCTGACTCTGATGTTCTGGCCCTGGACCATTTCTGAAAACACTGTATCTCTGAAATTATGTTTCAAATGTGCAAAGAAAAGATCTCCTAGAGAGCTTATATATTTCTGTCCTGTGAAATCATCAAACAGCAGGGTTGTTAAGCTACAATTTAAGCTGGATGCTGAATAAAAAGTCAGTTTAAAATACTCTGCTCTGTCAGTGACAACAAAGCCTTGGAGTTTAAAGGTGGCTTCAGAATAAGATATTTAAACTTTGTCTGTGGAATCGTATCCACATGGTGATTATTTGGGTGAGTGTGCCTGGCTGACAGACACTACTTTCACTTGACTACTATTCTTTACCCACAGATGAATAAGAGTGCCCAAGAATTTCAAGGCTTATGTCATAGGCCTTTCTTTTTCTCAAGAGTCTTTTATATAACCAAGACAATTTAAATCAAGATTGTCAAGCCAAAACAAGAAAAAAATCCCTGTGAGAGTAGATTCTTGTAATGCACAAACAGCATTTTTATTGTCAAATAAAACCAATGCCATTTTCACTCCAAAGCTCCTGTGCTTTTCTTCCCCTACAGCTTTCTGCCTGACGTCCTTCCCAAATTCTTCTCTCTTGAAGAAACACATCCTAACAAAAATGCAACCCATAAAAATTACTAACTCCTGTATTGGCTGTAATAGTCCAGGAGGAGTAATGACCAGTTATTCTGCAAAGGTTCCCATTCTTTTTTCCCTGCTATATTGTGGATGTGGGGTGCACAATCATTTCAGAAAAGAGGAGAAAAAGGAATATTTTCTTACATGAGATGAAGATTCCTGCCAGTATGTTGTCATTTCTGAATTTGTGCCTCCTGGAGTAAGAAGACATACACCCCCCTAAGAGCAAAGAAGGATTTACCATATTTTTAATATCTGCCATTATCAGTGAACTACATAGTTAAGATGAAATTATTTGAACCAGTGGGACAAAAGTTTGGATTAAAGTCTTTGCACTTGGGTCCTAAACTTAAGATATTAATTCAATAGAATGTAATCATTTACACATACCTTAAGTAATCAGCAAACATATACAGCAAATTTGAAAATCACATTTCTGCCTAAATATACTGAAGGAATTAGAGTTTTAAGTAAAATTAAGGCTTCAATTTAGAAACACTTATTCTCCATTTTCCTGCAGTGATCCCCTTGAAATTAACTCTTAAACTATTTTCAAATTTGCCAAGTAATGCTCTTTCTGACTTCAGCAGGAAAAGATAAAGAACCTCTGAACATATTGCTGTATTGAGGATTTATTATGAAATTGAAACTATTACAAGGCCAGCTGACCATGACTAGAATAAATATTTTCTTGACGTTTTCCAAGTCCAAAAAATGAAGCAGGCAGTCTTTATAAGTCCCTACCCAGACTTCCCTTGAAGAACTGCAAAGGGTTGCCAGTTGTTACAAATCTCTTCTCAAGCAAAGTCTGCTTAGAAAAGCAGGCACTGAGACCAATTGATCTAAGTGGGGAAAAGCAAATAAGCTTTTGGATATAAAGATATTTTTTGAATACAGAGAATTTACATCCATAATTTACAACTGCTGTGTGACCATTAAAGAGTATTTACTTAGAGATAGCATCCAACACTGAAAAATATTAAATTTTTTTCACATGATACTGTTGAAAAGGGGGAGTAAGATGATTTTTTTTTATATATAACAATGCCTTACACATGTAGATAGGTATGTTTTCTGAGACTCAGAAAACCCTTAAAAAAAAAAAGCCAGGACTGACTAGTAAAGGAAATATTTTATTCCCTATCCTCCATGTCAATAGGGGATACTACAGAAAGGTATTTTTTTGTTGTATTTACAACTCAGCAAGAATGAGAAAAATACTGGAAGCCTCCCAGTAAAGGAAGTGTGTACTAGGCAAAAAAAAAATACAGGAAAGCATTGAAGTTTGTTCTGCACAAACAAAATAACTTTGTCTTCTGTCCCTCTATCTAGAAACATGAATAACTCAAAAAAGTGCCCAGTTGACTTTGAGATGAGGTGGCTCCTGGACTGCAGTGAAAACTCATTTCCCAAGCCCTCAATGAACTGAGGCAGAAATGATGTATTTTACTTTATTTTTAATTCCTAAAATTGACTGACTTACTGCAAATAGCCTGGCAGAGGATGTACAATTTTGTTGTCAGTGCTAGGCAGAGTTTTGCTGGAACTAGATGTCTCTTACTCAGTGCCTCTTTTCTGAGGGAGAGTACATCTCTGCAGCTCCTCATGGAGAAGCTTTATGGCTCTGAATATTTAAAATTTCCTCTGCCAGAAGGAAGCTTTTCCAAAACCAAATAAACGTGAAATGTTCAAGAACACAATTCTACTTTTTGAAACATCTTTTCTTTTAGAGGATAACATGGTTAACCATCTTTTGCGAGTGCTCTGCAAAGGCATTTTACCTTGTATGATCTTAAGCCATAATTTCTGTAACTCTAGTTAATGTTTAAGGGGTAATAAATCACCTTATGTCTTTCTGCCTCCCTTTTCCTGTTGTCAGTTGGTACAGAAACTACTTAATTGCTGAAGAGGAAAGAGTTTTCATGAAAGCTGGGGGTTTTGCTAATTTTTTGGGTGGCTTTTTTTGGGGGGGAGGTTTGTTTGTTTGTTTTCTGGAGCAGTAACACACATTTTGAATGTGAAATAAACATTATTACAGAGTCACCAGTCCAAAGTTTTGTTTCCTTGTGGGTTACCATAAAGATGCACTGATGAGCTTGATTCAAGACATTCCTTAGGTAGGACTGATTTTTCACTGAACATTGACACAAATGAAATGCTCCAGATATTTGCTTCAACCTCAAAGTTCTTCTCAGAGCCAACTCTAGACTCATGGCCTATGAGACTCTGGTGATCAATCATGAAAATCTTGTTTGTTAAGAGCAACACTTCTCAAATTTTTCATATCCCTCCTGTGTACCAGTCTCACTGTTGCATCATGAAATAAAATCTCAGTCTCTTTCAGATAAGGTTGCAGTAGCACTTCCATGGATGGTGCCCCTAATCCAGGCACAACGTCTGGCAAGTGCAATAAGAGGATGTTAAACTATTATTATTAAAATATATCAATTATATTTTTTTGTTCTAATATAAAGAATATTTCTTGAACTAAAATCTGATAAATTATACTGCCATGTAAAAGAAAGCTCTTAGAAACTTTTAAAGAAGTCATTTAAAATATGGCATTTATGCCCTTTTAAGAGGGATGGACATTCCTAATTTGAAAATCGTGATGAGCAAACTGAGTCTTTTTTTTCTGCTCAATGTTACATATTACACCAAGCACACACTTAAATATAAGACCTTAGTGCCACATAGGACAGTTCTTAATGCAATACTTACTTAATAACTCTGAGGCAATATGCTGCAACACACACAATTTTGAGCTGTACAACCAAGTTAACACAAGTATGATTAAGCATCGGGCTCCCTTTTCTCCCTATGGCATTCAGAACAGCTCAGAGCTAAACACAGAGAACGGGGTTTTTTTTCTCCTTACCACATGAATTATTGTATTTTCAGGACAGAGAATAATATTTATGAATTCTGGCTAGCTGTTGGGATGAGTAATGGTGTATCTGTATGTTTGCCTCATGACTCTATAACTTTACGTGATTCTCTTCCCCACTTCCAGGCCACCAATATGAAGCCAATCATTGCTGTCAGGCTATTTGAATTTTGTCAGGGCTGTGACTAAAAGGTCTGTATGTATCTGTCATAATAATCACAACCTAGTTTCTACCCACAGAGGACTGTGCTGGTGGGAGTGGGACTGCCTTTCTCTTCTCCCAGGTGATATGTGTCTTCTGCGGTCTCTGTAGCTGCTCACTTTGGCAATAGGAGGGGCCCAATATGCAGAAGCCAATGCCAGGACAACAGGCAAGCTTCAAAAATGTTTGATGTGAGACCACCAGCTGCTGTGGAGAACCTCAGCTAGGTGAGAAGGCAGAGCAAAATCACCTACAAACAGTCTCAGACCCTAGCCAAACCCCCTGGAGAAAACAAATTACCAAAGAAGCGCAAGCTAACTCAGCCTTTTATGGCAATGCCATATTTCTTTTCCTTCTCTCTGCATTGAAAAGGACAGCTTGGCCTGAGTCACAACATAAATGCAGCACAGCAAGACAAACTTGACTGATGAGCATAAGAATTCAGCGGTGGTTCATTTAATCAAAAGCTTTTATAAGCAACTAATGTAAATTAAAATGCTGAAAGGAAAGTTACCCAGGCTGCTTGAACCTGCTTTAAAAGCATACCAACACCTATATCCACACCCTCTTTTTACTTCTTTAGTTCCTTCTGGAGCTGTAATATATAGTTTTTTATAATTAAATAAAAACCACAAACCAGAACTTTCAAACAGGAATGTGCTTTAACAAAATTCTTCCTCACAAGTGATTCAGTCTGTGATGCCCATTAATGGCTAACAGCTTGGTTAAAAAGGGTGAGCAAAAAAGCCTTAAAATGTTTTATTGTTTAACGTGAAAGCACTCAGAACAATGGATGGGCATTTTTTTCTGTGAATCAAAATAATCACATTTAATTTATTAAATGCACACAGCATCTGATTCTGTAGCTGTTCTGTGCATGGGAGTCAAGTGGGTTTAATAAGATGCAACACAATAGAGTCAATTAGTGCATTTGTCTGTAACCTACAAAATGAGGGCAGTTGGTTTACTTGCATATAAGCTTACTCCTGGATGAGTATCTCTTTTCCCCAGTGACGTCTACTCCAGACAGGTTTTGTGTTTTTTCAAGTGGCTACCAGCTATGAATTTAAAGGCCAGACCAGAAACAAAGCAAGAAATCTCTCCAAAAGCCAGTTGAATTCAGCAGTATCAGGAGTTCATTTTTATCTTTGAAAAACAAGAAACTGTCAAAAACCAAATACCTGAAAACAGAAAACCTATTTCTGAAATACCTGTCTTTAGGCTATGCCATGTTCCTTCTACGTTCAGTCAGGAATTTCCAAGAAATTGGAATATCTACATTGAGTAGAAATATGAGCAGAACAGTATAGAGGATGAAGCCAGATGAACATCTGAGAAAAAAAAAAAAGTAGTTTAGGAACTTATTTATTCATCTAGTTAATATGATTGCCTCCCTTCTGAAAAAAACACCAGAGCATTATAATACCAATATCCTGATGATAGAGTAGACTTACTGGGAGGTCTATTAATTGTGTGTTAGTGTCTTGAAGATACCTGTCTGCAGTACATGGGCAGGGATTGATTTTTAGTGTCATGTTTAAAAAGAAAATAATCAGATCATCCAAAGACAGGAATACATTAGCAACAGTTTCCCATTCCATCCCAAATAAATTCAAGATGTAGCTCTAATTTTATCTTGAATGAGAGGGTGATTTAATTCAGAAGATAAAGTAGGTAGGTAGCCTGTGAACACCTTTCAGAGTATCTGCTGCCGTTTGGAGTTAGGACACAGCAATCAAATCATTACAGCGGAAATAAATGTACTCTGGGACCACTTCTTGAGACAATCTGACCTCTCTTCGTTTAGTACTAAAATAGTGACTAAAAAGGCAAAAAGACAATCCATCCTGGCAGGAGTTGAGGCTTTGAGAAAACTCAGCTGAGCAAGGAAGATCAGAGCAGACTATAAGACATCATTCCTCCAAGTCATTTGCATAAGAAAGCAAGTTTATATAGTACCCCAGACCTGCTAAAAGGAAGACAGATCATGGGAAAAGGTGTTAGAGAAGAATCAAGTGCTGAGTTGCCTTTCAGGAACAAAGCAGTCATGAACTATTGATGTGTGTGCGCATGTACAGGTGGCAAACGTGGGAAGTAATGGGCCTAGTTTGTTTTCCATCCTCATCCTGCAACACCAAAGTCTTATCAAATGTCACTGTAACAAGACCCAGTAAACTAATCTCGCAGCAGTGAGTAGAAGGCCGTTGGTTCATCTTGCTTTGCAAGCACCGTGTCAGTTTGCCTCATGTTAGTTTTATTAATATTTATTTTATATATTTTATTTATTATTTATTTCTTGTTAGAGACAAAAAGATTAATAAAGGAGATATCAACCTGGTGTAAGTCAGCCATGTGCTACATTTGGCCAGACAGTCTCCAGAGGACCCCTCCAAGCTAGATAATTCCTTGGTTCTCTCACTCCAGAATTTGGTCAATACTGGTAAGTACTGTATTATGCCAGTCATTTTCAAAGGAATTCTATTGAAACATATATAGTATTTCATACTGTCATCTGTTCACAAAGTATGTTATACATTTTCAAGTATGTACAACGACATGTCTACTTGCACATTGTTTTTCTTCCTGAAAAATTGTATTTACAGTATGTCTCTGCAAAGATACCCAGATGTTTTGATTTCTGTAACTTTATTTTTACAAATGCTAAATGGCCACAGTTGTCCTTGAACTTTTGAAGGCTGATGTAGGGTCCCATAGACCATTATAGATTAATCTTCTTTAGTCTAAAACACATCTCATTGGCTGAAGGGGTTTTGAACATAAGACCCTCCAGGGCTGAAAGAGATATCAACCTCCTGCAACACAGAAAATTTTATTGACCTCAGAAAGAAATGAAAGTTGGGAACTGGAATCCTTTCATGACACAATTCTGGTTTTACACACAGACACCAATCCTGGTTTGAGATGCTGTTTAGGCTTGGCATGTTGTGCCAATATTTCATAAATAAATTCATAAATAAATTAATAAATTAATAAACAATAGAGAAAACTGTCTGATTAACATTTAAAGAAATGAAAACAGTTTGGTAAACATAAATGTTTGCAAAGTGTAAGGGAAATATATGAGTGGGCTGAGGGCAGCTGAAGTGAAGAAAGTCAGGATAATTATTCTTAGCATAGAGTTTTTAAAATTATCAAATATATGATAATTCTTTTATATACGATAAATATAACACATTTCCTCCTTCTTTGTACCTTTGATTAAATTTCATCCCTATAGACATTAATGAAGTATGTGGGCCATTTCCTGGAGACCTGTTGCTGGCCCTGGCTTGATCATGAAGTTAAACTACACAGTCCCTTCAATAATCCATGGTCCCATGATTTTGATTGAGTACAGCCAGTCTACTGTGAGAGTTTTTGCTTATCTTCATACATTTTCTGGTCATCACACTCACCTGCTGACTCTTGTTTTCTCAATAGCACTGTAGCTTGAGTGTGGCCCAAGAGCCACACTACACTAAATTTTCTTGGGTTCAATAAACCTAACAACCTTGACTGAGATTTTTATTCATCAATACTCTTCCGTTCATCTTATTATACTGTGCATTGCTGATGGCACTAAACGGCCCTTAGAGCATATTGGGAAGTTTGTGTGGGAGTTTCAAAACGACAGTGCAACAATAGCTACTGAACAGGTTCCTTAGTAAGTGCCCAGCATGCGTGTGCTAAAGCCGTGGGTTAGGCAAGTGTGTGCCACTTGAGTTTGCACTCAGTTATCTGGAAATTGAAGCGATATGTCAACATCATTAAATAGCCACTTAAAGGGAGTCTAAGAGAAGAAAGTTGTTGGCCTAAGATATGAGCATAAATGTTATGTTTTGATAACATAGGTAATTTTCTTCTCTATTCATAGAGCATAGACATCTAGTCTGAACACTGAGTAAATTTCTTTTCCTGTTTATATATTTTTATCTGTCAGAACTTCACTTCTCACAAACAATTTGTGAGTCTCCCGAATTTTCCACAATTTTTTTTATTTCAAATGACCTGTTTTTTAAAAAGTCAATATTTTGTTTTGCTAAGTCCAAATTCAAATTTAATTTCTCATTTTTGACTTTTAATTAAGAAATTAATCTACTCATTTAACTAAGAAGAATAAGGGGTTGCAAATGACAGGTTTTGCTTGAACCAAAGCAAATTGGTTTTCATTTCAGTAAAAGAATAAAAAAAAAAATCAAGTCTATATAAGAGAAACTTTTCTTTCTCTAGTTCAGCAGTTATCTGCAACAACAATTATTCATGTAGCTCTATTTAACCTATTCTGATTTCATGGACACTTTGGCTTTGTTGAGGCTCCTGAGCACAAAGTTCACAAATTGTCTTTCAGAACAATTTGAGGAAGCCAAGAATCAGTGCTATGAGGGAGATCTGCAATCTAAATGAGTTTGAGTGATCAATGGTACACATAGAAAAATGAGATTATTTTGAACAGGAGTTATTACCCAGCTTGTTTATATCTGCTTTGAATGCTTCTAGAGAAAGCACATTCTTGGCACTCTCAAGCACCAATGTGTTACTAGTTCATGACCTTATTCATTCATTATTGAAAAGCATCACCCCAAACACCTGGTTAAAATAACTTAGCCTTATGTCCTGAAGTTAATTTAACTATTAAGGTATCAAAGAATTTGGCACTGAGTTAATAAATCATTCTAGTAAGCATTGTTATGAAGTAGGGTGCAGAAAGAAGCAAATAACCTCATGGAAATCAATCTGTCAAGGGCTGAAAATAAATTACTGTAAAATAGAGTGTGTTTTAACCACTTCTCAGCTGTTTGACTGTTGAGCCATAAAAATAGAGACCTTTTCTGTGTGCTGGAAAGCAGATAGTGTCAATATGTCTGACTTCAGGACCACGCGTTTACGTGTGACAACAGAACAACGCAGTACTAAAAGATATGCTTGTGGGATGGACAAGCAAATTGAAAAATTGATGAAGTTCCTCAATACTGTCGTAAGAAAGGTATGCTAGAAACGTTAAAGATAAAAGACAGTTCTACCTGGGTTAGAATTAGTCAACATTGCTGGAGCAAAGCGTGGAATACTTTCATCATACCCTTTCTAATGGAAGGCACAGCATCAGCAAACTCTGAATACAAATGTATTCAGAAAGCCAGGAAGGTTAATCATCAAATTAAACATAGGGAAGATTCAAACCACACTCTCTCCACGTGTTGATAATGGATGATGGCCCTATTTCCCCACGCAGGGTGAGCATAAAGCTTGTGCAAGGACTGACTTCATTATATCGACTTAATATTAATACTTGAAGGAGCTATCATCAAGGGTCATTGGCCTCCTGTCTGCTCTGACTGCAGAGGCATCCTCCTTTTGAATTATGCATAGCTATATTTATGTTCTAATTTAAATATCATTCAATATTTAGCTTGTATAGGGTTTTTTTGCATAGTTAAATACGTGGTCATCTGCTGTTTACCAAGCCTGTAGTTTTCAGGGCCACATAACAGAGATTCTCTTTCCTATGAACTGCCTGCTTCTACTTGTAGGAGCTTAGTTTTCCAAACCTGAAAAAAAACATTAAATCATCTTCACATCTAGGAAAAAAAAGAAAGAGAAGAGCCTAATGTTCTGTCTGCCAGGGACCCAAAGGCACCCTTTCCTTTGGAAGTGCAAATTAAAGAAATGAATTTAGTTTTCTTAGGTTATTTAAAACTTCAATCATTTGGATGTTTATTAGATGCAGGAAAGACATTGTGAAGATTTATATTTTATGCCTAGCATTTTGTTATGTAAGATGTTGAGTCAACTACTTGAGTAGAAAAACAGAAAAAAATCACAAAACATTGGTAGTCCAAAATATGTCTTGGTGTAGTACAAATCTGTGGGGAAGGAAGAGAAGCTTGCAGGCCTCCTTTTCCTAGTACATCCTTCCTATATTTCCCCTGGAACATAAAGTCTTATGCCTACGGTGCTCAGTGGAGAGCCAGTTTAAGGTGGGCTGAGCACCCAGACAGACAGACAGGCTGCCCCCAGCGTGCTGCTTGACTATAGCTGAGGCTCCAATATCAACTCTTGCCAAGGACTCCAAACCTCAGGAAATCATGACCTGTAGCGGGACTGGCCTAACTCATGGCCACTACCTCCAGCCTGAGTAAGCAGGGAGCTGTGCCTGTGCTGGAGGAGCCCTACAAGTGGGCCGTGGCTATTTCATGCAATGTGGGTAATGGGCAAGTCCTGTCATGAGAGCAGATTTGCTCCCTCCTGGCTTCCCAAGTTACCCCAGAGGAGTGAAAAAGAGCCAGGCCATTAATCCACTTACCCTTGCACCAGCCTGCAGAACTGGCTGGATGCACCAGAGGAATGGTGCAGTCTACGTGCCCAAACCTGTGTGCTGGAGATCTGCATGCAGGATTTTGCCTCAGGGGTCACCGTCCCTCCTCAGCTCCTCCAGAGCCTGTCTGGCTCCCCACCACTTCTCAAAGGCCCTGGGCTCCTCAGCCCACAATAGTGACATGAACCTCCACCACAATTTTAGGATTCGTCAGGCCAAGACCAGCGACTTCCAAGGCCACACGTACCCTCCAGCCAGGGACCGAGGAGACCTGGGGTGGGGGTGACGTGGGATACAACACAGGGTAATGCACTTAGACTAAGCCTCAGCACTCCTGCTGCAAAACCCTTGGCCAGGCCAAAGCTATCTGAATACAGTTCAACACATCCTTAATTACACCAATTTTAGAACTGCAGCAGGCACAGCACAAATTAAGTGTGTTTTTGAAAAGATCTGGACCCTAATCTAAAATTACTGACAGAAGCAAATAAATAATTAATCTACCTGAAAATGTCTCCAAAAAGAACTATTTCTTGACTTTGACAAATAAGTTCTCTGTTTATGTTACTAGATGAGCAATACAGTAGTGTATACCCTTCCACTAATGGAGCTTCATACTTTCAAAATTAATTACTTCAACAAGACTGTGAATTGTGAAAACAACATGTTTTGCCCTTTTTGGTCATACCTGAAAAAAATTACTATATTTGTAGAGAGTTTTTACTTAAAAAATTGAACGCCTCCTAATTATCATTGTACTTTAATTAGATGTTATACAAGTGGAAGGAGGTTTGTTATGTCACTTCTGAAAACAAAATAGGGTTATCAGACTCAGGTTGTGTAATGACTCCTGCAATATTTGATGAATAAGGTTTTCTGAAGTGGATGCTGATATTTTTCGTCTCATTTGCCAAGTTGGAGATCCTAAGATTCTTGTTCTCCGTTTGGGTTTTATGCTGTATTTTGTTTTAAGCTGCTCAAGTTCAGGTATGCATCCATGGAGGGGTATTTATAATTTAAGAGAGCAGTCTACAGAGGTAGATAGGTTGTATCTAAACAAGCTGTGCTGTATCACACCTCAAAGGGCCGTGCAGGCTCCTGCTCCCAAAGCAGTGGCTAAACAGGCTGGTAGTCAGATCCACTTTTCATCTGAGCTCCCCAGCTGTGACATTAATCTGTGCAGAAATCAGCTTTGATACATTCTGCAAAGCTCAATATAGTGTGTTTAACACACTTTAATTGAGCAAATGAGGCCACCTAGGAATTTTTTTACTATCTTTGCTATTTTTTTAAGGCCAGGACTGGAAAAGGGGGCTATCAGAAAAGACAGAGGAGTGAACCCACCGCAGGAAATGCCATTATGGCATAAGGAGGAGATAAGCCCATTAGGAGAGCCAGGAAGTAGTTGGTGAAGGAATCCTGTGGTCAGTTAATAGCTGTATCAATAATATTCAAACAGGACAGATCCCAGCCTTAGGCTAAGTCCTGTTTCAACATCAGGCATTGCATAGCACAGATATTTTCAGTATGCATTTACATATAAACTGTTATTAAACCTGATATGGTGACTTGGAAACCTCTGAAGTACCAAGCAAATACAATTTGGCTATCATTTTGTGGGAAGAAATGTACCATTTGCTCAGGAATAAGTAAAGATATACTCATGGGAAGTTATAATAGTGAATGAGGAGAGAAGCATGCTTCCTTTTCCTAATTTACAAAATGGATATTGCGGCACTTTCATGTAGTGAATCCCACAAATACAATACCCAACCATATAAAATGCATGAGATCAATTCTAGATTTAAAAAAAAAAAGTCAGGATAGGGAATCTATAGAAATGCAGAATTTGGTATGTCAGCTGCTTACCTGATTGTTTTCAACAGATTTTTCACCAAGACAACTAAGAAAGAACAATTTCTCTTGTAAAAGTCCCCATTTCAGACCAGAACACCACTGGTTCCCACCTGGGTTTTGATTCAGCCCTGTCTTTGAGCACAGCTGACTGTTTCTGCCACTGCCAATGTCTATTTATCTTGCTTTTTCAAGCATTTGCAGATTATAATAACTAGCAAAGAATTTGCTAAGCTTACACTGAGCAGTGATTATCTACATCCTGAAAATATTCAGATCCCATTGTCAAGCTGACTTGACTCCTGCTGGTATTCATGGGAATTAATTCTGGGAACTAATTATGAAGCCATACACACTGTGACCAATATGTGCAAACAGTTTGGCACAGCCCAAGGAGAGAGATCCAGGTCAGTCCTGTTTACCCACCTTCCCCACCCCTGAACTGCACCTCTCAGCTGCCTATCCAGACCATCACAGCAAATTAACAGACCCTCTGTAAATCAGCTCATTAACCTTATCAAAACCTTAACTTACTGTGATGTCCCACCCTGAAGGGTAAAAGAGCACCCAAGATTCACAGATGCTCACAGGTGAAAATAAGTCAGGGGCTCCTCTATTCTTATAAAGCTTATGAAGTTTTACTAGTAAATTGCATATTTGGAATGGAAATTGGTATGTTAGTCCCTGACCTACTATATAAGCACATGGCAATAGATTTTAGATAAAGGGGGAGGGAGTGAAGGAAGAAAGGAGGGAGGGAGGGAGGGAGGGAGGGAAGNAAAGAAAGAAAGAAAGAAAGAAAGAAAGAAAGAAAGAAAGAAAGAAAGAAAGAAAGAAAGAAAGAAAGAAAGAAAGAAAGAAAGAAAGAAAGAAAGAAAGAAAGAAAGAAAGAAAGAAAGAAAGAAAGAAAGAAAGAAAGAAAGAAAGAAAGAAAGAAAGAAAGAAAGAAAGAAAGAAAGAAAGAAAGAAAGAAAGAAAGAAAGAAAGAAAGAAAGAAAGAAAGAAAGAAAGAAAGAAAGAAAGAAAGAAAGAAAGAAAGAAAGAAAGAAAGAAAGAAAGAAAGAAAGAAAGAAAGAAAGAAAGAAAGAAAGAAAGAAAGAAAGAAAGAAAGAAAGAAAGAAAGAAAGAAAGAAAGAAAGAAAGAAAGAAAGAAAGAAAGAAAGAAAGAAAGAAAGAAAGAAAGAAAGAAAGAAAGAAAGAAAGAAAGAAAGAAAGAAAGAAAGAAAGAAAGAAAGAAAGAAAGAAAGAAAAAGAAAGAGAGAAGAAGAAAGAAAGAAAGAAAGAAAGAAAGAAAGAAAGAAAGAAAGAAAGAAAGAAAGAAAGAAAGAAAGAAAGAAAGAAAGAAAGAAAGAAAGAAAGAAAGAAAGAAAGAAAGAAAGAAAGAAAGAAAGAAAGAGAAAGAGAAATGTTTTTCCAACCCTGGATGTAAGTTTCTCACTTTTTATGCAAAATAATTATCGTATACAGTCTGTTCTTCTAGGGCTGGAGGGCTTCAGCGATCTTGGGTGGTTTTGATCTCCCTCTACAATCCATATCCACTTCTTGATCTCATTCCTGTGCTTGCACTGTTCTGTATTGTGCTTATCTCTAGGAACTAGAACAAGGATGTTTGTCCCGGAAAAGTGCTGCCCTGCCTCAACATCGGCCCCCACTCCTGTCACAGCTTGTTCTTTTCCACAGTGTGTTATTATCAACAAGGCTTGGTTATTGCCAGCAATGCTTGGCTGGCTCCATAAGCATCTGGCTATCAGTGTCTAAGACACACATATTAGCCTCTTATCTTCTGGATTTCCACACTTATAGAAAACCCCCCTAAAGAAAGCCATCAGAAAAAAACAGTTAAATGGTTTCTTGGTGAACAGAACTGGCTTTTCAAAGAGAAGATTGTTAGGGTCAAAGTAAAGTAAGTGACTGTAGACCAGTGCAGTAAAGAGATTGCAGTAAAAAGATTGGAAGAGAAAGAAAGAGCAAGTGGGACCCCCCCTTTTTAGCAGTGGGTTGTTATGAATATTCACCCTCAATACAAAATATTCTTCTGAGTTTATAAAGAATGTGAAGGTTTTTGCAAGATCCTGGCCTAAGACCCACTTTTACTCTGTGTAAAAATCACTGAAATCAATCAAAATACCAATTTAATAAAAAGAAGAAAACCTAAAATGGCATACAGGCAGAGTTACTGTGTACGATTATTAAGCTAATGGAATTTAAATAATTAATTCTGGGATGTACAGAATATCATTTATCAATGACAAGGTGTAACTTCTTTGGAAGAAGGACGAAGCAGCTTCGAAAAGCAGGTCAATGGAAATCTCTCCATCTCCCCACTCTGCCTGAATGACAGCTTGCCAACAGATGCAGTTATTTCTATTAATTGATCTCTATTACTGTCAGTACATGACAAGGTTATATGACGTCACAAAGCCACAGCAGTCTGTAGTAGGTGATGGCAAAAACCTAAGAGCTGTGCCTAGGTCACCACAGAGAGCAGGGTGGACTGGTGTGGTGGATGCCACTCTGTACCTACTGCATTCAGCCCCAAGAGCCTCACCATCAGTTACAGGAACCACTAGAAAAGTGAAAACATTCTCTATGGTTTCTGTATTACCCACAGACCTGCAGGCTTTGGTTGCGTTCAAGCCATAAATGCATCTATTATTTACTTCATTTCTTATTTCTGTTCCAGCCCCAGCAGGCCATGGAGCAGGTCAAACTGTAGCTCTGCAGTGGAGCACTGCAGAAACACATTCCTCTAGCGTGTAACCATGCAGGAAGGAGAGGACACTCTGCCAATTAAATATGAAATAATGCTTAGGGATATGCCTATCAATGATACTCAGTACCCCTGGTGAACATTTGTTCTTTCCTACCTGTTGCTGTTCAGCCACAGTTAGCTGCTGAGTGCTAGGAAAGGGCTGGCAAGAGAGAGGCACAAAATTATCTGATGAACAGTGGTTCACAGAAGCAGTTGCGTCAATGCCTCTCGATGTGGGGGACCCCTGCGTCAGCTGCCATCTGTGGAGCAATGGATTTGTGCTGATCCTTCCACCACAGGTTGTCAGCAATAGGTGAAACACAGAAAATACAATGAACCAGAACACCTTCTTGGACTGTCAAAATAATATGTAACACCACAGAGCATGAATCAGCCAATTCCTTGACTTTTCCCTCAGTGGATGTATTGCCAAACACCTGGCCATAAAGAAAGGACATTTGTTTACGGAAAGAAATTTCAAATCAGACCAAATCTCCCTCAAATTATATCATTTCTAAATAATCTGATTTTAAAGATGACCATCAAAGCACTAAACCAACTCAATCACCCTTAGAACCTTACTTTCTCTTCTTTTCTTTTTTTTTTTCCCTTCATTTATGTTCTTACCCATCATCACAAAAAAACTAATGACTCATTCTGGTTGGTTAAATCTTACTTAGAGTGCCGAGCTCATGGAGTTTCTCTCAATTGCACAGAGAACAATCCCTACTTCGGTAGCACATGTCCAAGCACTTGCTTAATTTCAGTCCAATGTTTTGACCCCCAGAGCTAAAAGACTCCATTCTTAGACCATACAATAAAATAAGCCTACCCACAGCAAGACCAGTGTAATTCTTAAAAATTAAGTAGACATTATACTGCCTCCAAATTTTCGCATACCCACTTCCGTGGGTAGGTGAGAACTTTTAAAATTTCATTTTATGTTCTTGAAAGATGGGATGCAACTGCAGAAGCCAGAGAAGCTTCAGGTATTGGTCTATGCAGTATCTATGCTGTAAACACAACAGTAGCTATAAAGACAATTGTGGCTGGGAGGTGGCATTGATAAGGCCTAGATTATGGCATGTTCTCAGCAGGGGGACAAATGCTTCTGAGCAGTAAGCATGTATGAGAAATGCATTAAATTAAAAGCATTATTTCTTTTGATTATTTCAGACTTACTTTTGACTCAGCAAGTAGAGACCAACATACAGCCATCTGAGCTGATTGTTTTCTCTTTGATTCTACGTCAAAATTCCTAGTTTCTGCTCCTCCACCCTCTTTATTTTTCCATATTTCCTGACATTCAAACCTCAAGTCACACCCAAACCAAAAATAATCATATTTTGAGTGAGATCAAGCCACATGACCTCATTCTGAACGTGACCAAATAAGTTTGACAGTTCCTTTGCCCCCAGTGCTTATGAACAATCCCCATTTCCCAGTGGCTTGGATGAATGGCTGAAAGGCAGTGAACTCACATGCTCAAAGGAGACTATTTGTCAATGTCTAAAACTTTGGCAAATGTCTCACTGTGCTTTTCAAAATATTTCTGGAGTTATGGGAGATATCCAGACTATTGGGTCATTTTTATGTATTTGGAAACATCTGTATTTAAGAAGCTCTCATCACCTCCATCATCTGTTCTACAAGCCACTGGTTAATACGTAATCAAAGCCTGGGAAGTTTGTTATACCTTCACCCAAGCAGAGCCACTACGGAGTCCATAGAACACCAGATATTAATATTTGAGGAGATTACTTGGCAAACTAAATTTGAACAGTGACAAGCACATTTTAGTGAGACATAACATCTTAACTGGGTTTCAACATTTAAATTATTTCATAATCAGTATATATATTTATTTATTGTGGAAACTAAATACTAAGGAAACCATCAATTTTATTTTCATTCACAATTTACAACTCAGAAAGAGTTGAAGAAGAGATACCTTGCTTTCTTGTGTGTATGCTGTACAATATGTTTCACTACTTGTTACAACATGATGCAATGCCCACTCTAGGTTGGAGTTTACTTATGTACTTCAGATTGTGTAGAGGACCGTTCATTTTCTAGCAAGAAACTCTTATACATACAGTTTAAGGTGCATCTCCCTCCATGAAAGCTTACTGTGAAACAGAGTAAATTTAAAGATAGATTTTTGATGAGGTTTTAGCTAAAAAAATGACAGCTTTGACAAGATAATTGCCCTCAAAACACTTTGTATTATTGTGAGCTGGAGATTCTCGCCAGTTTTGGAACCAAATTGTGAAGATATTTCAGATTTTAGCAATGATGTCTGATCACCCACCCGTTTCTCAGACAACTATTTTTTTTTATATGTCAAAAAAAATGCATTTTACTTGATATTTAAAGACATGTGTCACATACATTATCCTGTTTGTGTACTCACTGCCAAAGAAATCAATTGCCATCTGAAAAGCTTTCCTGAAGGGAAGAAGGCAGACTTGCACCTGTGCCAGGAGCATCTTTATTTGAAGTCAAAGCAAGTCCTGTGCTCCGCTGGTGAACATTTAGAAAGGCAAGTTCTAACCTAGGGGCATTTGTCACCCTTCATTCAGGCTGAAGTTTTCTGCTGAAGGCAAAGGTGATTACTACCCTCATTTCATAGTGCAGAGGTTGAATAATCTGTCTTCAAGATTTAAAGAATTTTACTCTATTTGACAAAGATGGGTCTATATTTTTATGCAAGAATAGTTTTATTCTGCCTGTCCCTAAATCAGAGATTTTTTTTTCTGAATATCATTGTCTTTCTGTTATACTTTAAGCATTTGTCAGGTTTGTGTTCTATATTTATGGAGTACCTCCTATGGGTGCAGGCCTGCAGACACATTTTTCTTTACTCCCTTTTTGGTGCTTGATAGCATCTGAAGTAATACTAATACAGAAGAAGAAATGAAGGATAATATTATTCAAGAGGGATCCTTTTAACACATCTCTTATAAAGGCTGATTAAGGTACAGCAAAACACTTCAGGGATTGTGTTCTGATCTCAAACCACTGCTCATTTTGCCTCATCATTTTTAATGGAATGTTTCCTTCTTTGCACACATGTAAGTGAAAGCACAGTCAGACCCAATTTATTTCCTCTTTTATTGAAAATACCTCCTGGATTAGTGGGACCACAGGTCATCACAGTTTACTAACAGCAATTAGTATGTGTGCTGAGCTTTTCTCTTATGATCAGATTAATTTGTGCGTTGTATTCTCATTACTCCATATTTGATAAATAACCTTTCATATCCTTGTAACATTAATTTTCTACATTCATCTGCTGTATTTAATAAATCCTATTAGACCAGTATTAGAAACAAACATATTTTATTTTCAAATTGATGCTTGATTCTGTGCCAGTACTCAGAGGACTGGTATGGAGTGCAGCTCTAGCATCTGCTATCAAATGCACAACTCAGTGAGCTGACACCAGCTGAAGGATTCCCACGACCAAAAGACTCTGGTACCTATGTCTACTCAACATAAAATACACTCAGTTTTAATTATCTCTGCACAGATATTTGGCCTATGAGTCACTGTAAGTCTGTGGGTACCTTAGTGCAATATTGAAATACCTGCATAGACCTAGAATTGCACAAGCCCTGGGCAGCTATTCACAAAAATCCAACAGAGATCAACCTGCAAGGTCTGCTGCCAAGATATTCCCAAAGAATACATATTATTTAGACATGACTGGGGGAAAAAAAAAAAAAGTCAAGTCTGGGGTTTAGTTTTAAGTTATAGACTAGGTTAGTGGTAATGATCCTTAACATGTGAAAGATGTGAGTTTTGTGACTTCACTTGCCCAGAAAAACGACTAACTGCACTTCCTATCTTCTTAATGAACATGTAGGTGACCAAGATATAAAATAGTCTGTGACAAGACATCCTCAGCCCTCTTCTGCTCAAAGTCTTTAAACTTGCATGGAATAATTAAATATTCACTGGTACAGAGTAGAGAAGTACATGATAATGGCTCTATTAGACTTGTGTGAGCATGAGGAAACTCACTTGATAAGGCAGACATCAGTTTTCCAGTCCTTGTTTCAATTTATATTCAAGTATTCTAAATTAAGATTTGGATTACTGGCTAATGCTAATGCATCTTAAACAACAGGGTGTAGTTTGGTGCTCACACTCTTGTCAAATATTCAGTCATTAGAGTTTCAAGAAGAGAGATTGAAAGAGCTGTTTGAAATTTACTCTGTGGCCTACTACTTCGAGCAGTTGCATAAAATGTGAAACTGGTAGGTTCAGACAAAAGAAGGAATTTGATCTTGCTCTTCTACACAGGTTGATGCTCTGATGAGTAAGACATGGAGGGAGGGAGG